>VXAL01000183.1:150541-163299 GCA_013399475.1 Chauna torquata | reverse complement strand
TAAAATTGTTAATAATATATATATTTTTAAATCTTACCCCTTTGTTACTTTTCTTCTTCTCTAAGCATAACTTTCAGTGTTGCCTGCAAGTTAAGGCTTATTTTAGGAAAACATTGTATTTTCTTTCAGATACGATGAAGATTATTCACCAAGCACACAAATCTAAGGTATGGAGTTTTCTTCCCCTTTTACATGTTTTAATGCAGGCAGGTCTCTGCACTGTAAAACAAGACTGGGACCGAGGCAGAAAATTCTTATCTTTGTATTCTGGTTCTCTAATCTGTAGACTGGTGAACTTGTAGTGAGTCTGGAAGATGATGACAGACTGATTTTGAAAGAAGACAGTACGCTGAAAGCAGCTGGAGTAGGTATGAGTACATTTATATTGACGGAAGGTGCTGTTCATTGTGGTTGTCATTAAACTGATAACTGACTGATTATGTTTGGATAGCCTGCTGAAAAGTAAATGGTATTCCTGATTCTCTTTACACTACTTGATAATTATTCAGGGAAGAAGGGGGGATAATGTACATTCAAATCATTGAACTGAGGGCAGCAGGTATCTGCACTCTGAATGTTCAGAATGCAAATTGTGATTTTAGAAGGTATGCTTATAATTCTACTGAGAGTAATTTTAAATGATTGGCAGATGGGTTATTAGTACCGTGTCTGCTTAGTCTTATCAGTAACATTTAAACTGATGTTTTGGTTAGAAGTGTAAGTAGTGGAACCAGTATGGAATAATGAAATAAGATTAGATTTGTTTTAATGTGCAACATACAGTCCTTAATAGTCAGATTGCTTGGGAAAGCTCAAGTAGTATCGTTTAGAGAACGTGCTGAATGTAGCGTGGAGTTGAAACTTGCCCTGATTTCTTGCATTTTGACAGGGGACTGCATATAGGGCATATCTTTTGGTAATAATGTAAAGAAATGTCTGTCATGATAAAATTGATGGTGCCTGGATGTCCTTTGGGCTTCTCATAAACATGGCTGAGTGACTTTGTGGCAGCAGGGTGCTTCAGGGATGTAGTTGCATTCCACCTTGATGTGGACATTTGCTCATTTGATTCTGATTTGCCTAGCTCTGATGCAGAACTACCTGCACTCTAAGTGCAGGTGTGTCACAGAGAAAGCTCCCTCCTGTTCCTGATGCCCTCTGATTGTTCCTCAGAAAAAATGGGTTTTCTTTCTAATGGGTCTCTTGGCTCTTTTGTCTCATGTGGTCTAGAAGGTTTTAAAGAGTGGAGCTTCTGCCATTTGGCCAGTAGTCTACTTGAATCTTTCTTAGAATATCGCACCTCAGTGTTCTTGGTTATGTCTTGTGACATGGTTGTAAACCACTCCCTTTCTCTCTTTTTCTCTTGTGGCCACAATAAAAGGAAATATTCTGATTTTTGGGGTGGGAGAAAGGGGATCTGATTTTTCTTAGGTTTGGGTTTTGCGGAGTTTGTTTTCCTGTGGTATGGTTTTTTTTTTTTGTTTTAACTTCTGCTTTTCTCCTTTTCCTTGTTTCAAGATTCCTGCCATTTACTTTTCAGTTTGAAGTCATTTGGAATGTCTCTTCAATGTTTTTCTCTGGAGTGTACTGCACCTGCCCTCAGTATACCTTTCCTAAAGGTCTTCAGGCATTACTGTAGTATGAATAATAGTTATTCTCTGGCTGCTTATTTATTTATTTATTTATAACTAAACCAGGCCTTTAAATCTGGAAGAAAAATGGTTCCTCAGGAAGGATTGTTCGCGTTCAAGTCTTACAGATTTGTAATTTAGCTATAACTTAGGTTGTAGCTACAGCAGTGAAACGGTTGAGTAACATCGGAGTTAATACTATAGTGAAAGGAAACTGGAAGAGACCTGACTGCGCCGTGCATATGTACAAAGAGATGGGTGGCTTATCCAGGGAAGAAAACAATATAGAACTGCTCTTTCATTTTTTGGAGTAACTGACAGCAGTTAGTCATTAGTATGTAGTTTGTATTTGTGACAGAAAAGAAAAACTATTGCTTTGTAAAATGCAGCATGCTATTATATGATTTTGAATTTTGATATGTTCAGGTGTATCTTGATACGAAAATTAGCTAAGGTAAGAATAAGGTCTTTAGTAAAATCTTGAAGAAGTCCTTCTTCAACAATAAGTGGAAAATGGGAAACCAAGGAAGTGAATTATGATAGCATTAGTCCTCATTTTGTACATTTTCATTTAAATCTGTAAGATTTGAAATCTCCTATTGGCATATTATGTTTTTTCAATATCTAATCTGGACAAGATTTACTAGAATAAGACACAGAATTTCCATTAGAAAATCTGGGGGATTCTGAGACATGCAGACTGTTTTTTCTAAGCTGCAGTTGATTGCCCTTGGCACTTCACAGGGTTGGGCTAGAGAGTTATAAATTATGAGGACATTAGATAAGTATCCTCAGGAAAGCCTCAGTGGTAGTGATTATTATTATAGCTATTATCTAGTCAGCAAAGTTAATGCTTGCCTGTTTTTTTTTTTTTTTAAGAGCAGCGTGTATGTTAATAAAGTGTTCAGTATTCATTGCAAACAGTCTGGTCTATTTTCTAGCCAAGATTCTAAAACACCTTCTGCTCTTTTTTTTTTTTTTTTCCTTTTTTACAAGACAGGCAGACTTCATTAACTTCAGGTTTAATTTAAAAAAGGAACGTGGAACTTATTGGCTCAGCACCTTAAAGAATTCCATGTTTAATAATTGTGAAGGCTTTCCATCAGATTTGTCTCTGTTCTGAATTAGTAATGTTGCTGACTTATTGTTTTAGAAGAGGAAGTCCTTGACCTACTGGGTTGAAAGAATTGTGACTGCTCTGAACCTTTGTGGGTCCTTTAGCTCTGCCATATCCCCTGTGAATAATTAGAGGTATTTGAAGGTATTGCTGGAGAAGCCAATTTGTGTCTTTCACTTTGCATATTGTTGAAGCCTCATGAATTAATCATCAGCAGGGCAAAAAATTAACTTCTTCAGACACATATTTTGATGGGTCATGAGGGAGAATGTAAAGTGATCTGTAAAATATTCTACTGATCCTCTAAGTATTAAATTATTATACCTACAGGCTAATTTCATGGAAAAAAAATAGTATCTTTTTCTTTCCTAAAAGAAAAGTGCACAAAAAAGAGAAAGTCATGCTTCATTATTTTTCTAGCATTCGAAGGCATTAGAAATACAATCATTTAATTTGCTGAATGCTTATACAAACAATTCTGTAGCCTGTGTTAAACAAATCTTGAGGGGATCTTGTGTACATATTTTCTTCTATATATTCAGGTTCTTGTTCTTTTAATACAGTTAAACCACATCTTTAGTACCAGAATCTTTTTAATAAAAATATGGGTGTGTGTGTGAAGAAATGTGTGGTGATTTATAATTGTCTTTGACCAAAAAGTTGCCAATTGTCTTCTAAGATTCTAAATAGCTGGTTGTTGGGTGGTTCATTTACTGGTGTGCTAAATATTTAATTTTTTATTCATTCTAGCAAATGAGACCGAATTAGCATTCTTCTGTGAGGAAGATTACAGAAACTACAAAGCTAATCCTGTTTCGGCCTGGTGAAGATCCCAAGAGATTTTTTGTTTTCCCATACCCGTTGTAAATTTTCCTTGTTCTGCTTAATGAGTTTTTTTTGTTTTTTTTTTTAAAAAGATCAATAAATCCTAGAGGATTGCTTTGCAAACAGTGCAGTTCACTTCCTATGGAAATTAATTTCTGTCAATATGCTGAGACTGAGAGAAGGAAGATGGGGACATACATGATTTTTTTTCTTCCTCTCGCATTTCTTTTTCCTCTGCATGCCTTTTACAATGCAGGCAGTGCAACCAATCTCTGACCTGTGACACACATGTATGATCCTACAGCAGACGTTAGCTGTGGATTGAGATTATACAGTGCACAGCAAGAGCCCCTCTCGGTAGTAACTTCTAATGAAAATGGAAACTTTTTGTGATTAAATCGCTGGGTATTTTAGAGGGCTTGACAAGAGAATCTCTCTGTTTCAAGTAGTAGATTTACTTCACTCACTTTATGTTTGGGCTCTTTTGTTTAAATGGTGCACACTGGCAAGTGTTTTGGTCTCTTCACTGGTGAATGCTTTCCTTTATACTTTCTTCCAGCACCCTTTAGCATGCTGAAACAGAAAATGACTGTTTAGAGGCTTTTGTGTTCAAGGACCAGCTTGCTTGTTATTACATTGCTTCATGGAGACACCTTCATGTAAGAGGCAGCAACCTGAGTTCTGCCAGGGCATCAGTATGCATAAATAGGAGTCAGGTGTTATTCCAAATGGCATGAAAGCTCATGGTTTCATTTTCAAGAATAAAACCTGAATGACTGCATTTTTTCAAGGAGAGGCATAGTCTGCGCAACAGATATCTTCAAGACTGGGATTGATTCTTTCCTGCTTTCCAAGAACCAAGTGCTCTGTTGTTATATGTTAGTTCTTGGTAATTCCTGGAATTATCCAAATTAAGGACACTAACCAAATTAAGAGCAAGAAAAAACAGTCATGCATCTAGTTTGATAGACACTTACGAAACTGCTTTTTAGGAGGTTGCCAAGATGCGACGCTGTGTCTTTAAGCCTCTCTTCACTGAAATAGAAGTGATTCTGGCTCTCTGCCTTTGCAGGCTTTTTGGGCATAGGCTCTGCTAAATCAAATGAGAGCTCATTGCAATTGCTTTAGACCCGCATACCTACCCTCAGCTCTGGTGAGAGCTGACGACACAATTTCCACTAGAGACTTTCCAGAGAAGTAAGCTTGCAGTTTCCTAGAACCTTGATTTTTATTTTATTTTTTTATTGTCATAGATGTGATAGTGAAAGCGGATGTGTGATTTCCAAAGCTTTTAAATGAAAGTTGCCTTTACTTTAGATGTAGGGCCAAAGAAACCTCTGTGTATTGTTCCCACCTCATTTTCTTCATCCTTCATGACAACTCTCTGGTATAGGCTGGAGACCTCTCAGGTAGCTGGTGTTACTCACCAATAGCTTTGCTTCAAACAGTTTTATGCTCTTGTGAAAGAGGTCTACCACATTGTTATCTGCTATTAAAAAAATGGTTTTGTCTTTGTCTTGTAAGGAGTCCTGTATCACTGTGTTCTCTTGGGATTTAGATGCCAATATGCATGCTCTGATGAATTTATGGGGAGAATTTAGCACTCCCCTCATCTTTCAGTCCAGGCCTCCTTTCTGTTGCTGGTACTTGCTCCCCAAACGTGGGCCCATGTCTCAGCCACCTTCTTACACAGTCTGTCATGTCTGCCAGTTTAATCTGGTTAATGAGAGTTTGTACTCATCTTTGCAGACAGTTAAAGCTAATAATGCATTCTGCACGAGAGTACACCAGTTTTGTTCTGCCAAATTCCCAATCGTGAACGTGTGGGAAGCCGATGGCATACCGGAGAGATCGCTGTCTTGGGCTGTCCTGCCAGGGCATCTGGATGATGTCCCTCAGCACGCTCAGGATCCCTGACTGAGCAAAGATTGTCATTGGTTTGCTCCTGTTCTGGGGATTTTAATTTGGTCTCCAGCCCTTTCAGGCAGATTTGGTCGTTTTTGTGATCCCTTCTCTCTAAGGCATTCATGTTTGAAAGTCACCAAATTTTAACAAGTGTCCTTTCTGTAGTTACAGCTAGTACAGTTACAGAAGTTCAGTGTGACACTGTGTTGCAGTGAAAGAGAAATTCTACATAATCAACAAGAAAAATGTAAACATTTTAGTGCAAATTAAGAATTGTCTGTCACTTTAGATTAGTTTCTCTTTCCGAAGGAAGCGTTAAACTAGTGCTCAGTGAGCTCTGTTCACTCTGACAGTGGCACTCCATTGGCTCTTTCCTACAGCAGAACAGTAAAGCCTTTTGTAGTGCTGTTAATGACCAGTACTTGTAAACTGGATTCTTCCTGAAGTGTTTCTACTGTTGGTTTTTTTTTTTTTTTTTGGCCTTTAGTAGTGCTTCTTTCCAGGGGAAAAACAAAAAAAACCCCCAAAACCCGAAAAACACCAACAACCAAAACAAAGAGCCACCACAAAACCATAGATAATAACTGGGAACTTGTTAAGATGGATGCTGTTGCAATGTTTTTCAGTGGGATATGACATAGCAATATGTAGCCTTTTTTCAAAGTGGGTTTGATTCCAGGATTGTGGCATACTGAATGAAATCTGGGAACGCTGGCTAATAACTCAGTAAAAACTGAGATGTCTTTGCCTGTGTTGTTATGAAATCCTCTATTAAAGGAGACCACCCTCATAGCTGGTACCGTGGTTTGTTATCCTGGCAGAGGTCGTGAACTGTGTTGGTTCACAATTACTGTTGATCAAAGGTGGCTTCTTCATAATGTGTAGTGGGATAAGTCGTACAGCTTTGTTAGCATTCTCAGACACTGTGGGGTTAATAAGGATTCATCTTACAATATGGCATCCCTGGAGCCTTTCACCAGCCTTTATTTTTTTATATATTTTTTTAACAAAAAGAGCAGTATCCTGGGTGGATGCTGAAATAAGGCACATCTTCTCCTTGGTTATAGCAGTGTAGCAGGGAAAGGTGGTCAGACTGGGAGTGGGGGAGCTACCGTGTTTCCCAGAGGAAGAAAACTGCTTTGGAGTCTGGAGTTTTGGTTAGGAGGTGTGGAACAATAGCTACAACAGGAGAAGAGAGGAAATTTGGAAAGGAATTGTCATGAGGAGGAAGAAGAGGTAACTGCAACTGAATAAGCACAGAAAACCTTGAATGTCTAACACTCCTGGCGTATATATACTGGAGTAGTGCTGCTTTTTATACCACTGACAGTTATGAAAATAGTGTTTTTGTATCATTATGCATTTTATTCATTTTTTAGAATTGAATGCAGAAACTGGTGTAATTGGCATACTGTTTTTTACTGGCTATGATATACCGTACTTTCTGCATGCAGCTGTTTTTGCGTAGTTTTCTCTCCAGAGGTAGTCACATTGCCTCTTGAGGGTGCAGGAGCTAAGAAACTGCTGGCACAGGTAGCTGAGTTAAATGCTGCCAGTTACTGTGACACAGAGGAATCCTCAAAGATCAGATAATGCACCACCGTTAAAGTTGGGGAACTGCTTTATCAGATGAAAATGGTCTTAGAGATGATCCAGAGATAAGTTGTAAGCTGTGATGTTTCTCTTTCGTTATCAGAGTATTCGGCACACCCCAACAGATCATTCACTTAAAAATGACCTTGCAGGTCACAGTCCAACGCTTGACACAGTCACAACAGGATGTCTCTGGGTTCTGTCCTTGCAAGCTAATAGCTGCAGAAATCCTGAATGTTCAGAGATCAAGAATGAGAAAACAGAACGTGCGATACTCATTCTTGGTCTCATAAGACTGATATGATCGTGGCTTCAGAGTCAACAGCAGCTGGCTGGAGGCATTACAAATGCTTAAGGCAAGCGCACTTTTGTTTATTGAACAGTTTGTTGGGCTGAGCTCAGTCTTGCTCATTGGCACCAGATGGCACCAGATCTTCCTTCCATGACTTCCTTTTCATAGTGCTACTGGGCACGATTTGCAAATGATTAATGAATCAACCAAGGGTGGCTGGTAGATAATTTTACTTCTCTTCATGTGATCAGGACACTGTTTTTTTTCCTGCTACTTATTTTCCCACCATGAAGTTGGAGAATCAGGCACACCTTTGCATGTTTTCCCTGGCATTTCCCTTTCCTTACTGCTCCCACCACTGCTTATTTGCAGTGCTTTAATGGTTAGGTTTGTACCTCATCTGCTATGCAATAGCAGCATTTTTTGTGGCAATGAATGTACTTTTTTTTTTTTTCTAAAATTCATGAAGGAATATCCTTTGAAATAAGGAAGAGACCTTTTCTACAGTGTAGCTAACTGCACAACACAGGATCCTTTATTGCTTTACAAAAGCACTGTCCACTGGTCAGTGGAAACAAAAATGTTTTTATCATGCTGCTTTGTATTTCAGAAGGAAACAGGAGAGAATTTACATGGGGGATGCAAAAAAACAGTGAAAAACGAAGACGTATTCCCATAAACTATCTTTGCAGAGACAGCCACCAGATGGCAGCACAGCCTGCTCTTTCATTCTCCAGAACCTGTGTAAGCCAAGAGGTATTGAATGTCTAGGAAGAGTGCTTATCTGTGAATTGGTTTAGCCTGCAAAGTCTGTGCTAGGGCTCTGGTGATGAAAGCTGAAACTTTCCTTGCAGAAAGTGTTTCTTTTAATATTAAAATCAAAGAGCGGCAAATTGAACGGGTATCAGTGCTTAAATTCCTCTTGTTAGAGAGCATCCTTTGTGGAGACAGTTCCAGCGTGTCTAAATCTTTGCATGCTGTGAGGAGGCATTTGCAGAACATTCATTTGAGGAATTGTCTGGAAAAAATCAGTATTAATTTGCTGAGGTTTTGTAAAGTGGACTTTAAATATGCCTATTTTTTTAAACACAAGGAAAACCACCCAGAACAGACACACATGCAAAGCAGAGCAAAAAATCTTCAGCAACAGCTTAAGCACGCAACAAATGTGTTGTTCATGCTTCTGACCCTAAGCTCCTACTATTTCTTCCTTGTAGCGTGAGGGACGAGGGGAACTTGGTACTGTGCTCTCCTGGCCATGCTTTCTGAGCTGTGATGAGCTGAGATGGGATATGAGTTCTGAAGCCCAAACCCAAGCACTGTGCAGAGCTTTATGCTTTGAATGATTGAAGCTTGCATAGATGCTGCCTGGTTGAAAGGGTAAATTTGAATTGTTACACAGGGACAAGGCGTGACTGAGCGTTCTGCTGAGATTCCTATCAGTCTTCTTGCAGAAGCCAGGCGGGCTGTGGAGGAGAAGGAAGTAAGCAATGGGTAGAGTGGGTGACGTAAACCCTTCCTTCTGTTTTGGGCTGCTGCTTCTGTTCCTTCCTTCTGGCCTCGTAGCACTGGTGTTGTGCTGGGGGCTTGCCACAGCTTGCTGTGTATGAGAACAATGTATTGATTCCGAACCGTCGCTGTAACCCTCGGCAGCCCTTCACGGTCTGGAGGTGACGCATGGGAGACTGCAGCCTTTTGCCATCTGCGGGGGAAGACTACTCTGTGGGGGGGTGCAGTCAGCGCTGTGGTGCAGATTGTCTGGGAGGTGTTATTCTCACTTCTCTTCCTTCTGCACAGCACCCAGCTCTGCTTCACAGGAGACCAGGACGTCCTCTTAAAGCGTGGCATGCCTGGCAGATAGCTGACTGCAGGGGTGGGCGTTTGGGCTGCTGGAGCAGTGGGGAAGAGGATGGAGCCAAAAACTTTTGTCTTCCTGTAGGTATGATATTTCTCATCAGATGTGGATTGTATTTTTTGTTTGCTAACATCCTCTCTCTGACAGCAATAGATTCTTTTCTTTGTGGTAGGCCAAAAGCTGGCCAGAAAAGTGCAAGTTTCAATTGGTAGTGAATATGTTCAAGAGCTCAGTATGACAGATTAGGTTAATAATAGAATTTATCTTTGTATGTCCAGTTCTGCCCTCTGGCAGGTGACATAGTGTTGTGTACTATGAATGTCAGCAAGGACTGCAAGAACGGCATCTGTCTGCTCTCGTTTCACATCTTGGGAAGGTTTAATTCTGCTTTCTAACCTGAAGCCCAGGGAGTCTATAGGGCCAAGGGCCCAGCATAGGAAAACATGTTCTCAGTGTGTTACTTTTCTCCTTGTCTTTTCTAAACTCCAAACGTATTCTTTAAGGCATATTTGGGAACCCCCTTTTCTTCCATGGATTGAGATTTTTAAAATGGAAGGTATGGTATCAGTCTGTTTTCGACCCTACTTCAAGGTCACACCTTTGGCTCTGGGCGTGTATTTGGTGTCCATCCAGCTGGAGCACATGTTGGTTTTAGAGTCAAGGAAGCAATCCAGAAGTGGAAGCCTCATATCCTGATAGTATTATGGCAATTTCTCCATGCTTCCTCTGCCCCTCAAATAGACGGAACCTGGTCTCGCAGAAAGCAGACTTAAATCTTGCATAGTATCTCTGTTTTCTAGAGTGCTGAATGGTACAGCTACTTAAAAGCAGACAGCTGATTGTAGGTAGCTCTTTAAGCCAGCAGGCTGGCATGTAACAGCAGCAGCTGAAGCTACCTAATTGCGGATCAGATACAGGAAACATATAACAAGAGTAACTGACCAGCTGAACAGCTGCTGCCGTAGATCCTCTGCTGCTGAGGTTTCTAAATCTAAAGCAGATTATCTTTCTAGGTGAACGGCTGTAGTGCCACTTCAAGTCTTTGAAGGATTCCTCTAATACTACGGCTTGTATTTTGTGATCCTCCTGACTGGCTGCACACAACAGTTATTTTTAGGCTTTGAATAAGAAACTCCTATGCACACTCTGCCAACAAGAGCTGTCCCTAGTCGCAGATGGCATCTTCCTGCTGTATATTGCATGCTCAACTGTAGGGTGGCCCTGACGGGTACTAAAAGCCTTGTGCAGAAATTCTGAAAAACTGATGCTTCTTATTAAGGTGCAGTGAACAGGTAAAAGAAAATTGTCTGACTGTAACAAATCTTGCTCCTCAAAGCTGAGGCACTGTCTGCAGATCCCACTAGCTCGGTGAAGGAAATTTTGAGCTCGAGTATATACCAGACTTTTGCTGCTTATAGCAGCTCACACAGCTGTGCTGGCCATCTTGGACAGACTGAAGGAAATACATTGTACAGAGGTGCTGAAGCAACTGCATTCCCCTAAAGATTTAACTGTAATTTGATATGTCACTTTGTAAGTAAATCCCTGAAGAGCAAGAAACCAATCGTGCTGTTAAAAGCCTTGTATTATAAAACAGAAGGAGAGAACTGTACCTGCAGAGGTTAAGCTTCAGCACAGGAATTTAAATTAACTCATTAAAATCAAGTTACAAATTAGCTCATTAAAATGCAACGCTGCAGATCTAGAAGTTGGTTGATCTGGCATGCCAATTCTATGAGGAAGTGATTTAGGAAGTGGAGAACAAAGTGATAGTGTTAAAACTCGCTTTTTCTTTCCAGTCCCATAAACCTCACTGGAAACTCCCTCTCCCTTGAACTCTGTATCAACAGCACTTTTAGGTTACTGAATTAAGCTTGTTTGTTCCTGTGCTGCAACTGCTGTGTAATGCCACTAGCCTCGTGTAATGACATGTCTGTCTGTGCACACTTGTGCCCTCCCACGTGCACAGCACCTCAGTAATACAGGCCCTAGCACGCTGGGTCACAGCTCACAGCAAGGATCATTTTCGCTTACTATCTTCGTAGCTAGAAGCTACCAGCTGCTGGCCTTAGTGTGTTTTATTTCCTAGTGGTTAAATTCCAGATAATCACCCTACTATCTACTACTGCCATTAAAGTAATGGTGTTGTTGGGGGGGGCGTGGAATGAGATAGAGAAAGACCCAAATGAGTTCTGGAGTAATTTTATGGACCTGTTCAGAATATCTTTTATATAACTACAGAGGCCAGTGATTAAAACTGGCCTTATTCTTACAGCTCTTCAGTTGGTTGTTACATATCCCAGAGGCACATAGTAGGCAATACAGAAAATAAAAATATAAAGAATTTACATTCCAGCTATATATTCTGCAATAATATATAGGTTTGTGTGTGCATATATATAGAGAGAGACAGAATTTCCAAGTACAAAAAACAATTAATTGGGAAATTTTAAGCTCACCTCACTAAATCCCCTATCCACAAAAATGCATACGGAAATGATCATTCAAAACCACCTCAAACTACTTTTCAGTATTCCAGAATCAGAATAAATTATCCAAACTGTTGTGTCAAAGGTTTTAGAGACCAGACGCCTACAGAGGGCACCATTTGAAATGCTGTTCTGCATTAGTAGGAATTTGTTTCAGTCTTTAAAGAGATGGTGACTGGCTGGCCAGTATGTTGGCATGGGCATTACCCGGAGACACCTGATCAGCCTTTTTTTAGATGCTGTGGAGCTGTGGTAGCCGTGGGGATTTCAAACTGGCTCGTCTGTCCGCAGGGCTGGTATCCGTCTGGAAAGTGCTGTGCTGCCTCACGAACACAGCCAGCTCCTCGGGTCGGTCTGGGTGCCTGGCTCTACTTCTGCTTGTGAAAATTGCCCCTTTGCCACCAGTGGGAAAGGGTATGTGGGTGTGAAAGTTGTGCAAGGAAAGCAAAAGTGCAATCCTTACTTCTGCTGGGCAAAAAGTCAAGTCTTTAGCCTTGAAGCATCTCACAATAAAACCACACCTTCCTCCTCGAAAACAAAGCCTGCAAGCCTGTGTAATGCTGCTTCCTTGCTTCCTACTCTTTTATTTGCCAACAGGCAGTAGTCTTGCCTGACCTAAAGATGTGAAAAGAAGCTTAGCTGGGAAAAAAAAAGGCATTGGAGTACTTTATTGTAAACAGAAAACGTGCAAACTGGTGCTTTTATGTTGACTTTGCTTGATGATGAAATGGAAGAGAAGACTAGGAACAAGCTTGCTGAATGCAATTTTCCCTCAAGCATGAGTTAAGCTGGAGTGGGTGGAATTATACTCATGTGAAACTGCCTCAAATCCATGTGGAAACTTAGCCTACCATGCAACCACAAATAAATAGCGCCGGGTAGTCAGTCTGCTTGGTGAGTGATTTGATCAGGTGCTGATCTGGGCTAGGCTGTGGAGGTGGACGGGGAAACCTGAATGACTGCAGCTTTCTGAAAGGGACAGTGGGAAAGAATGGTACCTTCCTTGTGTTGCCAAAAAAAAAAAAAAAAAACAAAACAACCAATTTTGAAA
>VXAL01000183.1:127957-150422 GCA_013399475.1 Chauna torquata | reverse complement strand
TTGGCAAAAAAAAAAAAAAAAAGCAAAGCAGCTGATTATGAAAACTTCGCATTTCCCTCCTGCTGATTTCCTTTTGTTCAGTGAAAAGAAGTGGTGTTTGGAGACTATTGTATGCCTTATGCAAAAGCTGAAACACCTTAATATCATCATTGGCATCTTGAGCAGTACTTGGAGAATGCTCAAATGACAACTCACTGTAGTCATTTGAGGCTAAACAGGGAGTTCTGAAGTTCCTCTGCCCATGAACTGTCCAGGTTACAGAAGCAATGTTGGCTTGTAGAAGGGCTTATGTGCCCCAGAGTTGATCCATATTTTCCTATTTGTATTCACTGGTCTTATAACAGGTGCTTTTTGGTACCGCAAACAATACCTCATTTGATGCTGACAGCTGTTGTTTTTCAAAGCTATGCAGAACACCGAGTGGTGTCTTTTACTTCACCGTAGGAAAATGAGGCTATTCCAGCCATGTCCTTGTGCCTGACCTTGCTGAGGTAGTCTTCCTGTGTCATCTTGATTGCTTGCTTTTAAATGAGCTTTTGTGAGTGGCTGTCCATTCTCTGTTTGGATGATTTGGATATCCAAAACCTAAATAATTATTCTGATAAAGAACAAGATCTTGAAGGGATAGGAAGTGAAAGGTAGAAAATTAAATTAGGATGGAATTCTTCTTTGCCCTGTACCTTGTCCAAACTGTGTGTGAAGTCAGAAGAAAAGCATTTGATACCTGCTTTGTGATCTAGGAAGTGCCTTTTTAAGCTGCAAGGCAATGAAGGATGGTGCCCAAGATGTGCAATTCCTGTATTTTTGTGCTGTGGTCATGAACTCACTGATCCCTTTGCAAGACAGTTCAAAGACCTTATCACTGCTAGTGAAACCAGTGCTTTTTTGTCTGCATAAATGGGCATGTTCAGGTGACGATTTCTAAATGCTATTATTTGATGTAAGGCTTTGGTTTTCTCCATGAAATTTTGTGAAGCAGCAGGTCTTTCTGATAACTATCTTCACTCTGTTTCCGTCAAATACTGCCTGAAACTTTGGTTTAGTAAAATATTTTAGTAAAATAGAGAACATACAGTAGCAGCAGCTGCCATCTCAGAGACAGAAGTGCAGATGAGACGCGTGGGTGTTAGGGACATTCCTCTCTTCAAATGCTTTTACAGTGCTGGAAAAGGTGATTTACTTCTGCAGCCTATAAACATGCACCAGGCACAGCTTACAGGACCAGAACTGCTGCCTGTATTTGAGAAAGCAGGATACTTGGATTTGCTGTCAGGTTTGGATACTTTTACTAAAATCTGCAGACACAACGTAACGCAGATATTGTTCTGCTCTTAGCTGGCTACAGAGTTCATTGAAGAGATCAAACCCACAGACAATTCGTGTTTCTAAACCTCACTGCCTAGGTTGATCCAGACACTGTACAGGCAGGATGTCTTCGCTGTCATAAAGCCCAGAAGATCTGTGCTCCTTCATATTTAAAAAAAAGAACAAAAACATTGACATTTATGAGAGTAGATAGGGAAGCAACAGAGAAGTACTGGTATGGAGAGCTGCCAGCCAGCACCACCAGTGACAGAATCCATCCGTTTTCCAGGTATATTAGTGCTGCTAGCTCAGCTTTCAAGGTGATTTTTAAGGCAATATTTGTCCTAGCAAACCAGCAATATAATTTAAATACTACTGTCTAACCTAGTTTCATGGTAGTCCATTTTCTAAAGTCACCAAATTTTATTTATTTACCCACAATATAATTATACCAAAACATACATATATTTAAGAAAAAGAAACACCTTTATAGAAATGTTGATAGTGCTTTGAAATCCGCTGTCACCCCTGGGGCTTCATTAGACATTGCTGGAGGTCTCCCCGCTTGAATACTCCCCTGTTGCGCTGGGCAGAACAAACTTCACGTATCTCCCCTTCTCCCAGCCCCTCCTGATTCGCAGGAGTCTTTTCTGGATGCAGGGCAAACTGAAGATGACTTTCGCTAGGATCACAGTACATGGGACGAGCAGCGTGAGGGTGTACGTGGGAGGCAGGTAGAATTTGTACTGGTTCTCATCAAAAGCTCTCGACCATCCGTACGTGAGGGTGTGCAGAGTGCTGATTACCAAGGCAATAAATCCAAGGGTGGACTAAAAGGAAGAGAAACACACACCAGTTAGCAGAGGACCTCATGCCTGACTGTTTTCCCCTGTAAGGGTACACAGCGCAGAGCAAGCAATGAGTATTCCCATGTTTCTTTGATAGAATAAAATGTGACTGGAAACCTTTTGCAGGTAGTGTGCCAGCCTGCTTTTTTCTTTGTCTTATCAGAGGTTGTGTGATACCAGGAGCTCAGCTGGAGTCTCCTGGAAGATGCTGCCAACCCAGCTGAGGTGTGGGCTCCTGCCTCTGTGCGAAGCAGCCCCAGCACCTGCTGAGCATATAACTGCGGGGAGCTTGCAAATGCTCTGGCTCTGGTGTGGCTGGTCCGTGGCTGGTGAGGGGCTGCTGGCCGGCCGAGGAAAGCACATACCTCCTCGCACAGCATGGCAGCTATGGACTAGCAGTTGGCACCATCAGAAGTCAGTGAAGCCCAGCAAAGAGATCTGCAGGTAACTGCTGTCACCCACAGGAAAACTGCAGCGTGCTGAGATTGATGGTAGGAGCAGAAGCACTCTGGTCTGAGGTGAGCAACAGCCCTGATGGGTTTTCTTCTCTGTCCCAGAGATGTGTGTTGGTTTGTGAGCCAAATCATGAGGCTATATGATGGGCTAAATCCTTGGAATTGGGAGTCAAGAGCCATTTAACCACTGAGGGAGGCAGCAAGGACCCAGACCCCGTTCTGCAGACAAGAACTTGCTCCATTTTCATCTGAGATTGTGGCTCCCCAGCATCCACGGAGACAACATTTTGCCTGCATCTTTCCAGCTCCTGCTCACGGTTGCTCTTAAGAGGCATTTTAAGCTGTGGTCCCCTCGCTGGTGGTTTCCTGTCTGCATCAGATGTGGTGGCTCCTGAGCTTGCCAGCTCCCGCTGCCCACAGGCACTCAGCAGGAGCCGGGCACCCACTGCCAGGGACATCCCAGACAGAAGCCTTTGCCACCTCCCCAGTGGCCACCGGCTGTGTTTTCAAAGAAAGGTGTGGGAGTAGCATATTGCTCTGCTGCCCAGCTTTGACTGTCCGGTCTAAGCCTGCAATGACAACCAACCCTCAAGATGCCTAGACAGGAAAAATTTCGCCACACGCTGCTGATGTCCCCAGCTTAGGGACAGAAGCCTTTAAAAACTGAAGTATCTGGCTTGGTGCAACCGGTCAGAGATCAGCAAGAAACACTGTCTTCCTGCAGGTATGTCCAGGAAAGAATGCACAGCAGGAAAATCAGAGATCAGGGCAAACAGGAGGAAGAACCGATCATATTCTCTTGAAAAAATATCAGCTGGAAAATTAGTCCTTTCAAAACATCCCTTCCTGTTTTTGATCGCTGACAAACCATTTTAAAACCCAGACAACTTTTTAAAGTGTACTGTGCTGTTAACAACAAACTAGATCAAGACTCCTCTACCCTTCCGACCAAATTATTTAGGCAGCTGAGAGGACCTGGGCAGGCAAGCAAAGGAGATCTCTAAAATATGCCCCATATCTATGTACTTTACAGCACCTATCAGACTGTCATGTGGGTGTCTGTAAGTCTGGCCAAGATTTCACCCTTACAACACCCTGCCAAGTTAGGGAGCTCTTCTCTCTGTGCCACAGCTGAGCACTGCTCAGGGTCATCCCCGGAGTCAGCAGCAGCCCTGTGAGCTGAGCCTTGGTCCTATGGGCATCCCCACACCCGCCCTTTCTTCCAGACTGCCTTCTTCCCAAAAGCCACATCCGATTCCTAAGCCCAAGTGATAACAAGCAGCAAACCCCAATGGGGTCAAGATTCATTTCACTCAGAAAATGAAGGTGTTTGCTGGAATATGCCATGACTGCAGTTGAAAGAGATAATGCTCCTAACAGCAGGAACTGACCCATGGCTCATCCATCATTTATCGACTCTTAGCTTCCCTCCAACAGGCATAACATCCCTGGGTAGAAAGAGGCTGGAAGCACCAGCATGAGACTAATCTGGCAGAGCACAGATGTAAAGCAGGGCAGGGCGAAAGGTGACAGAGTGAAATCCAAAGGCAGCAGGTGCTTTCTGCACTGGGCGGTGCGGGCTGCCTTCAGATTCAGGCCGGACGGGGCTCCATGTATGGCAGAGATGTCAGAGCTGGAGATAATTAGTTTGCTCCTCTACAGTTTCTCTTGCAGCTGCTGCTGGCAGCGGAGAAGAGCAGAAGTGGAAATTAGTAGGACAAAAGGCGACAAAACATCACAGCCGTGCAGTGACCCACCTTTGTGCGCAGGCAGCGGATCATGCGAAACAAAAAAGCTAATTGGCAAGAAATTCGTGGGTAAGTGGGTGGCAGCTGGACACAGTGCTGGCAGCTCCTCAGAGCGCAGCAGTGACACGAATGAGGGGCTCTGGTGATCTGTGGTCAGTGGGGCCCCACTGCTGCACCCGCCAGGCAAGCTGTCACAGGGCAGAGCTTGAGCTGTTGGTGCACAAGAAGACGAAAGTTTTGCAGATTGCAGCTCTGAGCCCCCCACCGGGGCCAATTTGCCTGTGTGCCTTGCCCTGACACAGCCTGAATTTGGAAGTTCTGGTCTTGTTTGTCTTCTCCATGCAGTTTCTGGCTATGACGCTTTTCTGTTTTAAACAGCAGCAGGGTTTTTTGCACTGTCACAGCATGGGGAATATGGGGCTGCCGCCCCGGGAAGATGTTAAAGCCCTCTGAGAGATGGGTGTATGAAGATGGGCTCTTCCTAATGCAGGCTTGACAAACATTTTCCGTTCTGTATTGATTTTTCTCTCTCCCCTATCTCCTCAGTATCCGGGAGGCTCCCTGCAATGCATCAGTGAAGGTGACTCTGTCACACGTGGCTCATTTAGAAATGCCTGTGCAGCGTCCAAAGCAAAAGGCCCCTTCCTGACCCAAATACGTTTCTGACTTCTGCTGCCATTAGTCCTGAAAAGTCATTAGCTGTGTGGAAGTCGGCTTGGGCTCTTGCTTCATCGACAGGCGTGCTAGAATGGGTCTGATGACAGATTCTTTGTATCCTGCGATCAGGAGCTAAGAAAGAAACCAGGTCAATTCAACCTTCAAACTCTAGGAGGACTTTTCAGGGTGGGAAGGTAAAGGCAATCATACACTTTTTTACTTCTGCACCAATTAGATTTGATTTGTAAATCACTGGGGAACATTAAGAATGTCTCCTATAAGTTGAATTGCATACGAATCGTTCCTGTTACCCAGGGTAACATTTTCTGTTAATCAAAACTGGATATACAGGGGAGCCATACATCCGATTTAACTATATTTGTTACCTGAAATTTGTGTATGTGCAGGATCTACTATAAAAACTAACTGCTTTTGTTCTAAAACCTTAGCAACAATCCAAATGTGAATTTTGGCCTGTCAAGCAACAGATGTGTATTTTGAGAGTGGCAGTACCCCATGACACTGATAGAGGTGCAGACACTGCCACTAGAAGACACGAGACTTGGGAAACTCCAGGTATGGAGCAGACCAGAGTGGTTCCTGGCTTTGTAACAAGCCCCAGCCCTCTCTCAGATGTGGCTTTTGGTACAGCCCCTCTCAAACACAGCAGCAACCAACGGAGATGGCAGCAAACTGCTGCAGTTTCGGGGAGATACTCGGCAGGTACTGCTGTGCTCTGCAAAGGTCTTTCCCTTTTCACATCTATGAGAAACCACGATGCCTCTGATGCACTGTAATAGGATCAAGTGCTGGATGTCCTGAACAGTAGCTGTATCTGCTATTTGTTTCCTCAAGAAAGACATCACCAACTTATTGAAGAAAATTTTTTTAAACATTTCTTGTTGAAAATAAAATAAAATAAAAAAAAAACAAGCTGGAAGCTAACACGCTTTAATCCATGCTGTAATTTTCTTTAGGCACAGTGCCAGCTGTGCATCTTCTGCACATCATCAGCTGGGAACTTGTGTTGTACTGCCATGCCTCATCCCGCACTTACAGAAATAGGTGCGAGTGGTCTTTCCATGTCCCAAGCCAGCCAGTCACTACGTGGGGCAGCCAAGAGCTATTCTGGAGCTGAGCGTCATGTATTTGTTTGGTGCCAGCACTGACATACCGTTAGAAAGACCCGAGACGGGATCACAAAGGGCAGATGTGACAGTTGTGTGATGTGCACTGGTAGGAGACAGTGTATGTGTTACATGACACAATGCCAGCACCCACCAGGAGAGCTGCCTGGGGAGCCAGAGGGAGATGCAAGGAAGTTTCAAAGGCTCATTCCAGGCTGCAAGGAAGTACTTCCCTTCATTTGGGATTCCTGGTATGAGATGCCTAAGCCAGGACAGGAATTTATCCGATGTCCCAGTGGCTGCAGTCCTCCCCTGAGATGTGACGGTGAGAATTAATATGCTCCCATTGTCTGATCTGAAAGATATTTAAAGCCAGATCTTCCTTTTCCCTGAGGGATGATCTCTTGGGGTCAAGCTCTCCAGGCGAGGCTCTTCTACGCAGTGTAAATAATTACTCACCGGCCCACAGCAAGAGAGGAGAAAAAAAATCTAACTGACTTGCTAGCTTGGAGATCAGGGCGCTTGTGGGAGGGCAGGCTTCAAATTCCTGCTGTAATGAATATTGAATTATTTATGTGCAGCTGAAGAGCTTCAGCAGGGGAGACTGAATGATAGATACCCACCTCCGCATGCCCTAACCCTGCATACCCTAACCCTGGGTGTGCGCCGGTGCGATGAGTGGAGAGGCTCCACAGGGGAGCTGTGGGGGGACCGTGTCCCGTGGGGTTCGCACGTGCCAGGTGCCACGCCGGTCACTGCAGCATCACTTGAAGCCTGGCGCAGGCTAAGCAGCAGCGGTGTAGGAAGCACAATTAGAGGTGTGTTTTAGGACTCTGTGATATGACAAATTCCCCTTTTGGGGAATTTGGCCTCAAAACGAGCTCTAAAGTGCAGGGGGTACTTGCAGATTTTTTCCTTGCTACCCCTGATAGCCTGAAGCCTGGCTCCATGTGTATCCCTGAGAGCAGCAGCCCCTGTACTGGGGGGATTTGGGAATGCCCCACACCGGGCACTCAGGTCGCTTTGGAGATCTGGCCCTTAGGAGCCTGGACATCGCTGCAAGTGGGAAGAAGGCTCCTAAACCACTGAGTAACTCTGGAGAAAGAAAAACTACCCATACACTCCTAATTCACATTTTAGAAGACATGGACTTTTCACTGATCATTCAGATCTGTGTCCTGCACCAGCTGCCTCCTCGGCTTGTTATCTGCCTGCCTTCCACAGCCTGCTGCACACTCCCCACAGCATCTCCAGCACGCTGGGCATGACTGGCATGTGGCTGGCTCCCAGGGGATCTTGAGCACAGAAGGGAATAACCCTACCTTCCCTAAATGGCCCCAAGGCCTTCTGCCTTTCTACTTTGTGTGACTTGAGGAGTGTTTTAGCTGTGAACGGCAGCGCTGCTTGTGGGTGCAGAGCGAGGGGGAAAGGAGCCCGGAGGACTCTGCAGGGGGATGTCACACAGGCAAAGCCCGGGCTGATTTTGCTCAGGATCTCTGGCTAATGCTGTTAAAAGCACGGTGAGAAGGAATTTCAGCCAGCGCATGAAAGACTCACTCTTGCAACGCTTGCCACTAATCACCACATGGATGCACATGATTCATTACATTTTCCCTTCCCCTTAGACAGCAGCACCCGCAGCAGACCACACGTGTCCTGCGTGACAGCAGCGCGGTCTCCCTGGACGCGCTGCATCCTGCTGCCCCGAGATGTCTGCCGGGCTCACGTCCCGGTCGGGGAGGTGTGGAGTGGCAGAGTTGGCCCATGACAGCGGTCCGCAGCTTGCGGTGGCCATGCCAGTGCAGCCACGTACTGGGATGGCAGGCCGACCCCTGCCCCCCGTGGTCTGCGAGGGCCTGACCCTGACTGCAAAATCACTTTCTGACATCGGCAAATGTCAACTTTACCTGGATGAAACTGAATTCCCTCCAGTTGAGAGAGTTTGCGATGGATGGAAGTGAAGTGATGGCAAGTAACGACAGCAAGCCCAGGGCAATTATTCCAACAGAGATATAAATCTCCATCCTCCAGACTTCCTCCTCTACCCAGATATTCATCTTCTTCTCCACAGCCTGGCATGACAACGAAGCTTTGTTAAAATGGAGCGCTTAGGAAGAGAGGAATTGAATTTTACTGTATTCATTCTGGTTTTGGAAGCAGATTTCCTGGATGAACACTGATTCCTAGTCCCACCTCCAGTGCTACTGGCATCTGCCTTTTGGGAGGTGTGAAAATGCTCTTTTATCCCACTGCCATTTGTCCCA
Source organism: Chauna torquata (assembly GCA_013399475.1). Taxonomy (NCBI): domain Eukaryota; kingdom Metazoa; phylum Chordata; class Aves; order Anseriformes; family Anhimidae; genus Chauna; species Chauna torquata. The sequence continues at coordinate 142,018 of VXAL01000183.1, read as the reverse complement.
GCTAGATTAGATTTGAAGCCTGCTGGGAAGAACTGCTGGATGCTCACAGCTCCCACAGCCTGTAACCACAGCAGCAACCCCCAAAGTTGCATTTGGAAAGATAATTGGAATGAGGACTCAGTTTAAAGCCATGAAAACAAATACAGATGCTTGAATATGCAGTAGTCTCCTAATAACCTTCATTTTAAGTGCATTTATGGGGGGAAATTGTTCATGCTAATGGAAAGGAAGATGGGTTTTATGCTGCATGGCAGAGAACAACATTTAGAACCATCCTCTTTAGCCCATTAAATGGGTTTAATTTACTAAACAAAGATGTTGCTAGAAAACAGGAGGTAGAGGGGAAATGAACACAGGATGCTTGCCCAAGATTAATGTGTGACTGTGGCAGTCGAGAAGGGCCTGTGCCAGGCTGGAATTGAGAGGCTGGGGATGTCATGTGATGGATGTTTTGAGAAAGCACTGCTGCCAAAACCAGCCATCCTGCTCCCAGCTGCCTCCACAGCCCCTTCCCTCCTCTGTGCTGGGACAAGCGTTTGGGTGGACACCGTGGGAAATGGTTGGAAAACATCCCAGCACAGAAAGCAGACTAGTTTTGGGGCAATTCCTGGATCTGGTTCACCTCTCAGCTGCACAAAGCTTCTTGTGCCATCCCAGGAGGAAGCAGGGAGGAGCAGCAAGAAGCCAGGGGCAGAGGAAGGGCAGAGTCACCTATTTCCATGGCACTACCAGGCTGCAGAGCTGGCTGGATTGCCTGAAGGTAGCAATCTCATGCTGGATAAACACTGCCGGGAGCCTCAATAAGGCAATAAAGTACTTTTCCATTTCCTCGTTCCCTCAGAATACGGCCAGCTCTTCACCATTACTTTGTTACAGTCCTGGAGGCACCTTGTGATGAGGACACACTTCCTACATAAACAAGTCCTCATGACTTGGTAACTCCAGCAGGCATCTGCTGTAACCACCAGTGCGAGCAAACAGGGATCTCCCTGGACGTCTGGTCTCAGACACGCCAGGTGCCAGGCAAAGCTGGTTTCAAAGGCTTGTCTGTGCTCCTCTGGAGCAATGGCATGAGGGAGTTTGATTCTAGACCTTGCTGCAAATGCATGGGCAATATCTTGCTAACATGGCTGGCCCTCAGTGCGGGTGGCTGTGCCTGGTATGAGGTGTGCCGCAGCGGGGCACAGTTGCCTTGGGAGAGAAGTGCTTGCATAGATTACAGCTTCTTCCCACGCATGCTTTGGAAAGTGAATGCAAAGGCCAAGATATAAAACCTACTACCTGACATCTGGATGTGCATGGAAGATTATTACAGGTGCTGACCTGGAGGGTGCCAACATTACCTGCTTGACGGCCGTCTCGATTAACTGGTAGCGGTGGGAGCGACGCATGGGCAGACACAGGCTATACATGGCGTGCAAAGCCGCGCAGAAGAAGCTGAGGAGGCCGATCTGCTTTCTGTGCTGGAGCCACTGGTCGAGCCAATCTGGAAAGCGCCTGTATTTGGTGCCATAGTAGAGCTGCGAGCAGGCCGCCAGCACGCCGGGCAGGTAGACGAGAGACAGCATGACGTAGGCCACGCATGGCAACGTAGTGTTGACCACCTCGATGGGGATCTTGTAGAACTTGTTCTTCTGCTCCCTGATGTAAGGGTGGATGACCTGCCTCACCAGGTTGTAAGTGAAGAAGCAAAGAAAGAGCCCTAGAGCCAAAAAGATGGGGATTTTCCAGGCTGGCAAGAGGCGCAGGGGAATGTTCTCGATCTCACAGGCTGAGGACATGCAGCCCATGTCCACGGGGGTGAATCCCATGACTTGGGCAATTTCTGCAACGGTGCGCTTGGCTTCTTGGTTATTTGAGCAGATCAGAACCTGCAACAAACGAAGGATAGGGCACAGAGATATCAGGTTATGGGAATGAGTGTGGCAGGAGGGATGCTGCACTAAAGGAAGTCTACATTATTGCTGAGTACCATGCTTCTTGGCAGGCTTTCTGATGGGGATTTACTGTGGCCGCCAAGGACCTCTCTCCTGGACAGGTTTCCTTTCATGTGTGCACCACCAGTTTGTTTTACTGGCTGTGTTTAGATAAACAGATAATTCAATAATACTTTTCACTTACACAGAGACTCCAAAGACTACAAAGCATGGAGTAAGTGGGGTAGTTCATCTCTGAGCAAAGAAATGCAGAAACTGTGGGATGGTTTCTCAATGCCAGAGCCAGCACTGACACCCCCTCTCCCTGAGCCTAAGGCCATCTACTGATGTTGTCAGATCTCAGCTGCTGAAATAGTTGGGTTTTGGCCCTTGCCAGAAGAAAATAATACCTGCTTATTTCCATCCCTGGCACCTGACTGCAGCGTCCACGCAGAAACCACGTTAAAGCCCTTGACCACGGTGCATGCTGGGAACAGGGAGGCCAAGTACTCGGCATTGGACTCTTTGTGGTGGTTGATTTCGGTGTTGTTACTAACATCCACCAGGATCTTGCCTGCCAGCACATCAGCCAGGTCACAGAGCGTGGAGTAATGTTCCCTGAAAACCGCCACAAAAATGACATCCGTCTTCTTCACCGCCTCAGCCTGGAAGGTGACTTCTGCCGCAGAAGGGAAGAGGCCGGCTTTGCGCTTTGGGTTGCGGCTGCCGACCACCACCTTGAAGCCGGAGCACACCAGGCGGATGGCCAATGACCGCGCGAAGTCCCCGCTCCCCAGCACCCCGATGGTGCGGCCAGCCGTGGGTGCTATGCTGGGGTCACCCTCCATGCTCCGATGGCCAAGGAGGGGTTTGGCCATGTCTCCTCTAGACATCCTGGCAGGAAAAACAAGGGGAAATGCAAGTTCACTGTGAAGCTCTCACAGAGACCCGGACCGCATCCGTGGTCATGGGGAAAATAACACTTACGCCGCATGAATAGAAGTGTGTGAGGTCTTGGGAAAGGAGAGAATTCCCTGATGCCTGCAAGCAGACGTACAGCGCTGGGTCCCAGTAGCCTAGGACCCATCTGCTCAAACAGACAGCATGCGTGCAGTAATGTCCAGCCACCGTTGGAGGGGGCCAAGACACCATGCGGAGGTTGTTTTAGGAACAAGTTCCCCTGTTTGTGTGATCAAACACCTGCTGACCACATTCATTGGTCCTTTGCGGTTCTTCATACTTGCATCTCACACTACAAAGCCAGAGCAATCCTAACAGCCACCAGCAATGGCAGCTCTCGGAGCCCCATGGAAGCAGGGGAGATATTCTGAAAAGCTCTGGGGTCCATGGGGATCTCAGAGCCCACATTTGGGAGAGCTGGGGGGGGGTGCTTTTGATTTGTGGGAGCAGAATCAAGGCAGGAAGCTTGAGGGGAAATGAAAGTGTCCTAGAAGTGGTAAATGAAGAGAGTTGCAGCCTTTGCCTGTTCCAGTATTTGGGTCTGTTTGCTTCAGCTCTTCAATGAATAATGAGAACTTACTCATGACATTTAAAACAATATATTAAAATATAGTGGGATTTGCTCATGAAAGATCTTGATGAGCTTTACAAACATTAATGAATTTTGCCCTGTAACACTCTGCTCTCCATAACAGATTAGATATTGAGGCCACGAAGAGGCTTTAAGCAGATCAATAAATTCAACGGCAGCATACCAGCCAAGCCTAGCGGTCAGGAGGAGCTCAATCAGGGAACTGTCAGGCTGTTCATGTGGTGTGTCACCTATAGCTCAAATCTGCCTCGGTGCTTAAAGAATGGCAAACAGCAAATGTGACACCACACTTTTAAAGAGCTCAGGAGGTGGTCCAGGGCACTTACACACCAGGACAGCTGGCTTTTGTACGTGGCACACTGGTAGAAATGATAATAAAGACCAGAATTAACAGACTTGTGATATATTGGGAAAGAGACAGGTTGGTTTTGGCAGAGTACAGTCTTGCCTTATAGCTGGTGCAGTTCTTTCAAAGTGAAGGTGACCGTTCAGACAGGGTGACCTGGTCACTACGCTTTGTTTTGCATAGGCTTTTGCAAATGTTCTTTACCCAATGCTTTTCTGAGATTGAAGCAATAATGGTGCAAAGGGGAAGGGCACTTCTGCATGAAAAGTTACCAATGGGAAACAAAGAGTATGAATAAATAAATAGTTTTCATAATGGGAACAGGTTGTCAAGGGATTTCCCCAAGGATCTGTGTTGTTCAATGTGCTCATAAGTGGTCTGGGAAAGGGAGTGAATACTGAGAAGATTGAGCTTGTGGGTGGTAATTGTTTAGGACAGTCAATATTTATTGCAAGGAATTTGCAGAAGAATCTTGTCATTCAAAGTGCCTAAGCACCAAAATTCACTACTGGCACAGGCCAAGTGCTGCATATGGGCATAAAAAACCCTATCAGTGCACTTTAATGAGCTGTAAGTTTGTTAAAAACACTCAGAAAGAAAAGATCTGAGAGCCACAGTTCTCTGAGATACCAGCTCAGGGCTCCGTGACAGTCACACTGCAAACACAGCCCAAGTTACCAGGGCGAGGAGATTTCTTACACAACAGCCACTGCCATCTCTGGTCTCTCAGCTCTGCTCCTCAGGGAAAGCCTACAAACACCTTCAGAAGATTGACATCGAAACTATAATTCACTGTTCTGGATACAAAATACTACAGCTTCAGAGACGTTACTGCTTCTATGGAGAGGTCTGTCTGCTCTCCTTGCCTCTCACCAAGAGACAGAAGATGTGTGTACACGGAAGAAGCGCTCTCAAAAGAAAAACAAGTGCCAAAGAAAGGCAAGCTTTCTTCCCCTTTAAGAACACCTTTTCTCTGCTTTCTACATATCATGTAGACTTCCTCCCAGAGGCTGGGTGAAAAGAGAGAATTGCTTATATTTCTCTCTGAAGGTTTCTGCTTCTGTTCCAGAGCTGCGGAGGGGTTTGTGTGCCCGAAGGCTGTGTCAGGTGGGTTAATCAAAGCTGCTGCCTATGCACACACACCTGCATTAGGTGTAGTCCGCACCTATCACAGTCACTGGAAAACAACACAAAACCCGCAACTATACCACTGTATAAACCCACACATTGAACAGCACACTGCAGTTGTGCTCGCTCCACTGCAAAGAAGAGGTAATAAAACTAGAAAAGGGCCATAGGGAACGAGTGAGGGAGGAGACAGGGCTGCCTGTCAGCTGGAAAAAGAAACACATAGGTGAGGATGGAGAAGAGACCAGCTGGGATTTCTCTAAGTGATGAGCAACCTCATGGTTGCAGCTTAGGTCACTGCCAAGCTTTGTGCCCTGATCCTGGGAAGGCTGGAAAGCAACGTGGCAAGGCCAGTCCTCTTCATCCACAACCAGGCAGGCCACAAAACCCCCCAGTAAGTACACCAGCTCTGTCTGAAAAGATGCTGGGTTTTCTTTTTCGGCCCCTTCTTATCAGGTACTTTATCAAGAGCTCACTGCTTTACTTTTAAGAAACTTTCTTGTTCCACCTAGATTTATTTGTGCCCAGAACTATTTGTTCGAGGGCCAATGCTATTGTTTAGCTTAACCAGCTCTCTTGCCTACACTACCCCCTCCTTTTCAACCACCTGCATGCAGGAAATGTTATCCTGCGATAAAGAGACACACCTCTGGCTGCCGGACACGGGGAGAGAAATCAACATTCAGGGTGACAGGGCGGTGATTATGAAATGGGTCTGTAGGTAACAATCTGGAGCACCTCAAAAGTGCTCTCTGTGCTCCCCCGGGGACGTGGGTTGTGCTGCAAGCAAGTCTTCTTGTAGTGTGTTTTGTCTGTCTTGTAACCGCCACCAAAATTGTACTGAGGTGTTTGCGGTGCTGGGAGATGAACAGTCTTGCTGTCTCCGGTTATTTTGATTAAAAAAGCTGACAGAACCAAATGGACTTTGAAGTCATCAGAATAGTTAAAAAATAAGGCTCCTCAAAATGTTTTCTGACTGGAGGTGTGGATTTTGGTGCTGTTATTTCAGTCGCACGCTGGCCGTCAGGTCTCCGGAGCAGGGCCTGTCCCCGCTGCACGGCACGGCGCGAGCAGCAGCTTGGTGCAGGCCCTGTGCTGCCGCGGGCCAGGTTCACCTCACCCCGCTCGCTGAGACGCTCCCAAGGGAGGAGGAGAAAAAATCTCATTGGCAGTAAACGCATTTCGTTGAGAGAAACGCCGTGGTCTCTGGCTAACAGATGCCTGGAAATGGAGTTTGTGATTAGGTAACAGTTCTTTTTTAACTTCTGTATCTCTGCAGAACACACAGACCCCATCTCTCCTGCCGCCAGCCCCGCTTCTGCCGCCCTGCTCTGCCGCCCGGCTCCTCTCCCGGCCGCCCGCCCCTCACCTCGGGCTCGGCCCAGCGAAGCCAGGGGTGAGCGTGCTCACGTTTACCTACGAACCCTGCCCGCACCGCTCCCTGCCAAGGCTAGCTCTCCGCGGCCAGGCCAGCCCACCCGGGGCAGAGCGGGGCGTCACGGCCAGGTTACTGCGGAGTCACCCGGAGGCGGAGGAGGCCACCAGCGCGGTGGAGGCCGCAGAGGCCAGACACAGCCTTAGCATGCTGCAGCCTTGGATAAACCTCATTTATTGATCTTCCCCATCAAGGAAACTGCACCCCTGCTGAGTTACAGCACTTGAAGTTCAAGGAGATCAGTGTCTTACCAAGGAAGCTACAGGATGATTTAAAGCCCAGCCCAGTGGAAGTAAACTAGCTTCAATCCTAACGGGAAAGCAGTTCCATAATTAAAATATCTAATACAATGTAAAGCTGCCCTTTGGCTAGACTGTTAATGACACCCTTATATCACAGTGCATGGGGACGCTGCACCCAGATCCATTGTGCTTGTCACTGTCTGTGGTTCACCTATTGCATCTCAATGACTGCTATTATTTGCGATACAATAGCGGTGACAGGCAGCGAGCAAGATCGGAGCTCCACTCTGCCAAGCGCCGTACCAAAACTGGATAGAAGGCAGCTCCTGCCCCAAAGAATGGGATCAGACAGACAAAAGCTGGGTGAAACAAAGCAGTCAAATCTCTGCTGCCCAGGTGGAGGGCGGGAGGGGCTCTCACAGAAGAAAAGTAGGGATAACTACGTATTTTGCACCTGAGGCTTGGCAGAGGCTGTTAGCTTAGGCTCGGTGCCAGGAAACAAAGCTTTTCTGCCATGCAGCGTGTTTCTGCAGCAGGACGGCTGTTTTGGGCTGAGCTGGGCTGCAGGAGCCCCTCCAGGTGTGGCTGCACTCCCAGCACTGTCAATCTGCACTCAGATAATGCCCCACTGCTAATGGGAAGCTGGTGCCATCGTTATCCTCCCTCCACAGACAGGGTGACTGAGATAGCAATGATAACAGGGCTTCAACAAGTTTGCCTGGGAAGACCCTGATATCCTTGGCCACGTCTTTAACAACAAGACCATCTTTTCAGGACACTTTCGGTTATTCTGGGCAGAGGACTATAGCCGCACTGGTTCCTGTAACTCACCATCTGGCTTGTAAACCCTGGACAAGGGTGTACCTGTGGTGGCAAGGCACACCCTTTGCTTCAGTTCTGGACAAAAAATTTGAGTCCTATTTCACTGCCTTGGTATTAGGGTTTATCAGATAAAAGTCAACCTCGTTTTACAATAGCTCTGATAAAAAAAAAAAAGAGCCATTTCTTAAACATATCACTGAGTCAAACTGTGCCAAAGAACACAGCAGCAATCTCATAAGGAGCTCCGTGTAATGGTGCTGTACAACACAACGAAACCGGCTCCTGTTTGCACAAAACCTCATCTCTGAGCTCAGCCTCACATACAGAGTCTTAGCAGGCAGTACCTTGGTTAAAATTACCGCTTCTCTGTCTTCCCCTGAGGTCAGGTTTTGTTTAGGCTGACCACAACTGAGTCTCAAGTAGCTGTGGATTCAACCTGGTGCATGTCCTTACAGAGCATTGTCAGGGCTTCAATTTCTGTATTGGGGGTTATCTGAGATAAAGCGCATGATTATTATCTACATTCCCTAATGAGCACCAGGGTGAAAGATCAGCAAGCAGCAGGAGGAAACAAGTGATGCAGCAGAGCCCTTGGTCAAGGCACAGCAGAGGAATGTCCTGCTGTCTGCACTGGGATGGTCCCTGTGTGCCACGGAGCATGGTCCCACACGCACACATAACCAAGGGATGGGGGTGATCTCTGCCCCCAGGTGATTTCAGTCTGCATGCAGGGACCTTTGTACCTCCCGGACTGACCAAAAAGCTGAAACCCTGCAGCTTCTATTTGCACAGCCTGGCATTCTCTATGGAGTTTACGCACCAAGAAGTCACAGCTGGAGAGATACATTCAGCGCCTAAATTCTCTGATCAGGTCTTGCTGTGCATAGAAATACTCACTTTTGGGCTACAGCTGTTTTGTTTCCAGGGAAAATAAAGCATTTAAGTCTCTCCCACAGCCAGAGAGTCCCTCTGAAGAGCACAGCCAGTACCATGTACCTGCTGAGACTGGTGCAGATTAAAGTAAGAAAAGGGCTTATCCAAAGCCGGTTAACCCTAGCTCTGCTCACATTTCAGGAGTCCTCCCAGTCCTGTCCAGGCTGACTGGAAATAACACATCTGCTCTGTGGGCAACTTGCAGAAGAGGGAAGGAAGAGGGGAAAACCAGGCTTGCTGCCTCTTTCCCTCTTTCTCCTTCCAAAGCAGACTGAGCTAGCTCCGCACCAGCGCAAACTAGGAACCAGCAAAAGCAATAAACCAACCGTCTGTATTGCTTCAGCCAGAAAAGTGATGTTGCAAACCTCCCTGGGATGCCAGCCAGGCTGTGAGAAGGAGGAAATGCCAGCAGCAGGGTCCCCAAGCAGTCCCAGGTCCCATTTGCCAGGGAAGGATGTCCTGAGCAGGCAAGGCTGGGTGCTGAGGCTGTCCCTGGCCATGCAGGGGGGACAGACCTGCTGTGGGCTCCCGGGGCTGCGGCATGCCCCTGCCACTGCGCCATGGTGCGCCCTCATCCCTCTCCCTACCCCAGGGCTGGTATTTATCTGATCGGTTGTTAAAACCACTTCCATAAGCTTGCGCAGAGCCCAGCTTTCTCCCCTGAGTGTCTCTTGATCCAATTAACCTCCTTTGCTGCTTCCTTTCTAACCCCCAAAGGTCACAGCATGTGATTCACACCCTCCTTCTCTGTGCAGACACATTTTGCATTTTGAGAACGGGTCTCGTGTTTTCTTGGAGGATGCACAGAGCTGAATTTTCCATTTGAGCCTCTGAAAGGCACTGGCCGGAGGGAGTAGATGCTGCTTCCCCATGTGCCACTTCTGTTTCTACCTCCCAGCACGCTGTTTGCTTTTGCACAACCACACGGCACTGCTGACTCGCGCTCTGCGATGCCTGTAACCCTGTCCCCGTCCCCTGCCTGGCCGGTCCCTAACCCGCTGTCCGTGCGGCCGGTCAGTCCAACCACACGGGACACAGCGTGTGCCCTGCTTTTTTAGACCCTCCCTCCAATTTGCCACATCTTTAATTCTGAGCCTCTGCTCTCAACCATTTCCTCTGCGTCACCCACAAAGTGAGCACAAGCCTCCCTGCTCCACTGGCCGCTAAGGAAAGCGCAGGCTGTCAGGCGCTGGCCCCCCCGCTCCGTGCACCCTCCAGTTTAAACATTGATAAATATCGAGGATGTTGGTTTTTGAAGCCAAAGGCATGTCCCTGACCACAGGATGTTCTTTACCATGACCAGAACTCAAAAACACGTTTCAAAACAGGGGAAAGCGGAGGAGAGAGGGCTCCCAGAATTTCCACTGGGACAACGTAGTCTGCTTTTCCCACACAAGCTCAGACATTTTGGCCACAGTTTTCCTATAGAAATGCATCAGCCTGTGGGCACCTGGCAAGGATAAACGCGCAATGCTGACGCCGGGCAGAAACATCACCCATCAGCAATATTGGCTGTGACTTGGCTGAACTGGAAAACAAACTTTTGGCCTACTGTTTTCACCCAGACTATGTACTTTTAAGCACAGTTACCACCAGGTTGTGCCGCAGATATCCCCAAACTCGCCTCCGAAGAGCAGCTCATGTCTTCTGCACAGGCACAGGAAAGGCAAAGCCCCCGCCTTGCAGCAGCACTTCCCTGCAGCAAAGCCCATGCCTGAGGAGCTTCCTCTGCTCTTCTGCCAAAAGACCTTGCTGCCGGTGCCTGCCACATTGATACAGCAATAAGAGGCCTGAGGGGGATCTGGCCTGTGACAAAACTTCACAAAATGGGAATCTGAGGCTTTGGCAAGCCTGGAGGTCTCATCCTAAGGCCACAGACCTGAAGCAAGACAGGGTTTTGGTGGAGCAGTGCCGATGCTGACATAGCACACGCAACTTTATCTGGCTGATGTGACTGAATAGGAAGGTTATTTCCTCAGCTTATCATCAAAGGACGGTTTACAGCAACTTTAACTGCTGCAGTGACGTCCTGGGGGGCTTCTATTGCTTTCTTTTGGGGTCTTAATTTGCTTGCTGCTCTTACCAAGTTAATGACTATCTCACAGTGACTCACCCACTTCCGAGCTTTCCCCTTCCTGAAATGCAGGGAGAGCAGGTAAGCAGCCAAAAGCATGGATGGCAAAATCTTCTCGGGTAGATCTAACAACAGCCTGCAGGCACGTCTGGAGGAGGTGCTGCTGCCTGAAATGAGAAGGGAAAAGTCTCCCCCGCTCAGCATGTGTCTGGGCTGGGCTCCTGCCCTGCTGCCGGCGGCGAGCCCTGACCCCAGCAGCCACCCCAGGGAGCTGGCAGACTCAGGCTGTTCAAAACCTCTTATTTCATTCCAGGAAAGGCGCAGAGGAATTGCGCCGCCTGCGCATGAAAATATTTGGGTTGGCTGTTGCTGCCTGTTAGAAGGGTCTCCAAGATCAGCACGCCCTCACATGTCTGGTTTTGCCTCTCGCAGCGACTCAGAGGCTGCACAGGACCCTGCGGGGGAGAGTGCGATGGGGAGTCGAAGCCTACAGCATGGGGTCAGCCCGGCTCCTCAGACTCCCGCTGTCCCCTCTCGAAGCACAGGCATAGCAAGCGGTGAGCCAGCTCTGAATAAGCCCAGCCATGGAAATGGGGCTCTGTGCCCAGGCCAGTGTAGCTTCCTAAGCCCTGGGAGAGATGGGGTGGATGGCAAACACTATGTGCTGACCCGTTCGGGCATCCCTGCGCAAAGGAAGGCAGAGCCCTTTTTCCTTTCCAGAGGGCTAGGAGAGGGCTGAGTGGGAGAGGGATGCTCTGCCCCGAGAGTCAGCTCACCGCCCCGAGATGCTGGCTCCCTGCAGCCCTCTGCCCTCCCCTTCCCACCCCAGGCTGTTTGCCTGGGTCCGGAAGAAAGGGGCCTTTGATCTGACATCCTGGAGAGCAGCACCAGCTCCCTTCACCTGGGAGCACAGCCCGTCCTCCGCTCCAGCAGGAGAAGCGTGCGGGGTCTTGCCAGTCACCCTGGGGAGGTGAATTCCCGCAGTCCCTTTTCTTCAGGGACACTGAGCTGCTAACATCTTGCTGTGAAGTGATGGCGTGTGTGCAGTTCTGGCCAGTTATGTTTCTCTCTATTTTTCTTCACTCCTTCAGGTGGGTGCCAAGACCAACAGGACAGGAGGAAGTGTTACTGACCTGGGAGGAGCTGGAGGAAAAGCGAGAGAAGAAGACAGGTGGCTTCACCAGGACAGGACCACAGAAGGGCAATGACTACAGTGATCATGCTGCCTCGTGAACACAGCCCTTGCTTTGCCCAAACACACTGCATGTCCTTTGGAGCGTGTTCAAGGTACGCCACGGACATACCTGGTCTGCTGTGTAGCTGCGATGGGGAGGAGAGGTGTCTAGGGAGGAAACACCTCTGGTTACAGCAGCAGCGCACAATAACTCCCTGGTAGGTTCTCCAGGATGAGGGAAGCCTGATGCAGGCGCGCACAGCGTGCACACAGAACCCCAGCGACTCAGTGTGTGCCAGATGAGTGCACACAGCAAATATTTCACCGCTGACCCGGCAGCCACCCTGTGCCCCGCTGCACACTGTGCTCAGCATGGCGGAGGGCCTCCGGCCGGCCACGTGAATCGGTGCTGTCTGGCTTTTAGGTTCTGTCCATCTGGAGCCCTTCTTTCATGGTCTTTAATGCATTTTTTATGGGAGATCTGCTGGAGCACTGCCTCCCGCACCCACCTTCGGCAAGAACACCCTTGCGGTAAGAAGTTCACTTATTCTAAGTAACTGAAGAGATGCGGGATGGTATCTGTCAGCGATGATCAGTGGTTGGCAGCAGCATACTTCTGTGGTGGACACATTACCTACAGACCTCCGTTCTTGAAGCCTATGGTCTGTGGGGAACTCTTATGACATTTTTGCAAAGACTACAGCGGAACTAAATTGAAATGCACATGCAAGTGTGCACAACCACAACTGAGGCTTTAAACAGACTCCCTGAAAATCTGAGAACCTGGAAAAAGATGGAAGGAGTTTATGTCTTAACTCCTTAAACCCTGGCCAAAATTTCCAAAAATGTTCAATTGATTTGGGCTCCAAATTACCTAAGGGCTTTTGAAATGGGATGTAAGCTCCCACATCACTGACATGCTTTCCAAATATTTTATCCTTTCATTTAAGCTACTTTTCACTTAGATGAAGATGGGAAGCAGCTTAATCTGCTGCAGGGGAAACGACCCTATGAAGAAGCAATAACTTAAAGTTTGGAAATAATTAGCACTTGCCTCCATTGTGAGGTTGCCAGGAAAGGTAATTCTAATCAGCGATGGCAAACATCTAGATAACTAACTGGTGGGTTTTAATTCTTGTTACATGACATTTCATAGCCACAGCTGCCCGTGCCTTTCACACCTCCCTGGAGAGCCGGCTTGGTTGGCCTACTTCTTCCACCATCAGAAAAAAAGCGTTTCCTGTGAATCTAAAGCTGCTTCTATTTACTGGTGTAATGCTACCAGGTCGCAGTCAAAGCATAGTTCCTAACAATAAAAAGCAAAACAAACAAAAAGCAAAAGTAAAAACCAAAGCAAACAAAAATTATGCTTTCAAAAAGCATGTTTTCCTGAGGCATGCTGTGTTTTCTTTTTAAACAAAGACTTGTTGAGTCACCAACATTTTCTTCTTTACAATTATGGAGGAAATCAAATATGTGCAGTGAGTATTGGATCCTGTATTACTGTACATTTGTTTTATAGCAAATGCGATTTCAAGAGAGGAGAAAACTTAAGCCTGATGTAGTATTTAAATCTTGTTAGCCCTCCATCTCCTCAGCCCGCAGGAATATTGATACTGTAGGCGATGGCCTTCCTCTCTTGCTGTCTCCCAGTTTTGATTTCTCTCCCCGGGAGGCATTTTCCAATGCATCGGTTTTATCTAGAGCACACGGACGGCAGTGACCTGAGGTTCTCGGTGCACGTCCGTCCTCTACCCAGCTCCGCAGGGTGCAGGCCTCCGGGCTCTCCCTGAAACGGGGCTGTAATGGCCCCGTGCTGTCCCAGCAAGGGTCACAGGGCAGGGACAGTCCCATGCCAGGTCACCTCACCTATGGGACAGTCCTACTGCAAAGTCGCTTCTCCAGTTCCTTCACAGCCTTCGCCCTTCAGCACTCTGACGTAGAGCAAATGCTGAAGCCGCCCCACACAGCATCCAACCCCGTTTCCTTTTATGAGCCCCACACAGGCAAGGCAGCTACGCAGCCGCTCCCCGCGCACCCTTGGGGGGCCATGTGGCCCTGGCCAAAATTTTTTTTTTTTTAAAATATCTTGTTTCCCGATTTCTCCCGTGCTGGAAGAAGTCATTAATCTCCTCAAAGCATTTGGAAAGCTGAGAATGAAAAAGTGAAACCCAAGCGCGCACCGCTCTCGGAGGCAAGCAACGCATTGCGCGCTCGGGCAGCCACCTGCAGCTTGCCGCCCCACGCCGAAGCCCCGGGTCACGGGTGCGCGCCGGGCAGCAGAGACCGCCCGGCTTCGGGCTGCTGCCGGAGGCTCCCGGTGCCGGAGCGCTTCCCGTTTCCGCACGGCCCCGGCGCGCCGCAGGGCGGCCGTAATCACGGCGCTGCACACTCGCCGGGCGGCGGGCGGCGGGCAGCGGGCAGAGCCCGAGTCCTGGC
>VXAL01000183.1:100079-126835 GCA_013399475.1 Chauna torquata | reverse complement strand
CCCCCCGGCGGGCAGAGCCTCGTCCCGCCGCAGCCGGCCCCAGGCTGCCGCGCGGCCCCGCGCTGCCGGGCTGCCCGGAGGTGGCACTGAGGGCAGGGCTGCGCGGCGGGCACAGGCGCTGGCTCGCTCCCACGGGACTTGCAAACGGTCCCTCTGGAGCTTTGGCTCAGTCGCTGCTGAGCGGCCTCACCTGCCCCTTCCCGTGGAGGCTTTGCTGAGTCTTTCCAAAAGCGTCTTTTGGGATGTCTTTATCCAGTGGCTGCCCTGAGGCTTTTTGACCCGTTCCCAGGGGCAGAAGTGATTTGCACCTGTGGCTTCTCAAGACAATCCATCGTACCGCCCTGCAGCCCTGCCGGGGTGGCAGAGCTGGTGGTGCCAGTTCTGGGGCTTGCCAGCAGAAAATAAGGCTGTCGTGGCCTGCCCGGGTGTCCCCTGCGTGTCTTAGTGACATTACCGCTATGCCGCAGTCAGCCTTTTGTGGAGACTGAAAGAGAAGTCACTGAACTCTGCTGCGCTTTCTGGATCTTGCTGTCTGCCCTCCCACAATGTGTAAAGGACAAATTTTTCCTTTTCCTGCCCCTTTCATTTATTTATAGAACCCTTAGTCATTGCCTTTTTCTCCCTTGGTCACGGAGATTTGGTTCATGCGATTCCCTTTTCAGGTCTCAGGTCTCTGTTGCAGCCGTGTGGGTCTCCCTGCGTGTCCCTGCCCTGCACACAGCGAGCCTGCCGCGGTGAATTCATCACCACCGCTCCTCTGAGGTCCCTTTACCCCAAAGTACTGAGATCTGCTTAGTTTTGTGATTTCACCCCCTTTCCATGAAATAGTAAACTTTTCATTTTTTTTTCCCCCATCATTTTCATCAAAATATTCTCCACTTTTCCACCTTTCAGAAAGAAACATGTCAAAATGAACAGCCATTTTATAACTTTCTCCATCTCCTGGATCTGAACAGGCCACGAGTTTGCTGAGTGATTCAAGCCTTGCGGTACTGTTTTTCCTGCAGACATCCAGCTGCAAAGCAGCTAAAGTCTCCCCAAACCCCGGTGCAGGAGATAATGTGTGGTTCGTTCCTCCTCATCACCGCTCCCTGCTTCCTGGACCTTGGGGACGTATGGCACTAGCGAGCACGTTTTTCAGGGACACGTTCTTCATTTTGCTCTCCACGTGTCATTTTAACCAGTGACCTGCCTGGACTCAGGACCAGGCTTTTGAGGCGCGATGTGGCCGAGCGCATCTTGCCACGCGCAGGTGTTGCTGTGGCAGCCAGCGGGATGCTTGGGCTGGACGTGCCTCTGTCCCAACAGGGCTTACCCACACCCGTGTACCCCAAAGTAAGCCCACGCCACCGCTTTGGAGAGCTGACCCCTGCCCCCACCCCACTTCAGCCCTTCCTCCCGGGGTCTCCGTTTTGCGTTGCTGTCCATCCTCAGGCCCCCCTGGCCCTCTGGCAGCATCCCCTGGGGAGGTCGGTCGGAAAACATGGTTAACGCAGCGCTACCAGAAAACGGACTCCTGCCACTAATCAGCTCCCGTCAGGTTATCACTTTCGCAGCTGCCTGGCTTTTCAGAGAAAAATGTATTTTATCAGTGCTTCACGGAGGAGACCTGGTAGAGATGCTCAGCGCTGGCGCTGCCGGGGCTCGTCCCTGCCTGTCGTGCAGGCGCCATCTAGTAGGAAAAGGAGAAAAACACCGAAAATGAAACAGTGGAAAGTTGAAATGAAGTTTCTCTCAGGAGCATCAGCCTGGGTCGGGAGAATAGTTTAATCCAACGCAGAGCTGTTCTGGGGCTGCATGGGTACAGCCCGGGGCTAGTGCTCTTGGGAATCTGCAGCAAAATTCACTGCCTGGCAAATGGTTCGGGCATGAACCCCCCCAGGGTTAAGCGAGTCTTGTCCAGAATGGGTCCTGAGTTGCTGGATATAAAGACACAGAACACATAAAACAAGAGGCAGGGCACCTCTCTGTATAACCACCACGCAGACCACTGGGGCCGGTTCAGGAGACTTTGACAAAAACCATCACTTCCAGGCTGCTCCTTGATAACATGGTCAGGGTTGGATTCTGTTAATTATCTGCATGGGTTAATTGCAATACACTGGCTTGGGCTGTGCATTGCAACCAGCTCTGGTTAGTGCCAGGCACTCCTGTTTCCAGTGCTGAGGTCGGCCCCGCAGCTTGAGGATGATGGCATTGCATCCGAAAGCCCCTTCCTGCCATCCGTGCATGGGCGATTTCCCATGGCGAAGGCACCTGCTTTCGTCATGTCGCATGATTTTACCACAAATCCCATAACAGCGCTGCCATCGGTTCCTAACAGTCACGCGGATGCCTCAGACACGCATCTTATGTCTTTCAACGTGAATTCCCAGCCCTCAGGGTTTGCCAGAGAAACCTCCCCAAATGAACACCCAAGGGCTAAATAAGAGACCCACAACATTAATTTGCTTTTAAAAAAAATCATGATTTTGTACCAATCCCATGATTTTTACACAGCTTGACTCCTTTTCAGTGTGGGGAGATGATAATGCCGGGTGCCTGTTATCTGCGGCACATGAATTCCTGCTGGCAGAAGGTCTGGCTTCTGCCAGGGATACACAAATGTCCCTGTCCAGCGGGTCCCTGTGATATGCGTGTGCCATGGGGCATGACTCCCTCTGGCTTGTCTCCTTTTTCCCAAAACACCGAGAACTGGAGGCCAGGGATGCTCAGCGCGAGGGACTTCTCGTGAGTCCTGGGGTCCGGCAGCTTCACTGTGCCCGGGACTGCACCAGCATCATTGCACTTTGCCCAGAGCAGAGCCGTAATTCATCTCCGCTTTCATAGATAAAAGCCTGAATTAATTAAAGAAGAGAATAGAAATCACTTTGATTTCCAGAATACCAGAAACTCCTAATTATCATAGCTCCCACAAGTGCTGCAATAATTAAGGGGCTGTTGCTGTTTCTGCTGCAGACCCAGTTTTTGCGGGGATTTACAAAGAGTGCCTAAATTTCCTGCTCTCAGTGCAGTACAGTGACTCAGGGCATGGATCTCACTGCAGGTGCATCCCGGTGAACCAGCCACAACCCCCTGAAACAGCATCCGATTCCCCTGTGGATTTCTTATTAGAAATCCAGAGTCCCTAATGGCAGCAAGCTACAGACAGCGTCTGCTCTCCAATTACACTCTGATTATTCAAAATAATAAAATTGGGGGCTTTTTTCTTTGCCTTCTGGTCTCTCAGTCTTTGAAATGCACATGGGGAACGCTTCTAGTTTTTTCACATAATCTGAGAGACTAAGCATTTATTAGTATTTAAAAAGCGTGATGGAAACTGAATTTCTCACCTGCTCACTGGTCTGCTGGTTCCCGCAACCTTTTGCAGAAGCACTGAGAGCCTTGTGGTGACACTGGTGGTGAAATAGCTGGATGTTGCTACAGTGTGAGAGTGACAAAACACCTGTAGGGCGATAACTGAGCACGTCCCGCAGCAGCGTCTGCCCTGCAGCTGCCAGCTCCGGGGGCAGCCGGGCAGGGCAGGATGCTCTGAGCCGCATTTTGCGTTCTTGCATCGGGGAAGTGGCCAGGTAGAGCTGAGTCTGACAATTTGCATCGCCTCTGTGTTGAGGTTTATCCTGTAGCTGCTGTGGCTTTCCTGACTTTGTCCTGTTTTGATGGTATTGTCCAGAGTTTGCCCACCTTCATCAGCTCTCAGCATTGCCGCCTCACGCTGCTCCCCGGGTCCTTCACAGCCCTGGACAACACTGTCCCAGAACTTCCCCTTTCTGCTGCCTTCTGCTTTCCCTCTTTGCTGAATGCCCCCGATTTTCCTAAGCCCTGAGGTCCCCATCCTGATGGGGATAGGACCTGGCAGCAGAGCCCGTGTGGGACTTGGGGTGGTGCATGGCTTGCAGGAGGGTTTGGACCCGGTATGGGATGGTGGGCTGTGCTCCTGCGCTGGCTGTCAGGGTGAAGTCCATGGAAAAGGGTTTCTTAAGAAAAAGCCATCTTACACATAGCTTGGAGCTNGCCGGGTAAAACCACCACAGCAACGTGTTAAATATCGGACACCTGAAGTCCAGAGCCCTGCCTCGCCTGAACGCCACCAGGTCCTGGTAACCGGTGTTTCAAACCGTGCTTTCAGTGAGACTCTTCCTTTCTTCTCTCTAGAGAAACTCAAGAAGTCGCGTCTGTGCCTTTTCACAGAAATGCCAGGCTCATATCTTACCTGCTGATCCGCCCTTGGCAACTGCGTCCCAACAAACCGAGCACAGGGGACTTGCCTGGGACACCTCAAACAGCAGCGGGACGTGTCTGTTCCTTTGTCTCAGTGACGGCAAATGGAGGCGGAAAGCCTGCTCCAGCCTCGCAGCGTTGGGTCTGTCCAAGCAGTGCTCCTGCCCCAGCATTGCCCAGAGGCAGTTGCCTGGCGGAAAAAGTATTCCGCCTCCAAACACCTCAACTTTCGCAGCCATTTCGTACCTATGGACAACGCAGATGTGCCTCGGGCTAGCAGCGAGCCGTTGCTCTGCTCCTCCAGGAAGAGTTGCGCAAAAAAAAGAAAGAAAACTAAAAAAACAAAAAAAACACCAACCCAAACAAAAACAGGGAAGCAAAAGGACCAAATGCAAAATTTGCTAGTATTAACAATGCAGGGAAGCATAGGAAGTTAAAAAGATCACAGACAATTGAATTTAATTGAAAAAGAAGATTAAATAAAATGAGGCTTGAATATGAAGAGCTAATTTGGATTAAAGAAACAAGCTGATTGCCAGAAGAAAGAGATTGGAGGATGAAAATGGTTTTATTTTGCATCTGGGTTCAAGATCTGTTTATATCAGGACAGTTAAATAAAAAAAAAAGGTAACAACCAGCCGCCCAAGGTGGTTTTCCATTTGAAATTATAACTTTTTTGGAGATGGTCACAAACGGCAGGGAAACGAGGCTGTCATCCGATCTGGTGGTTAGGAGAGATTTGACCCACGTACAGGGAAATGGGAACGCTTGATCCGAGGCTTTCGTGTTCCCAGCACTGCTGCTGGTGACAGGAGGGTATTAGCCTGTCCCAGAAGTATCAGAACTGGGCTTTTTGGTGCAGCGTGCTGGGGCTGTGGTCTCTGTGCTGCGCACGGGGCAGGCAGCGCTGGCAGCTCGTGCATCAGCTCCTGAAAGCACGATTGATGAGGAAATAGTTTGAGGGAAAATGGACAGTTCTTACTTACAGCACAAATGGGAAAAATGTATTGCACACAGCACAAATGTGAAGGAGAGCTTAATATAAAGTGTTCTCTCTCTTTTCTTTTCTCTTCTTTTCTCTTCTTTTCTTTTCTTTTCTTTTCTTTTCTTTTCTTTTCTTTTTCTTTTCTTTCCAAGTTAGAGGAGGAGTTCTCCTGAAGGCAGTGAGATGGTTTAGTGTAACCCCCTCTCCAGGTTTCTTAATTTCCGCTTGGCTGCTGCATCCTTTTCTACAGCACATCCAATGACCGGTGTCCTCCTCCCAGTGAGAGGTGGCTTGGGCTGGGGCTCCTCCTGGCCTTGGGGCCATGGTCATGTCCCCATCCCCATCCCTGTCCCCATCCTCATCCCTGTCCCCATCCCTGTGCCCCCCAGGCCGGCAGACCACTGTCCCACGGCGCTGAAGGGGAAAGGTAGTGTGGGAGTGCTTGTGCCAGGGATGGGGAGGACCGGCCCCGTGCCCCAGGGACCATAATCTGCTCCAATATTACACGAGGGTTTCAGTGCTGAGCAAAATCCTGCTGTGATTTCATTAAGGAGGCTCTCGCTCCTTGTGCTCAATATTTAATTTAAAAGGCGTGTGTGTGTTGAGTTCAGGGTGTTGATTAACCATGACTCTGAGATAGAGGGAAATTACTAATATGGGAAAGTGCAGTCAGTATTTCATGGCAAAGAGTAATTGAGCTAACAGTTGACATATGGAGTTGTGTGGGCAAACTAATTAAATTTTACATCTTCCCAAGCATTTTTGAGTTTTATAAGCATTTGATTTATATATTAATTAAGCCTTGGAGTGAAATAAAGAGGACGTAACTATTTACACCGCAAATGCGTCCATCAAGAGGAAGCGCTTTGATGTATTTACAAGCAGATACCGAAACACCTCGGTGAGTCCCTGGCTCAGCCTGGCAGAGGCCAAGGAGCCTCTGCAGAGTGTCCCAGCTGTGTCCCAGCTGTGTTCCAGCTGTGTCCCAGCAGTGTCCCAGCAGTGTCCCTGCCATGTCCCAGCCGCCCTGCAGAACCAGCCCAGCGGTGCTGAGCATCCTGCACGGTGCCGGGCGCTGTGGCTTTGGGCACTGCAGACCCTGACAGGGAGGTGTGAAATCCCAGCTGTGCTTGAGTCAGGTTTTTTAAGGAAAATACGAGTGCTGGTCCATGCATCTGCTCTCAAGCGGTCAGCTTGCAGGCAGCCAACTCCCCCCGTCCCTCACAGTACTGATTCCTCCTCTTAACCAGCAGGAACAAGCCCTGAGGGCTACAGAGACCAAAAGTTTCCCACTGCTCTTGGTGCATTGCAAGTGCTCATGAGAAGCTAATATGTGATTTAAGCGTTTACCCAAGCCATGAGCAGGGCATTAGAGGTGGTTGCTGAGTTTCCTGTGATGACCTTGCTGAGGATTTCTGGAGCAGTCTTATTAGCGAGATTTCGTCTCTAAAGGGAACTTGCATTGGGTGTATTTGCAGCTGGACAGATGGATGCCCAGGGCGTTTCAGGTTATAAGCATCGTTTTCAGCTTGGTGATACTCTGATGGAGGGGAATGCCTGAAGTTACGGGTTTGCACCCCAGGATCTCGGGTGAGGGGCAATTCTGCAGCTGGGAGAAGATGGTATTTGGACATGGTGACAGTGAGAGTCCTAAATGCCCAGCCCTGGCCCTGGGCTGAAGTCAGGGCTGCCCGGGGGTCTCTGGCTGTGCTGCGATTTGCTGGGAGCCTTTTTGGTGCAGGAACACTAATTTTTTTTTTTTCCAGGCCTGAGTGCTGTGACGGTCTGGCCCCAGCAAGCATCCCTGCTGCTCTGTGGGGATGTTCCTGCACCCGCACTGCCCTGCATGTCCAGCACAGCTCATCCACAGTGGCTGTGATGCCTGTATGAGCCCTCTGATTCCACAACTAAATAAGAGAAATGTCTCTGTTCGGCTCCGCAGCGATGCCTCCCAGCAGCACAGGCTCGGGGGTCACGCCGTAGCACTCGCAGCTGGTTCTGCATCCTGGATCTGGCATCCTGCTGATGCTAAAAAATGAATCTACCCTTTGTATTTCCTTGTTATTGATGTGTTATTTTAGCCTCTTTTGAATGTAGAAACAGGAGCTGCTTGTGATGTCTGCAAGGACACAGGATTCAGAAGGCATTCGATTTTGGTAGGAAATTGGAATTACAGTGAAAACATGGATATTAAAAGTCCCTTAAATTTAGTAAACTATTCGTAACAGGTTCACAGCTGATATTCAGATCCATCAGCACTACGAAATAGATGGTAGCGATATGTTAGGAGTCATTCCGTGCACCACCTCGCTATCCCACCTACCCTCCGGGGACTCCATCAATCTTGTGGTGGCCAATGACTCCTGCTTACGCCGCCAGTGATTAATGTTGTGACCCACCGGAGAGAAAGCATTACAAAAGCTCAGTGTTTGTGTGCAGAGTGAGTTATAGGTTGGGGGGGCAGGAGATGCTAGGATCAGGTTGGGATTAAATGGGGAGGGAGAAGAGGGGCTGGTGCTCAGCGTGAATTGGAATTAAGATCGGTGTTTTGCTGAGCATCCCTCCAGGAAGCCCTCGGGGAGGCGAGATGCAATTCTGCTGCATGTTATGTGGCACAGGGGGAACCCTGGTACCTCCTGAATTGTTGCATGCGGGATCGGTCCCTCACCGCGTACCAAGAGAGCTCTCAAACCCTGCGACAATGCGGTCCACATACAGCAGCATACCTCCTGCGGGCCAAGCCCTGCCCTGCCTCTGAACTGGGATTCGCTATGTGAGAGGCAAACACCTCTGGAAGCCCGTTCCCATCACCTGGACGTGACTTGAAGGTATTTTGGCAGGGGGAACCTTACGGGAAATTGAAGCTACCCAGGAGCTCGCTGCCCAGGCTCTGAACCTCGGGTTTTGCTGCCCAGGCATGCGTGGAGGAGACCAGGGGCTGATCCACCACCAGTGATGAAGTATCCATAATTAAATGGTCGACAGCACTTGCAGCAGGGCTCAGGGAATTGACGATCCCTGGAAAACCCTGGGACAAGCATGCTCCCGTTAAGGACAACGTCACCCGTGGCTGAACAGACCAGCGTCACGCTGCTGCACGGGGGCTCAAGAGCATTCAGCAACCAGCACACAAATACCTCTTCCCCCAGCCCGGCCCAACTATCAATACACCGGGAACAACTGACGGCTGTACACAGCATTACATTTCATCGGCGTTTTAGTTGCAACGTTAGAGTACAGTTTGTCATCAATTTGTGCATTCCCCGTCTACAAATCAATGGAGCTAACACAATGCGCAGCACCTTGGGTTCAGTGAGTTCTCGCTGTTTTGCTAGCAGTGCCAATACATTAAGCCTAGAAATGCATCCAACACAATGAATTTTAATTTCATATAATAATGGGACCTGCAGAACTCCTCTCTGCATGGTACTAAACCCGAGCGCTGGGATACGGTGCTTTGGAAATAGCCGCCGCTGTGCTGCGGAGCAGGCAGATCACCTTGAGGCAGATCTCACTGGATGCTGCTGGAGTATCAGAAACCGTCCTCAACAGTCCTGTGGTCGATGCGGACTTTTGCCTAATGTCACAGGTGGAATCACTAATGAACCTGGGGCATTAAATATACGAAGCGATGTAAAATCCAAGCAGCCTCTGTCCTCTGCTGCCGCTGGTTTGAGCGGGCACGTGCACGGTGTCTCCTGGATGTCCTCTGCAATGACCGTTGCTGCTGCCGAGGTGGGTGCCCGCTCATTCCCCGGCCTGATTTCAGCGACATTGGGACTGAAGAGGTCTGCAGCTCCAAAACAATACAACCTATAAACAGAAAGCGAAGGGCTGGGACTTCCTGCAGAAGAATTTTGCCTGCAGCAGTAGAAAATGTAAGGGATGGAGGACTCGTGGGCAAAGCCACCCAGCAGCAGCAGGTACCGCGGCCTCAGGCACGCTCCCTGCCTCCTGCTCCCTTTGGTTTTTGCGAACTGCCCTGCCAGACCTCACTTACCTTCAAGGGCCACGTGCAGTTTCAAAGACGACGTTAGCTTCCCACTATTCCTCCGCCGTCCTAGCATGCGATCTGTCCCTGCACTCCATAAACATGCCCTCTGCTCGGGCCGTACCCAAGCTCTAGATTGCTATTGATACTGCGGAGAGCCACAGCAATCTTCAGGAAATTTGTGATCCGGTCCTGGCATATTTGACAGATAACACTCGAAATACGAATGTCAAAATGCATTTAGATTTTCCCCTTTTCTAACTAGCCCTGGAGAAAATGCAAACCCTTCTTGACAGAATCAGTTCAGGAGCCTCCTCCAAGCCAGGCCCTGAGTGCTGGGAGAATCTGCCTCTTAAAGCCATATAGATCCATCGCTGCTGCACAAAAAACACGGATCACCCTGAGGCAGAATTGCTTAAGAAAATCCTGACATGATTAGACACCACTCTCTTCTGAGACAAAGTAAGCATACTATGCAAGGATAACTGAGATGCTGCATAAACTGGCGGTAGTGAAATTACTTGATGTTGCAGTCCTGAGATGCCAGTTTGGCAGGAGGGCACAGAGAAGGGCTTGAATCTTTGTGTTTTTCTGGGTACTGCTGTGCAGGTATGCCACAGCCTGAATACGTGCTCTCCTGGAAGCACTAACAGGTGCTGCAGTTCCCCAGGGCTGACATGGGGCATATTTAGGCTGTGGGTTGGTGAAGTTCATAAGCACAGGCTTGAACTGGCTCCAGAGCTAAGCTTCGATGTGATAAACATTTGTGCATGTGCTTTGGCATGCCAGAAGTCCTTTTGCCTAAAGTTAGTGTAATGATGCCAGTTAAACAGTCCTCTCCCTCGCAGTGCCTGCGAGTGCAGACCCATGGATCTGTTTGACGACACACAAATTAAACTAAAAGCCAAAAAGTGCACGGCAGAAGTGTAAAAGGAGTGCATTGCCCACACATGTCTGCAGCAGACAGCAAAATAATTCGGCATATTTAATTTTATTAAGTCAATAGATTGAAGCATGGGCTTCAATACCGAGCCCCACCAGGGCTGCGATTAGGAGAGCTGCTGAGCTGCAGGACCTGCAGGCAGCTGTAAGCTGAGGACTTTGCACGTGCATATCATCAGGCGCGGGCTGAAGTCGGGGCAGTGTCAAGGCAGGGGTGGTGCGTTGAACGGTGCTCTGTGCGTGCGCGCGTTTCACATCAAGAGCTTAGGACCGTTCAGCCTTCACAATCCAACCCTTAGCGATGTCAGGCACGAAAGCCAAGCCTCCAGCACGTGGATAGCCAAAGCCCCTGCTGACTTGTGTGTTTTTGGGGGCAGTCTGAGTGCTTTGCCTTGGGTCAGATCTTCTCTCAGACCAGCTTTGACAGTCCTGAGAACAAGTGTGTTTCACCAGGAGCAGCGCCACGTCACCAGCACCGTGTGCGGCTGTGGGGACAGCGAAAAAGGAGACAGCATGTCCCACGGCCGGGAGAGGGGAGGAGGGTCAAAGGGCAGAGCGGAGACTTGATGGGGAGATGATAAAAAAGGGGATTCCTGGAAAAAATAACACAGAGAAATGATTGCGGGGAGGGTGTGGGCAGCGGTGGGGCAGCCTTTGCAGGCTGTCACCCGAACGCACTCATGCCTTCATTTTTGCTTTCGTTTTGGAGGATTGCTTTTTTGCTTTTAATTTTAAAGGATTGCTTCTCCTCCTGATGGCTCATGGTAAGAGAAATGAAAACCACTCAGTACACCGATGTGTTCCCCTTCCCGGAACTAGATCAAGAAAGCGGTCCCTGCGGGTGGCAGAGCCCAGTGCACGTGCTGGCTTTACTGGGAAGGAGGTGCTGCGTCTGAGAGCGGGCTGAGCACCTGCTGGTTCTTTTCTCCGATGTGCAGGGGGCCCCAGTGAAACCTATGGGGTTTCCCCTATGGAAATGACACAGTCAGGGGGATGAATATGGACTTAGCTGGCTCCAGTCCTGTCTTCTCCTGCCCAGGGCTGCAGAGGGTGGCAGAAAGCAGTGCTCAGCTGGAAGCAGTGGGTATTTACCAACAAAAATGCTTTGTCGGAGATAAAACGCATGCATGGAAATAACCGAGGCTCAGCAGTGACACGCAAGTGTGAAGAAAACCCATCCAAATGAAATGACCAGGGAGACCAGGAGTAATCATCGCCAGCAGGGTTTGCTCATGAGGATTAAGAAATGTGGGCACAGGGACCCGTGCCATTTGGGATGCCTCGGGCTGAGCCCCATGAACATGAGGTGGCTGAGGCAGCCCTTGGGGCTGCCGGTTTCACGCTCCAAGTCCCATGATGCCGGTGGGGATTTGTGGAGGTCCTGCAGGGTCTGCTCGCTGCCACTGCTAGGTGACCGCTGCTCCCACCCTGCTTCACCTCCTGCGCCGCAGGCGACGGCTTGGCCAGCCAAACTAATCATGCAACACAGCCTGAGATGCACGAAGATGTCTTCTGGCTCGATCTCCCTATAAAACTCTTTTTCTCTAATAGGAGCTACCAAATAAAACTATTTACTGAATAACAACGTAGCAGACAGTAAATGAAAACATAAGGGCTGAGGTACCTGATTTCAAGGCTTGGCTTATGAGTCTCTCTACAGGCAGAGGAGAGAGGGAGAGACGGCGCGTGGGTGACACTGCCCGCATGGTAAAACCAGAGCTTTATGCGATGGTGTGTGCAGCACACCCAGCCCAATTAGCTTGGAAAAGGATTACTGGCGTGACGCTGGGGAGAAAATGTGACAGGTTCAGCAGGAGCATCCCTCTGAAGGCCGCTGTTCCCAGTAGCATTGATGCTAATATCTTAAACATCTCTAACTGTAAATAGATTAATAAAACCGTACCAGTGAGGGCACGGCGTCAAACAAAGCTGCCTGCACAGTGACGGGTGGCAGGGGCAGGAGATGTTCTCCAGCGCCGGTTCGGCTGCAGCGTTTTGTCCTCCTGTGGCACCGCGCACCGCCTCCGGCGAGCTGCGCGCCCCGGCCCGCAGCAGCCCCGTGCGTGTCCCGCGCCCCGCTGCTGGCGGCCCATGTGTTGAGGGACAAAATATGGAGAGTTTGGACCATAAACCCCCCTCTCCTTTCTTCCTCAGGGTCCTCCTGTCGTTTAAGTCTTCCTTCTGTCCCCGCTGTCTGTCTGGCCGAGGGGCTGAGCAGGAGCTCACGGAAGTAAAGGAGACTGAAGATTCTTGTCAGTGTAGCTGCATCTATTTTTTTTTGTTTTTTAATTTGGCTTTTATTTAAGCCTTCTTTTTCTTACTTTTTAATTTTTTTTTGTCAAAGAGATTTGCGAAGATTGTGTCTATACAAAATGATCAGACCCTGAAGCCTTCGGATCTTTGTTTTCAAATAGTCCTCATGAAATCAATCCTCTCAAATTCTGGGTGTCTCTTTTTGATTTCCCCCCCTTCTCCACCACTGGCGGAGGTGACCGAACAAAGCCGCCTCTCCCCGCCCTGCTGAGGGGCCTCGCAGCACCAAGCGCGAGAGTCTCCTTGCCACAGAGCCGTAACCGCCCCGAGGACAAGGGCAAGCTCGCTGCGGGATCTTCTCCGCCTCGCAGCCGGAAGCAATGCGCGTGGAAGGACTAAACTCGGAGCTTTGTGCTACACTTGGCGCCTGCAGCCACCGGTAAAGAGCGGACCCGAGTGCTCCGACCCCGAGGTCACCCCTCCGCCCGGGCACCATCTCACCCCGCAGCCGCGGCTGCGCCAGCAGCGAGGTGCCGCACGCTGGTGCCTCGTCTGTGCCCACGAAATAGCCGGAGCTCTGTCCGCACCGCGCGGCGAACGGCCCCGCCGGCAGCCCAGCCAGAAGGGCCGGGTACGGCCTTTCGGCACCGCTGCTGTGCACGCTTCGTGGTTAATGGGGACCGGAGCTGAGGCGGGATGTCGTGGCGGCTCTGCCGAGCAAGCCCGCTGGCATGCACGCCGTCAGAACTGCTCGGTAACGCTGACGGATTCCCTATCACATTTTTCACCCTCTTCTCTTCCATTTTGATAACTGCTAAGCAGGCAAATACAGCTTTTGCAGAACTCCTGTCGGGAAGTTTGGAAGTTATGATTTGCAGGGCTTCATTCAAAACAATAGTGAAAAGTACAGCTAAAATGATGGAAGCAGAACAAATTCGAAGATCCTTTTTTTTTCTGTGTGGTAAAACATTACTTTCAGCTAACTTTGATTTGATCTGAAAGGGAGTTTTGGTGGAGAGAAGAATAAATGAAATATGAATATTTTTTTCATATAACTCTGCGATACAGAATGATGTAGAAAGTAGACCGTTTGCCATTCTAGGTAGTATGGACTGTGATGTCTACAGCTTAGGTTTCTGAACAGTTTTCATGACAAGATTCTAGTTTTCATTTTATTGTAACTTTGTCAAACACTAGCTCTTTGCACTGCAGTTTTTCATCTTGTGGCTGATACATACAGACGGCCACATAGATTTGCTTGCATGTACCAATGCAAATTTTCAGCTGAAAGAAAGCGGTTATGCTTGGGAATAAACTTACAGAAAAGCGGATGATTTATCTATATTACAGAAATCGCTGTGGGTGTTTTGCCTGGAAGAAGCTCCATACTTTGGAGAGGAAGCTCCTAACTCGATGGCAGGGCTGCTGTCCAGGCCCTATTTAAAAACCCAGGCTGGGTGAAGTTCTGAACCCTGATAAATCTCAGTCCACACTTGCACAGCAGAGAGCCAGGAGGACCCAGCAGTGTCTGGAAGAGCTGGGGCAGGATTTGGAGATATGAGGGAACCAAGGCGGAGATGGAGCAGAGGATGGAGAAGGGAGGACAGGACAAGTGAGACACAGCTTAGATGGGGAAAATGGCTCTAGGTATGGAGGACAACAGCAAAGAAAGCAGAAGTGGTGCTGGTGAAGGTGGAGGAGATGGTCCAAAAGCCTGGTGGAGGACGCTCCTCCAAAGATTGGTGCTGACCCTAATTCTCCTTGTCCGGAGAAGGAAGCCGGCTGAGAAAGCCTGGGTCAGCGACTCCCTCTAGGGGCTGCATCTCCAGATGCAGACGGCTTTCAGCTGGCCACCACCCAGAGTGGCCAAATCTGGACTCTGAGGCCCAAATCCCCCCTCCTGCTCACTGCCCCCACCCTGGCCTCTCCCCTGCCGGTGGGGTGAGGATGGTTCCTTGCCAGGGAGCATTTAAAATGCTTTGTGTCATCCTTTGAGGCAGCAGTAGCACTGTTTTATGTAGGAAGTTGAGAGGCGTATGATGAATGAAGAAAGGAGAGCAAACAGACAGCTCAGGACAGTTGAATAATGCCTCCTGGGTCCCAGCACAAACATCTGCTTTGCAGAGTCCTGAGCCTCCCCATCCTTTTAGGTCGCTCAGGTTACTGGGAGCTTTGCTGGGAATGCACAATGTACCTTGTACTGGAGAAGCAGTAGGATCTGATGTTCCACTGCTTTGTCTGTTTAGGGGATGTGGGCTGGGAAGCTGGAGGAGCACCGGTTCCCTTCTGCCAGCTGTGTGGTGGTGACATCTGGGAGAAGCTGAAGCAGATGAATGGGGTGATGACATCTGAATCCACTGGAGTTCACCTATCGGGCACCTCCGGTTAATAACCCCAGTTGACTTCTGGGGGTTATTTTAAGGTTGTGTTCATTAGGGTCTGTGAGGAACTGAGATGCAGTGTTGCAGATGTGGAAAACTAGGGGATGAAATTTGTGTGGGATGTAGATGCACCCAGTAAGATGTGTTGACTGATGGAGGACAGAAGTCTGGTTTCCAATTAGTATTCTTTAACTCTACCCACCTCATGCCTCTGCAGTACAAATTCCATCCTGTGTGTGGCACTCCCGGTGGGTGGCTGAAAGTGTCCTCCCTGGCCGGCCAGCCCTGCCAGAAGCGGTGTCACACTTGGTCACTCCCTGTGTCCTCTCACTGGAGCACCGGCTTGTGTCTCGGACTTCCACGACACTTATAGGAACATCATTTTTTGAAGGACATTGTCACAGTTTGGATAAAACTGGCTGACAAACCCAAAGGGTATGGGGTGAACACTGATGGAGAGACAGCGTGGTTGCTGAAGTGTCCCTTCTTCAGTAACCTGGCTGAAGATCCTGCCGAGCCACCAGGCAGTGAGCACCCTCCTGTCCTGGGGGCCACAGGGAAACCCTGCTGCGCTCAGGGAATCCTGCGTCGTCTTCCTTCTCACAGGTGAGGGTGGAGGGTGGCACTTTGATGTATATTTAGTGTAATGTGCAACAAGGATAAGCAGGATGCAAAGCCATTTTTTACCATGTTCTTTATTACCAGCATTTTTTTTCCTTCACATTTCTTGCTCATTATTGTCATCATTTTGAGGTCAACTAGTACCATAGTGCTGCTACCCAATTCAGTGGAGTAATGTAAAAGATTTTGGATTGGTCCCAATGACTTCAAATAATTTTACTCCTGATGTAAACCAGAGCAGAATAAGGCCACGCAGTTCTATAAATAGCAAGAGCTAGGTTCTGACTAAATCTATAGCATTTTTTTTCTGGCAATTCATCTTGCATAAATTAAGACATTTCTGCAAATAAGGAGTAAAACTTATTAAGCTTCAGAAAGGTTAAACTGTTTCCACTGGATTTTATGTCTGTTGCTTAAATCCTCCCAGGTAATTCCGTACTTTGTATGGAGATAATTTGTTTACAGTATAAGTTGCATTAGCACTCTCATGCCATATGTGCCATATATTAACGTGAGCAGCATCCTGCAATCCCTGTAAATCACCAATTCTGCTTCCTGATGCAATCAGCATGGGCCCACTTGGGCCTCTGAACACCTAGAAGCTGTGCAAACACGCGTGGTTGAGCAGCAGACCATGGCTGTCTACAGAAGGGAGAGGTTCATGTCAAGCCATTTCCATGGCACCAAGGTCCTGAGGTCATCCACGTGATGCTGGATGCCTCAGCCGTTCCCTGCTCGTGGAATATTTTCTCTGGAAATGTTGAAGTTTACACTAATAGCTCAGTGTTCAACGGATTACCTTAGTTTTCAGATAGTCGGAATATCCTGCGAATTGGTAAAAAGAAAATGATCCTCTTTATGTTAATCAAAAATAATTACAAATACACTTCAATAGACAGCAAAACTGTAATTAATTCCAAATGCTTTGCATTTATAAACAACAATCACGGTTACTAACTCTCTCATTTCTCTTGCAACAGCAGGGCCCACAGTCTGCTGTCCCGGGCGCAATGCAAACACCCAGGCAGAGACTGCCTGGCTGGAAGACCTCATCCTGAAGGCGCTCTTCCCTGTGCCTCTGCACGTCAGCGCTCCGCACAATAAGATCAAGTTTCATTGCTCGCCGCAACCGGTGCCATGATTTAGCACTTTAAAAATTGGTTTACTTTGCAGGGGCAGTACAAAATGCCACGTTCCTGTTCCTGTGCCTTGCAGACTTGGAGTTGATATCTTTTGCTTATTCGCTTCACATAACTATATCCTTGCCATTTTTCCTTCCGTTGGACAGAGCTCTTGGCTTTCAGACAATTCCTGCAGACCCTGCAGCAGTTGTGTCACCATAAGATGTGTCATTCATACTGGAAGCAGTCAGGTTTGAAAACCAAAGAACCGCCTGACTCGCATCCTAGGTGGCACAGACAGTGAGCGAGCAGACAACGAGGGGGATGCAGACAGATGATGTCTTTTAGCCTCCAGCAAGGCTTAATGCGGTTAAAATCAAGATGCCACTATGACTCTTGATGATGCCAGGAATACGATACACTACTTGTTTGCAGCTCTGCAGAAAGAAGTGGTCATCTGGTTTTGCGATAAAAGGGGTTTGCAGAATGAATACTCTCCTTTTCCTAGATGTTTCAGTGTGAAGTCTGATACGGAAGGACCTGGCATTTTCCTTGGGGGAAAAAAACAAGATGAATTAGATTGTGAATTTCTTGGTGCAGGATCCATCTTTTGTTTCTGTGTTTGCACAGCACTTCGCACAAGAGATTGCCAATACATGACAAGTTTCTTGGCAGCTAACAAAACATACAATAATCACGTAGTAAAGGGATACATAATAGCCAGCACATTTTTTTTTTTTTTTTGGTCAAAAATCCATTCTGTCACACCAATGTAATTTTCTTCTGTAACAGAAACAGGCTTTGTGTGTGTAACTAAACAGTAGATAACATATACCTTGACTTTTAAAAAGCTTTTAACACTGTTACATGTGATATTCCTGTAAGGGAAGTAGGGAACATTCGTCAGCTGGAAATATTATAGGATGGCTACAAAGCTCAGCTGGGCAGAGAAGGTATCAGCTAGTCATTGCTGAAACAGAAGGTGGGGCTCTCTAGGGCTCTGGTACTATTTATATTGCTAGTAAAGGCACTGATGGTGGGATGGGGAACAGTTATTAAACTTAAAACCAGGTGGTGACAGCTGGCAGGGTGAAGGAGGCCGAAAAGTCCAAATAACAGTGGCAAATCAAAGACTGAATGGGAAGGAAACCAGAATGTCATCAGCAGGTGCTGAGGTGTAGCACAACTGCGAGGTGAAGCATTCAGGGGCATTCAGACGCACAGACAGGGCGCTGACTGCTCTGCGGAGAAGGATTTGTGGGTGATGAGGATCACAAGCTGGACACGAGTTGACAGCGATGTGCTGTTCTGAAACAGGCAACTAGAAAAGCCTTGGCCAAAGGTTCCTGTGTCCAGGCTTGAGTACTGCTCGTTAAAAGAGATGTGGACCATGGGCGAAAGTCCAGGGGGAGCACTGGGCATGGCCAGGGCTCTAGAAAACACCAGTGATGAAGAGAAGTGGAATGGACTGAGGTTAATCGGTTTCGGAAGGACAGACTGACCAGGGAAGCAAACCAGCAACTGTCAAGTGTGTGAAAGTCTACCGCCAAAAGGAAGGGAATCACCTGCTCTCTCTGTCCCTGCTGGATAAGACGAGGAATTAGAGGTTATACTGCAGCAGAGAAATGAAGATCTGACACTGGGAAATGTTTTTTTTTGGGGGGGGGCAGATGGCTTGGGGAGGTTATGGAGTTTCCACCCCTGCAGAGATTTCCATGTGTTAGACGTTGATCATGCCCGCAGTCAGAGACAGCGGGGGAACACCCGCCTTCCAGAGGTGGCACTGACATTCTGCTGCTGTGAATTGCAAGAGGGTGGCCTTGTAGTCAAGGCACTGGTAAAAAAAATTAGATCCATGTTTAGATCTCAGGCATGGCAGATTTCTTTTGTGAATCTTCCCATGCAGGAAGCAGTGTCTCAGAAGCCCACCTGAACCTAGGAGTCTGCCTCCAGTGAGTCTTGTTTCTGTTTTTTGAGAGAAATAGCGTCATCACAGTCACTAGCACATTGAGCACACATTCTCAGAAAAGGGTTGAGGGTGTCACTTCAGATCAGATCCACAGTATTAATCTTTGCATTGATGAAAATACATGGCCGGATTTTGTGAGGTTACCTTTTCTGTCTAACATGAGCTGAACTTAATGGATTAAATATTTGTTTCATCCACTGCTTTGCCTACGGAGCACATTCTCAAGTGTCAGCCGGTCTCAGGTCTACCACATAGGGTGGACACTTCTGGCTTGAAGAAGAACATTAACTCACACCAGGCTTTTCTTCCACAACCCATAGGGCACAGAGAAAGGCTTGCAACCCTGCTGCCCTTGGAGGAGGGTGACCAGCCGCTCCTTCTGTCATTGCATCTCCTTCTTCCTTGCCCCTGTGGTCTGCAATTGGCTCCGCTCGCTTAGCAAGAGCTGGCTGGAGGTGAGCACTTCGGGAGGGCTCTCCTCCTCCTTCCACCTGTTTTTCATTCCTTGACTCACTGGCTCTAAGCTGTAAGCTGTGACGTGACAGCTGAGTCATGGACACACCACCTGGATGCTGTCAGCATCAATCTCTCTTATAAGGATCATAGAAGAGCAAAATAGAAAAGACTGTTAGGGCTCCACATCCGTCTTCCTGCCGGTGGGACCAAGCCCTGCAATGCGGTCTCTGGCTTTGCCCAACCTCGCCCTCAAAATCCCAAGCACTGGAGCTTCCGCTGTTCTCCCCCAGAAACTGCTCCACAATTTAATAAAAATCATTGCCAAGGAGATCTCTGCTTTTCCATGGTTGTTATTTAGCCTAAGTTTGGCTTATGTGAACAGAGAACTTCATGCTAACATCCTCACTAGAGATTATTTTTTTTTCCTTGCAGAGGAATTCAGTCAAGTTACAAAACCGGAGCTTAAATGTTTTATTTGTGTTTTATTTAACAGTTTTAAGAGTCTCCCTGCTGCATGCATTGTTGTACAGAGCAGATGAAAAAAAGCTGCAGTCCTATGCCCTGGAGAGCTTACACTTTTCATTTAAGCAAAATACGGTGACTGAGAATGACAAGTAACGAGATGGCAGGACACGAGTCACACGAGAAAGGTCAGAATGTTTCTAAATAAAGCCCATTGTCATGCTTTTAATTTGGGTTTATATCGGATCAGTCATCATAGATGGCTACGTATGTTGGGACAATTTTACCATGTTTTAATTAAACATTTTTTTTAATCTCACAAAGCCATCTTGCCTACTTCAGTTTCCTGGTGCTTATTTAAAGCTCCATTTTTACAGAAATCTGTGTTTTTCTCTTATGGTTAATCTTTCTCTCAGGTTAACCAGGCTTTCTCAAAAATAATTGTGACCGTTAGTCTGGTTATTAATTCCCTGAGCATCCCAGAGGTACGTGTGCTTGTCCGGCTGATCCACGTGGCTGCGCCGGGACTGACTTCCCCTGACCTTTGTCTCTTGCTCTCCGTCTCCCCTCCGGCAGCACCCCAAATTGCACGTACTGCAGGAGCAGCAGCCAAGCCTCTTCACTCGGGGCTGCTTGTCCTGAGGTACAAAGCGACTTGTCTCCGCACAAACCTTGCAGCTGCCTCTGCCCAGTGGACCGACTGCTTTTCATGGGGCTTTTTACCAGAGCAAAGCATCACAAAGCTGGACCACCCACCTCTCCTCTTCCGTGTGCCTACCTGCTCTCTGCGTTTCCTACACCCGACAGAGGCGTAAAGCCAATCCTGACATCCTTAGGTTTGGCTCTGCACATCTTCCTCTTCATGCTTTAGTGGTAGACTTGGCAGTGCTAGGGTAACGGTTGGACTAGATGATCTTAGAGGTCTTCTCCAACCTAAACGATCCTATGATTCTGTGATTAACAGAGGAACACATTTCATTGGAGGGATGTATGCTAAAAGTTTATCGTGGTAGCAGAATGTGAAGCTGCAGATGTCCATTCAGCGCCATCTGTCACACCTGTGGATTTGGCTATTATTTCTTACTAATTTTATTCTGTCTTTGTCTGGAGGGGACAAATTCTCTCTGGTACCTGACTGCAGGTTTAGTAAACTCCCAGGGGGAAGCCCAAATGCACTTCAGAACTGTTTATAGTGTATGTCTTTCATCCTGGTTAAACCAGCTGCCCATGCACATCAACTCCCTGCAGCAATTCTTCCTTTCACAGAATAGAAATAATTAGCCTAATGGTTGGATGTGGAAATTTTGCTAAATTAAGACAAGGGATATGCATAGCTGGACTGATTATAGCTCTCTGTCCTTCCAGCCTCCCCCTTCCCTCTGACTTCCCTCATGACTCTGAAGTCATGAAGGCTTGAGAGCTGAGTCCTGCCAGGCATCTCAAAGGGCTTGGAAGAGAAATGGGTGATTTTCAACAGGAGACTCTGCTCAGGGTTTGGTTTTATACACACACACATTGCTGAAGAGCTTGGCCAAATGCACACGTGTTACTTTCAGAAGGCACGGGGAGTATCTCTGTGTTCTACTAGATCTCTGAATTCCCTGACATCCAGCTGGCTGCTTGGAGTTACTCCTGTGCTTACCGTAAACATGCCTTCATCATTTGTGTTTCGTATGGGACGCCCCAGCTCAATTACACAAACAGATGCCTGGCTGTATAGACAGTGTCAAGTTATTCCTGCAGTCACACTGGAAAAGCATTAGTTATCCAAAGAGACAAATTGAACAAGACAAATCCAGGGCCAACCTGTTTCTCCTCAAGCAGTTTGTAAACACACACTGGGAAGCATGGGACTTGGAAAGGAGAGCTGAATTTGCTCTCACTGTGGCCCACATTTCTAGCCTTCAGCTGGTTAAGAGCAAGCAAATTTGGCCTCTTGCTTCATTTTAATTTCCCATTTTTAAGCCAGACTTCACTCAAACCTGGCAGTTTGACAGGTGGTGTCACTCAGATCCTGCCTTTCGTTAAGGACAGTTTTGTTTCTCTCTAAAACCGCTGTAGCTCAGCTGCGGATCTGCTCTGGGGACGGGAACCACCCAGAAGACAGCCTGGAGCTCCTCTGACGTTTCCTCCACCAGCCCTGGCTGCCAGGGCTGAGGATCTGCTGCTGTTCCTTCCTGTTTCTGGGGGACACGAGCAGCCACGTGCACTTGTGTGGGGAGCAGGCATCTCCAGCGCCAGCTTCAATCCCGTGAGATCTCTATCTTCCCACGAGGTTCAGATAAACTCTCACAAATTCACTTCAGGGTGTGATCCTGCTCTGGGAGAAGGCAACAGCAAAAGTCCCACTGGCTTTATAGTGGGGAGGACGGTTCAGTCCCTCTGAGTGCTCTTTTACAGAAAATACAGGCGGAGTTCTCCTGAGTTTGGTGAACAGCTGCTGTTTTGGGGATGGGAAGATATTTGTCTTCCACTGCCTCTCTCCACACCTGTTGGTATCTCTCCAAGCAGTGCCCTGAAGGCAGGTCTGTGTTTTGTGCGCTGCTTTCTTGTAAGCAGCTAAACATATTTACCGAAACACCCCCTCGCAAAGAGAGAGCCAGCAGATTTTGCCGTTCACATACAGCAAGTGGATGCTGTAAAACGCAAGCAGCAGCCACTCACAGTGATCAGCAAATGCAGCAAAGCCTTTCCAACCGCAGCGTCTCTTCTTGTGCGCACACAAACTTCCCCTTCCGCACGATCCCTAACAGAGGGTATGTCAGTACAGGCGGCCCTACCCTGGCTGCATCGCCCTGAAGCTACGTATTGCTGCCCCGGCACAAGCCTCGGAGGGGTATTCCAACTCCGCCTGACAGACGGCAAGGTGAGAACCAGCTCCTGACCTTGTTCAATGCAGGAACATGCTTCCCCTGCTGTCCAGGACCCCGGGTATCTGCTGGGTCCATGAAGTGGAGGCAAATTCAGCACTGTGCGGGTAAGGTGAGTGCTGCCAGAAATCCCAGTTAGGTCAAAAGCAACGCGTGGTGTTTGGGGGTGGTGGCGGCAGCTAGTCCAGTAAGGCTACCCATTTCTAAACCTTTCCCTCCATTAAGTAAAAGTAATCGGTACCTTCATATTGTATGTTTTGTGAATGGAAATAATATTGTGTGCACTCCGAATATTAACAGATTCAAATCTGCTTTCAGCAAGAAATGTGAACGTTTTAGTTTAAGGACTATATATATTAAATTTTACTGGCTGTTGAATACACGGAGTTCCAGAGAGTTAATTACAGCAATGAGAATTATCTGTGAGTCTCGTGGTGTGAGAAAGGCAATGAATGAAACACCTCAGGGGATCACAGGGCAATGTTATCCAAAACTTTCATCAATCATGGCAAAAGAAAGCAAAACAAAGCTAGTCACTGGGATGAGGATATTGATCCAAGGTCTGTGCCTTAACTCACAGTATTCTTGGTTTCAGCTTCTTGAAAGTATTTTACTGTGGTTCAGGAAGTCCTTAAGCCATGAATTGCTGGAGGTTGAGAGAAAATACCAGGGAAGCATCACCACAGACTTACTTTGACCTTGTCGTTTTTGCTAAATAACAGGCCTGATCTGTTACGGCTCTTCTCACGTTTCCAAGCTAAGGGCCAAATCCAAAAAGAAACCTAAAAAAGGGATTAAAGCAGAATTTAGGCACTGAAATCCAATCTCGAAACAAAAGGTTCCCTGAGATGAGAACAAAAAAACCCCTGCAAACCTTCTGAGAGCAAAGAAAGTGAGACAGTGCAGAAGACTTCAGCTCAGCAGTTTGGGTGCTCCCTCAGACAGGGGGAACCGTGCGCGCCAGAGCCGCCCGCCCTCCTTCCCAGCTGGAACTCACCAGCGGCTCCTGGAGGAAAACTGAAACTCCGGATCGGGTGGGTGCCTTCACCACTGAACTAAAAATAACACTCACCTTTGGTCTTCCTCTCCTCCTAGCTCAATGAATCTTTAATTCTTATTATGCAAAGAGGAACAGCTCCTCAACATGAGGAGCGTGCACTGCTCTCCTCCCTGCCCTCCCCGTCTCCTGCGGGTGGCTTGTGCCCTGGGAGGTGACGGCAGCTCCTCCTTGGCACCCTGCTGACATCGTCCCTGTGAAATAAAGGTGGCCCCACAACCTTGAGGAGTGTCCTGTGAATTCTTGACAGACAGACTCCGATTGTCCTGTGTAAGGTGGCCCAGCCCTGGGGAGAAGTGTGGTTTGAAAGCTCAGCCCTGAGCTCTTTCAGTCATCGGCTTGCTTTCTGTCTTGGGAGGGTGCCCTAGCCAGCCTGTGGAATTGTTCTTCTTCCCTCTGACCCTCCGAATATTTCAGTACTTTTACAGCAGAATAAATCCTAGAGACCAAGCTGGAGAAGATCCAGCTCACCCCTGCAGCTCTAAGGCTGGGATTATTCTCCTGGAAGATGGGAAAGACAGTTTTAAAAAGCTGCTCCAAATCTGGTAAAGAGTGAAAGACTGGAACAAGTCTCCAACATCCCAGGTTGGTGTCCTCACCACTACCTTGTATGTAGACCAGCAAGTGCATCCAACAGTAGTGAGAGGCCTGATGCTGCGGGCACTCTCTGGAAATGCCTGCAGAAGATAGGTCTGGTGGAGCAGAAACACCCTTTGAGAATTCCTAGTATCTTGAGCAGAAATTAAAGAGGAGGTAACTGTTGGAAATTCAGGTGCTCCTAAATGTTGGAGCTTTGCTGCAAAGTGTCTGCGTTCTTGGCAGTCTAAATTTGGGAATTGTGCCTGAACTGCCCGACACTTCCCTGAGCAGTCAGCTTCCTAAGTCCTGTAACCACGTCTGAAAATGGGCTTTCAAACTAGATCCACAAAAGCTTTTAGCTTCTTAATTGTTATTTTGGGCAACGACAGCAATCACCAAAGCTCCTGCCCAGCTGTCCCCTAGTGCTGAGGTCCGGACACCTTTTACATTTCGCTGGGGACGCTCCGCGGGTGCCCTGCCTCTCTCTGCGCACACCCAGCGCACCGCAGCCCTGAGCAGCCTGGACGAGGCACCAGCCCGGCTCCCTTTCCCAAAGATGTGAAGCGCCTAACCCTAAGAGAGGCTTTGCTACTTGTGACCTCAAGTGAAGAAAAGCACATCTTGGCAGGGCAGGTGGTATTTCAGACGCTGCCCGATTAGGCAATCCGGGAATTTCCTGCTCCTTGCACCGCTGCGGTGCCTCCCATCAAGTACAGACGGCAGGCACCCAGCAGGCTGGTAGCAGCCCGCATCGAAACTGACAGCTGAGTGTCGCCACGCATCTTTTTGTGACCAGAGTCCTAAACACATCACAGCGTAGGATCAGCGGGTGGCACCAGCTACCTCACGGGTCACAGGGCTACCTCTTGGGGCACCAGACGCATTACATCCGTCAGCCCATAACTCCAGGTCTCCCGAAACACAGTTCTTCCTGGAGACGATGCATTACACATTGAAGTCACACTGTGTTTACCTTAAAGCAATCTGATGGAGGGATTAACTAGGTGATCAGTCCCTCTCACCGCATTACAGAGTAATTAAATTATTCCTAAACAAAATTGCTGGAATCTGACACGTAACCTAACTGTAATCTTCTCTGTCTGCTTGTTCAGGTGCTTAACTGTCCTTCCTCAGAACTGTGCTAATTTTGTTCTGCTGGAAGTTTGAATACGTTTCTTCTTCTGTCTGTGTTGATCTGTGGGAATAGCAGAGCCCTGTTGTGTAAATTATTCTGGCTTTGCAGAAGGGACTGGTGGGCTTCCATTCAGAATAAAGTTCCCGGTACCAGTCACCTCATTGTAAAATTGAGTTATGCAAATAGGGAAGTCGCAACAGAGCCCAAGTGATACAGGAACTTAATTATTCAGAAAAGGGTTAGAAAAGCTACAGTGTGGTTGCCACCTTTGGAAAACGGGAGATTAAAAAGAGACATTGGTGGGGTTTGCAGAGCTCTGGGGGAATAGGAAGGATTCGCAGACACGGGGCGAGCCAAGCTAGTGACAAATTCCAGAACAAAAGGGAAATTAACAAGCTAAAGTAGGGATCATCAGCAAAGCAGTGTAATTTATTTGTGAATGTATTTGTATTTAATGCAGTTAATATATGGAAAATTATACTAAGGCTGTAGCAGAAACAACTACTAGAAATCATTTTAGACAAGTGTGGGGGCTTATAATAACACTGTAGGATGCAACTGTTAATTCAGACGAGAGGAAAAGGACTTACATCTTCGTCACAATCTTGTCTCTTAAAACACTTAGCTGCATTGTGCTAAGTAATAGACATCGTTACTCTGATATGACTATCGATACAATACTCAGGGAAAGGTTCTCATTTACGAGATTAATTTCCCTTCCAGCTTTACATACTTAAACGTGAAAAAATTCAGGACTTGGAGGGCCAGGGCTGAACCCTGGCCTCAGCAGCAGCAGCAGCATAATGCCTGA
The DNA here is from genome assembly GCA_013399475.1 of Chauna torquata. NCBI lineage: Eukaryota > Metazoa > Chordata > Aves > Anseriformes > Anhimidae > Chauna > Chauna torquata. The sequence continues at coordinate 100,981 of VXAL01000183.1, read as the reverse complement.
ATAACCCCAGGGGAAAATGCTGGACACACACATTGGAGTAAGTGAGATGAGAGCTGGCCCTCAAGTTCACGCATGCCAGATGGAAAAGCCTTGCTGTCCCCTCCTTCTTAAATTTCAAGGAGAGCTAACAGAAGAGTCCCGAGCCCTTTTAGGGCATTTCTACAGCTCTCGGAACAAACGTGTGTCACTATTTGCATACGATGCCTCCGGGCCACCAGCTTCAACGAGCTTTGGATCAGGCTGAGCGGCTCGCTTCCTTCGACCTACAGGTTTGTCTATTTCAAGACAAAACAGACTGCCTTCAGCTGCGGCGAGCCCATTCTAAATTCGCCCTTCTTATGCACAAAGGAAGAGGGGCTCGCCGAAATGTCGCCCTTAGGACATTTACACAGCCACTGTGCCGACACCTCCCTGGCCCTCCAGCTCCGGGACGGGTGCTTAACGCCCCGCTACGAACGGGGGGCAGGATCCCCATTTATTTACCTGCGGAGGGGAGAGCCCTGGAGGCACTTAACGGTGCGAGAGGTCCCGCTGCACTAGCACCATTTTATCAGAAAATCAAAGGCAATTAATTACAATTTCTGGGTTAGGGAAACAAAGCAAAACAGAACAAAACACCACTTGATTTGGACGCAACGTACAGAGGGAAACCTACACAGCACTGTGCTGCAACCCAGCCTAAACTCTGCGAAAGGTGCTTCTTCGCAGCGCTGCTGTTCCGCCTCGCAGCTCGGGAAACAGACGGCTGTACCGAGCGTGCAGTGACACCCGGACGCTCTGCGGAGCGCGGTGGCCCCGTGATGCTCTCCCCCTCGTCTCTGCACCGCGGAGGCTGGACGGGAGGAGGCTGAGGAAGCCGAGGGGAAGATGTCAACGCGCGTAAGACGGCAAGCCGCTGCCTG
>VXAL01000183.1:5759-98528 GCA_013399475.1 Chauna torquata | reverse complement strand
GGGGGGCTGATGCGGCCGTGGCTGTGTTGGCAGGTGCGGGCCAGTGCCATCGCCCAGGACGCGGACCAGAACTACGACTACGCCAGCAACAGCGTGGTGCTGCACCTGGACTCCGGCGACGAGGTGTACGTCAAGCTGGATGGAGGCAAAGCGCACGGAGGCAACAACAATAAGTACAGCACTTTCTCTGGCTTTCTTTTATACCCCGATTAAAACAGAGCGAGCGACGCGACCCGGCTGACCCCACCAGCGATGCGCGGGGGGCTGGTTGGCGTTTCCGTACCCCATTGTGCCGCGGTTTCCCGCTGGTGTCCGCTGTCTCCACAGGTCACTTTAGCTTCGTTATCGGTTTGTATGGTTTTTTTCTTTTCCTGTGGAAACGAAATACAAGTGAAACAAAGCGATCCCCTTCCTTTCTCTCCCCCGTTTCCTCTGAACCTCTCCGTCCCTTTGTCAGCCTCAGTGTTTTGTGTGTCACACCAGGAACTCGACAGCTTGAAACTCTCGAGTGGTTCCTGCGGTGTATAAGAGGGTTCAGAGTTCAGACTGTCACACACGGAATTTGAACTGGTCAATTTTTTTGTCAATGAGTATTAAGATGATGAATTTTCAGATTGATTATTCATGAAGTGGCCATAACTGGTTTTTCCTCTGCTGCTTCGTTTGTATGGGGTCAAGTGTAAACTTTTCTTTTCTGTGCAATGCGATGCTCGTGTGAATGACGATGTCACTAACGTCAAATCTGTTCCTGTCTGCAAAAGAATTCAGTCCTTGACCACAATCACCAGAACACCACATTAAATTATGTTTTTAGACAATGGCTTCTTGCTGTGTGTCTCTTCCAGTGCTGCAAAGGAGCGCTGTGGTGGTGCCACGGGGGGGTGGGAGGTAAAGGGGGGTGTCGCTTCAGTCCTTTAGGTTTGCAATGAAATTAAAAGTTAGGATGGGGCAGCTTGTCTAGGTATTGATCATGGTTCAGGAGGTCTGGGAAGAATCAGAAGGAGAAAAAAAACCCTTCGCCTTTATGCAGCTTTATAAAAAGAAGGCACAGAGTCATCCAGGGGTGAAACCGGGCGTGTGAAGTGGGTCCCCTAAACATTCAATGGGTCAGAGCCTGACCCAGAGGTTACTGAAGTACGAGGAAAACCGTTTAATCAGCAGTTACGGAACGCTGTGTTTCCGCACCATGCCTGACAAATGCAAGAAGGAGGCGGGGGGAGCGCCTGAAGCCCCGCACAGCGCAGCGAGCCTGTGGGGCTGAAACCCCAGCTGGCGGTGGGGGTCTGCACAGCCCTGGGACAGGGGCGAGAGGAAGCTCGCTGGGGACCGACAGATTCAAACCGTTTGAACACGGTAAATCCCGGGCACGGGTGTGTAATAGTGTGTGCGGTTCTGAGCCTGCTGGTGGAGGGGTTGGATCTTCCATAGGCGATAGGTGAACTCCTCAGTTGGGTGATTGGGGTTTGCTCTATTGCAGCTAAGGGAGTTAACCTGAGTTACAAAAGCCGGTTCCCTCATATGCTCTTACTTTCACCGTGTTGTTTCCGCATGTCATTTTTCCCTGGTGAAGGTCCTGCCTCCCCCTCAGCTTGCTGCCCCTCACAGCGTTCCTGCGTTTTCCCAGGCGAGTGAGGCGGGAGCTGGGCTGCAGCGCTCTGCCCGGGCTGGAGCTTGGCCCCTGCTCTGGCTCGGCAGGAGAACTGGGGATCGCAGCCGGGATGAACTTGTTCCAGCCCCAGATCGGGGCAGCCCAGTGATGGCCAGGCTCTTGCAGTCTCTCCTGTCTCCTGCCTAGTCCTCAGCGGGTGTTGTCCTCTCGTTGGCTGCAAGGGGGGGGCCACGGACTGCCCTGGTAGAAAAGAGGGAAAGCAGTTCCCTGCTTCATCCCATCCTCAGACCTCCCCAGCCGAGGGAAGCAGAGTTCATAACCAGGTACATGTGTTAGACACTTATCAATCTCTAATGTCTTGTCGATTTGTACCATTTAGAATATGATTAAAACCGGTGTCTGAGACCCAAATGAAGTATAATTGCTATGGATCCCCAGTTCCCTCTGGATCTGTAATCCTTTTTGACTCTTCCTCCCCCCCTCTTCTGACGAAATGGAGCTTAGACACAAAGCCCTCGGTTTAAATTTCAAAAAATTAAAATTGACATGCAGCAGCATTAGTGGGAGCCAGGAGGAATTCTAAGGAGGTGCCTGGGCTCCGCTTTATCCTTTGCATTAAGAAGCAATTTGTACTTCTAACAAAGACCCAACTGTTCCCCCTTGGCAAAAGGGCAATGAAGATGCCTTGCAAGGGAATTGCTGTTCACAATACTTAAACAAATTTGAATCTTAGATTTTTAAATCTGTATTCCCTGGTGGAGCCTTCTCCTTGCAATTCAAATGCAGGGCTGGCGGTGTGTGCCTGCCAAGGTGTCAGTAGCTAAGCGGATGATGGATTGATGAGGCAATGGGAAGACACAGGCTCACAGTGGCGGTTTGCCCCGACAGTGATCTATGTATCTGCACATTATCAATGTCATGAGGAGGCTCGAACCACCCTCGCTAGATGTCTCATTTTCCACTTATCTCTTATGTACTAATTATCAGGCTGGATTATTCCCTGGGATAGAAACAAAAAAATGCTCGTTGCCACTCTGACAGTTTACACAATCGATAGAATGAACGTTTCCCTGGCTGCTAGCGGGCTTTTTTGCTTCCTCTCCTCCTAGCAGGGACCTTTGAGATGGCCTTTGTGGGGCTGTGATGGCTCTCACCCAGCACCTGCGGCAGTGGTGCCTGGACAGGCTCCTCCAGCCCAGGCATCGTGCAAGCATCTCAGCGTGCGGGTTGTTTTTCCTTCTGAAGAAATAGGGAAGGCAACTGGGAGGTGGAAAGCTTCTGTGCTGGGCGGTGTGTTTGTCCAGAGAACCGCGGGGATGGTGGTGCCTGTGGGTGGAAGCAGGGCGACGTGCAGCCCAGCCAGCAGGCAGCGGTGAGGCAGGCTCGCAGCCCTCTGGGCTTCCACTGAGCCCTCTCAGCTCAGATGCAGGGGGGACCTCCAGTTTGCTCCAGGTGTTTTACACATTTCATAGCACAAAGTGGGGACACCGTGATCTCCTGGCTTGGATCAGAGGAGGATTCGCTTGTGCTCAGAGGCTGGCCGCAGCTTTCTCTGTGACCAGCTCTCCCATGGCATCTCAAACAAGCTCTGGAGGGCTAACCCCTCCGAAGTGTTCGTAGAGCGACTCTGTTTTACTCATTGAGTAAAGCAAATGCTTTTAAAACTTGTGAGGTAATAGGGATGTGAATAGGGAAACTCCCCTGAAAGGAGTGGAAGGTCAGAGTTTTAGACAAGGGCTGTTTCTGTTTTGTGCCCAGCTGTGTGCTCAAGTTAAGATAACGATAAAAACAGTTAAGATTAAAAAAAAAAAATAGACAAAGCAACTTAGATATTGCAGCAACGAATTCTGGATCTTTGTGCCACTGATGGGAATCCTTGACCCTGGTCTGAGCTCCCTGTACTGTGCCTGGGCAGCCCTGGTTGTGGAAGGGGTCCCTGGGAAGAGGGAGCAGGGGGCATCCAAGGGCACAAAACACCGGGGAAGGGGAGTGGGGATGCTGCTGAGAGCTTGGGACCGTTCCTGGAGGAGGGTGTTCAGGTCACTCTACTCTCCTGCAAGCTGGCAGGCTCATGGCTGGGCACTTGTCTTCTGCTGTGACCTTCATCAGCTTTGGGGGATCCTGGCAAGTCCCCAGGGTGAAGAAATCCTGCTTTGGCTTGAGTGAAACAGGTTAGCTGCTGGGGCTAGGTTTTCACCAGCCAGTGTGCAGAAAGAGTTTTCTGAGATATGCGAATCAGTTAATGCAGAAAGTCTTCTGTGCTGCTCACCCAGCAGGCTGGGGTGCAGCAAGAGCAATCTGGTGTCTGATTTCCCGTTCCAAGTCTGGTTCCTCTGCATTTTCCAGAATCTGGACTCGCAGATTTTCTCCTTCATACTCATCCTCTTGCAAAGCAGGGCAGCCCCTTGTCTGGCTCGTCTTTTCTCCCTCTTGCCGTTAGAAAAGCAAAGTGCTGCTTTTTGTGCCTCATGGCTTTACGCACTTGCATTGAGCCATGCTTTGGTCTTGGGCTTCTTGCTGTTGAAACTTACTCTCGACGTTTTTCTCAGTGGTTTAATGCCTGCTTGTCTCCTTGCTTGTCTCCTTCAGGGGCTTACAGTGCCCGGTTGGGTTTAATATGTGAATGCACAAAGTAGGGAGGGTGGGTTTGGTGAATGCTCGTGTGATCTTTTTCTACGGTTTATACCATAGACTGACTATATTAAAGGGATCTGTGGAGGACAGAGGCAAAATGGCATATGTCTATTTATTATGTTTATGTTAAACACCTTTTTTTTGGTAACACATGCCAATTTTTTCCCTTACTCTGATTGGACTGAACTCTGGGAAAAATTCCAGCCAAGATTCTGCGTCTTAGTATTGTCTCTGGGATAAAGGAGCCTGTCAGAATAAAATAAAGACTAACTGCATCTTCACTGACTTTGAGGTTCCAAAGAGTTTGGTCCTTTTTACTGTGAACGGCCACATCGTGCAGAGATGTGGAAGATTAATGACAGGCGAGGGAGGCAAACTGCTACCGTGTGGACACCCTGGCACTTACGAGTGAGAGCCTCCTCTCAGATGGTTTCATGCGTGAACTTCAAGAGGTTCAGCTTGCTGATGACCTACAGCTGAAGTTCAAACGGGCCCATTTCTCTAGACCAGGTCTGTTTCTCTAGACCGGATCCATGCCAGTTCACAGCTTTATTCCTTGGTCACCTCTCAGGTTTTCCCTGGAGGCCACTGTGCTCCCTCGAGTGAGCCTAATTTCTGAGGGCTGCGACAGGAATCAAAGCAGGGGGCTGAGCTCCATCCTGTTCCTCTTGGACAGGTCGTTTGTTACTGGCCATGACGATGCGTTATGAAGAGGCCAGTAGAGGGCAATGGTGGTTCCCTGGAAATATCCAGCGGTTACCTCCGGGGTGTGCAAGGCGATGAGGCTGTGCTATGATTTGATAACTTAGGCTTGAACATTCATCGTAATGCAATTTTTATCCCCCATGTTCCAGGCTGAAGCCCTGGCATTGGTTGCTTTGGGTCACATCCCAAAAGGTGCTGAGCCCCTGCAGTGTCCTGCAGGGTACCCGCAGGACCTCGCCCTGAGGATTTTGCAGAGCACGGTTCTGGAGGAGCTGCGGGTGATGGTCGTGTTTGCTTGTAGAGAAATCCGTAAAAGCCCATCTTCTCTGGGTTCTTCCAATTATAAGACAGCCTGAATTAACCATCACCTGTGTGGCACAGCTCTGTATTCTAATAAATGGGAGTGGATTTTCTTCACAGGCGGATGGTGGCATATCCCTCTCTCTGTTGCATTTGCTCCCGTTTTGTGTTTGGCATGAGCTAGGGTAGAAGCAGAAAAGGCCTGTCTGATCGCTGTGATCTGCTGCCCTGTTAATGCGGGATTATTTCCTCCAGTGCGCTGTGAGCATGGTGACATCGAGAGCATGGCTCGCCTGCGGCTTTGGCTGCGCTCCTCCCAGGGAGGGGACATTCGCATCATCCTGGCTCTTCTTTTTGCTTGCAGCTGCCAGATCATGTCTGGAAAAGCAAACAAAAAATATCCAACCCCAGTCTTGAATGCAGCTGAAATGTTTCCTCGGTGGCATTTCTCTTTGTCAACAAATTGCTTATTGCTTAAGTGTTGTGATGTGATCGCCATCCCAAAGAGGAGCGATCTGCCTCTGAGAATGGGGGGAAACATGCCCAGGAGAATAACTTGTTTGAAGACGTGAGCTACTCTCTGAACAGGCTTTATGAACAACGAATCTTTGTGCAATCTTAGTTTTAAAATGCAATTTCCATGGTATGATAATGCAGAAAATGTTTTAACTCCTTGGGGAGGAAGCTTCTTTTCAGGTAGTGTCTTGCTCTTCCCTCGTTATTGTAATGCTGCTTCTGAAACTGCGCATCAACCGCGCTGCGCTGCAGCGTGTGAATGCACGAGGTGATGGAGATCAGATCCAGGTGGGTTTCTCTCTGTTTTGTTTTGGTATACAGTGGAGTTCCTGAAGTTTGCTTCTCCTTCTCCTGGCACCTCATTTTTCATGCAAGCCGTCCTTCCTGGGAGCTGGGAGCCCAAGGGCCAGATTCTGCTTCCAGGTACACTGACCTAGTCCTTCTCAACCTGAGAGGGATTCTTCTCTGTTTTTATCAGTATCTGTCCTTAAGTATATTACGTGTAGCTACCCTTGGATCGCCAGTGCGACAACAGGGTTTCTGTTACGTAGCGTTTGGGGCCATGTTCTAATGAACCTCAGCCTTTGTACCCTAGAGATGGAAATGGTCCAAGTCCATTTTGTGTCCTGCCCAGTAAGTGTCACTGTGTAAACACCTTTCAGAGAAAACACTGTTAGCATCTTCAGGGAGGGTGGAGCAGCGCCTTTTGCCAGCAACCTGCTTTGGAGCGGCGTCAAATATCGTCGAAGCTCAACCCTTCTAGGACCCTGCTGAATGCTCACTGCAGCTGAGAGAGCCTGAAGCCATCGTAAACTTCAGCATCCCCTTTCAAAAGGCCAAGCATCCTAGAGGAGAGCACAGAGGACTGTGCTGCCATTTGTCAATTCTGTGAGAATGAGACTTGAATGTTATTAGGGGTGAAACACTAGTCAAGCCAATAAATTCCTTTGCCTTTTTGGGCATGTTTATAATTAATATGCAAAATCCCATTGATTCCTGCAACTCCGTGACTCACAATGCACAGTGTTATTACGTGTTGACAGCGCACGCTGTAAAGTCTCCAGAAGACACGGCTGTGGTCCCAGTTAAACTGTTACAGGTGGGGCGAGTCACCGCGCTGCATCTGGTTCTACCACAGCCTCTGCTGTCAGCACGGGACGGGACGGGACGACCACGCAGAAGTGTGTCTCTGCTGAGCACACACTTCGTGTTGTATGTGCACATTGTATTGCCTTAAGAACCATGGTGGCAGAGGGGACAGGTATTCCAGCTGATCCTAAAAAACCACTCAGACTGATCTGAAGAGAAACTGATTGTAAGGGAAATTTGTGTTTGGGTCAAAGCGAGGCAGGTCTTTAAAACAGTCCTAGCTTAAATCCCCTTCTGACTGTGGGTCTAAGCGGTCTTACATCAAACAGTTTGTTCAGAGCTGTGCGGTGGGAGCTGGGGCGGGAAGGCTGCTGGGAGACGTGGTTTTCTCTCTTCCAGAGGAACTTTGTTTCTGCCACCTAAGACAGGACAAGTGCCTGTGACAGCTGAACCCTGTGGTGACTTTCTGCCTAAATTGTCTTTTACAGCACTAAAATAGCTTCTGCTCAAAGCTTTTCCAACGTCTTTCCCTAAAGCAGCAGTACCAGAGGGACATGGTAGGGAATAATCGGCTCTTGGTCTCAAACTGCTTAATTGAGGATGAGATTTTGTTGCCGTTACGTTCGGAGCAGTTAGCCTCCCCAGACCTGTAGCAGCTCCGCTCTCTGGGCGGTAGGGCGCAAGGAGAGGCGTGGGCTGGTGCACCAGGTCTTCTCCAGGGGGTTGATCTGGTCCCCATTAAAGGTAGCGGGGAGGCTCTCAGTGGCTTTAGCTGGGCAGGAGCAAGGTTAGGTTTAATCTTTGGCTGGGATTTTGCGGTGGTAGTGTTTTTTGTTACTGTTCTCAGTTCTCATGAAGTTATTTGATTTGGTCTTGGCATAATCAATAGGCCTCTGTATTGATATGTACACTTCTTGAAGCCGATGGGGCAGAGCATGGGATGGATGTGCTTTTACTCCAGAACAGCACAAATCAAATACATAGCTGTTGAATTAATTTGTGGTTGGTGTTTTCTGGGAACTGCAATTCAAATTTCCTCTTCCTTTTCCCACTACCATCCTTCCAAAAAAAAAAAAGAGACAAGGAGAGGGAGGTAAAACTGAAATAATTGTAGGCTAGTGTGATCCCCATGTACGCAGGGATGGGGGAAGGCTCTATGATGGTTTTAGTTAAGAGCAGACTGAATGGAGGATGAACAATATACAAGACGCTGTCTCTGAAATCAGAGATGCTATCTTTGCTTTCAGGCACAATGAAGCATCAGACTTCTTGATAGCTTGTCCAAGCTGATTTTCTTTTGAGTTCGTGCACTACCTACCTACCTACAACTAGCAAGCTGTCTTTTTACTTTTTTTGTGTGTTAGAGGACTAATAGTACAGCCAAGTTTTACTTTCTTAGATGGGTCTTAAATGGGAAGCAGTTGGTTCATGGAAGCAAGATGCCTGGAGAATGAATTTATGCTAGCCTGTAGCCACCAGAAACCTCTGTATTCCAGCTGACTTCAAATTGAAAAAATGGAGTTTGCTTCTCATATTGGATTTCTCAGACTTTTTCCAAGCAATAGTAAAGCAAACTTGCCACCTAGGCAGGGATTCATTGCAATAGCTAAATTTTGGGGTATCTGTAAGTGTTTGTCACTTGATTTGCTCCTGGAAATCTCTGGGTGAAAAACTAAAGCCTGGATTGCTAAAGAAGGTCAAACGAGGTGAACATAACAGGCCCTTCTGGTCTGAAAAATCCCTGACCTGTGCTATCAGATGAGAGTATGAACAATGACAGAGCTGAGCTTTTAAAAATTTGCCTTAGCTATCACAGACTGTTGTTTTGCCTCAGCCTGGAGTGGGGGTACTATGGCTTGTGGTTCACAGAGGGTTCTGGGCTAAGGCTGAGCTCTGGCCTGAGCAAGTCCTTGGTTTGTCCATGTTGGACTAGTTCATTTAGCAGACCCCCATGGGGCAGCTGAAAGGGCCTGTGCCAGGCTCCTGATGGTCAAGAGCGGCATGTTAATACGTTCCTGACACGAGGAGCTTGAGTTCACCCTACCTGAGTCATCATCCATACATGTAAACCGAGGTCAGCCTCTGCCCTCAGACATTTTAAGCTTGCCGTGTCTCCAAGACATGAACACAAATCTTCCACCAGTGACCTGGTGGTTTCCCATGCATTTCCCTGCAGGCTGCACACTTGTCTGTTGGTGGCAATTCCTCAGGTAGTCATCAGAGTCAGAATCAGGTAACACAGAGGAAACCACAGGTTTAACAGATGTGAAGCTGTCTTCTTCCTTTCTCTCTTTCATTTCTAATAAATAAGAAAATGATCCACAACTGTGGCAAATTGCATTCAGAACTGCTGTGGGAATGTTACATATATTGGTCATATGCCTTAGATGAGTCTCCTATATGGTGATTTCAAAGCCTACAGGGTAACATACCATAAGACCAGTTATGGAAGGTGCATTGCCAGGGGAATCAGTGTTGGGTGGGAAGGTGCCAGGTGTGTCCTGTGCTCTGCTCTGTTCAATGCTGTCGTTAGTGCTGGGACTGATTAAGCAGAGACCTGTCTGTTAAATCTGCAGGTGACATGAAGCTGGAGAACAGGAGTAAGTTCAAAATGACCTTGAAAGGGGGAAAGGAATGTAAAAAATAGGAGAGAATTCAAAAGGTTCAAGTTCGTCTGTCTGGAGACAGTCCCTGGTATGGAAGTGTGCTTGGGAGCGAGAGGAGCAGAAGGGATGGTTGGGAACAGCAGCCAGGGAACTATTTCCCAGCGAGGATATGGAGGACCACTGTCTAAACATGAGGTGACTGTGTATGCTGTGGAAAAGGTCAGCTTCATATTGAAATGTGCAAGCTGGAGCAGAGCCTCCAAGGGATGTGAAGTAATTCTCCTCTCCTGGGCTCTGGGAAGATCTCACCTGGAGCAGTCTCCACTCCTGGGCACCATGCAACCAGAAGGCTGTGAGATGGCTGGGGATGGTCCAGGAGACAACAGATCTCCAGTCTGGAGACCTGGAAAATGTAACCTGAGAGTAAAGATTGAGCTGCTCAGCCTGAAGAAGGGCTTGGTGTAGGGGGCACAAGGGGATGGTCCTCAGGGATGAGAGAGGAAAGGAAATGTGTTCTCTGTGCTCGTTTTGGGTTGGAAAGCATGAGGGCCTTGAGGTGCAGTAGCAAGGTCAGACAGTAAGAGGAGCTTTCTGATGGCGAGGTGTCTTACCAGGTTGCCTGGGAAGGCTACGGTCTCCAGCACAGAAGGTCTTGGAGAGTATGTTAGACATCGATCAGACCTGGCTGCAGTATAGCTGTGTTGGGATGGGGAGCCAAGCCAGAGGACTCCTCAAGATCATTCTCTATCACGCTTTCTTGCTCTGTGTATCTGCCTCTGATCCCTGCCAGTTTGCTTCTGTGTTCCAGCAGCCCCTTTGCCTCAGCTTCTGGTTTGAGTGGGCTTTCTGAAGCCTCCTCCTCAAGTCGTAGTGCTCTTCCAGGTGCTCATTGAAAGAAAGGCTTTGGAATATAAAAAGAAAGAGAGGAACACGTATTTTGGGTACCTTACCTGGGGATTTTTTTGTTTCTCCCTCCAATCAGCCAAGATCACGACAGGGAAAAACATTACCTGTATTTGCTCAAGAGAGAAAAAAACCGCGCTGTAAAAATGTTCACTCTTTTCACGCCTCAGCCTGAGTTTGCTGAACTTGCTCACAGCAGGCTGGCAACCCTCATTTGCACCCTGGGGCAGGGTTTCCGTACTGAAGCAGTGCGGGACGAGGTTTGCGACGGCAGCGCTGACTCACGCCTCACTAAGAGCCACGAGCGGTGGCTCCTGCGCTGCACCGGCTGGGCTCCTCGCGTCGCAGCGGGCTGTAATGCCACCGGCCACCTCCGCGCAGCGGGACGGCGGTGGGACGCGTGACGGGACTGAGATGTGGGGCTGGGGCACGGGTTTAGAAAGTCCCAGGTGAAGCTGGGAGACACCTGAGGGTTGGGGCTGTTCTGCCTGGCAGCGATGCCAAGGGAAAGGTATTACAGCAATGCCTCTGGGAGACGCTGAGCGTGAGCGTGCCTTTGGGATACCTTCCCAAAACTGCTTGCAGCCTGCTGGCACCTGGCTTAGACTTTCTGAGCCTGAGCAGGTGACTTTGTACTCAGTTTTCCTCCATGAATTTGTCTGCTTTCCAGATCATGTGCAGCGTTGGTGTCCACGCCATCGTCCTGTGGTGGTTCCCCAGATCCGGTACCGGCTGTGCACGGCAGTTCCTCGTTCTGTGTGTTCGAATCTGCTGCCCCGTCATGTTGTTAACTTCTCTCCCCTTCTACACGGTGGGACGCAGCCATCTGCCTCAGAGCTTTCCTGGCTTTCTCCTGCTCCCTCCCTTCCAACCCAGTGCAGAAAAGGGGGTCTGTGCGCCTGGACCCACAGAGCAACACCGGGTTGCGGTGCACGCAGTCGAGCCTGCCTTTGTGGTGCTGGAGCTCCCACGAGTCGCGCCTGTCTGAAACAGAGAAGTGAAAGCACCGTCAGCCCCAAATAACCACACTGCGGATTTGCATGTTTTGGTGCAGTCTCAGACATCCGGGAGCAGCCGTGGGATGTGACCTTCAGGGGACAGTGTTATTTCAGCCAGCGCGGGGAGTGGGGGTCCCTGCAGCCCGGGGGCCTGGAGGCGATGCGTGGGCAAAGTCCCGGCAGAACTCCCATCGGCTGCAAAAGGGGTCCGCGTGATCTGTCGGTTAAAGTGATTTTGATTCAGACCGACATAAGTCTGTTCCTCATTGTGTGGAGCAGGGGGGGAGAGGAAAGAGAAAGATTTGATGCTTGTTTTTTAGCCTCATGATTCTCAAGTTCTGGTGCAGGGTGGACAAACACCTGCTAATAGCAATCCTCGGGGTAAAGCTTTTGTTTAAACATTCCCAATAGTTCTTTGGCCAGCTAAACTAAAACAGAAAAACACCCACCCCTATGCTCAGTGCTTATATTTCATATTGGGTATCTCAGGTGTAATTTCATCCTTGATCTCACCCCAAAATTAGAGGGATGGCAAACCAGCATGATCTGGAGAGATCAGAGCAGTGGGGTCTGTGACCTGCAAGCAATCGGAGTCGAAAGCAGGTAACGCTGTGTGTGTGAGGAGCGCTGAAGAGCAGGGATGGGGATGGGGCAGAGGGGTGCACCAGGCAGCGCCTGTAATGTGCACGCACCCCGTGCTTGGGCAGGTCCTTGTGCAGGCAGTGACCGCGCTTGATGTTTTCACCTCCAGCTGCTGCTTCAGAGGAAATCCGCCTGCTGCCTCAGCCTCAGACGGCAGCCTGGGGAGGGATGATGCATGGTCAGTGTGAGAACAAACATTGGTATACTATCTCCTACCTCTCACGCTACCTACACCTGAATGTTAATTTTTGCTTGGCTGCTAAATGCAAAGTGGCTCTCCACCACCATAGAAGCTGGTGAGGCGGTGGTAAAAATTATATGGGATAAAAGGTGCTAAGCAATGTGTTTTGTTGGAGAGAGCTGGGGGAGGCATAGGGCACCGTAAATATCCTTTGTGCGCGTCTCTCTGTGATACTGCTGGTGCAGAGCAGGAGAGGACGCAGAGCAGAGCTCGCTCGGCGCCAACCGTGTGTGCACTCAGTCACTTACCGTGTGGTGACATATTTTAAAATAAGATGCAGAAACAGCAGCAGCGTGTGCTAGAGCTAAGCCATAATTAAACACCTCCAGGTAGTCTAAATGAGACGCTCACATTTAGAAGATGGTTTTTAGTGGTTCATGTCATCGTCTGACTACTGGAGAAAACAAACAGATGTGGCAAGTACTAAAAAAAGATACAGAGGGAGAATGGAGTAGCTTCATAAATTACCCCTTGGTCTGGCTCTGGCAGGGAGGGGAGAGGGACGGCTGGAGATGGTGTCTCCAGCACCCAGCAAAGCCTTGCCAGGTTGGGTGCCGTGGGGATCTCTCAAGGTTTAACACCATTCCTGCTGGAGTTTCGTAATGGATCGTACTAATCTTGGCCTGAGTCTTGCAGATCATGTGGACATCCCAGGACTCGACTCGGAGTGTTTTGGACCCACTGGGAGACTTTTGGCCTTATCTATTCTGGATCAGGTTTTGATTTTTGCCTCTTCTCTAACCAGTGGCAAAACAAAGTGAAGTCCTCCCTGGAGAAACAGAGGTGTTCCAAGGGGAACAAACATCCTGTTTCAGATGCAGAGGTGCTGGACTGGTGGTGGGGCTGCCTCCAGGCCTTGGTGACACGGGCAGAGGTCAGGACAGGGGCAGCTGGGCAGGGTTGGACCTACCGCATGGATCCCACATGGGCTGGACGTTTCTCCTCTGTGATGTCTGGTAGCACACCCAGCTGCCTGATGTTGCTGATGTTTTCGGCTTCCCCATATGCGTGTCCCTTCAGGCACAGCCATTATCCTCTCTCCTCATGGGCTCAGAGGCTTGCAACATATCCCTGTTGGAAACCATCCCTATGAATATTTATCAGAGGACTCGCTGGAGCACAGCAGCATTCCCACCAGGAGCCGGGCTGCGTCCTCAGGGCAGCAGCACCGTGGGGCAGGCTGCACTCGTGCCAGCAAGGAGGAGGGTCTGCGCCTTGGAGTCGCCGTTCTGTTGCACGAGCTGCTTGCCACATCGGGTGGCAATCATGGGAGGCACCACGGCCCTTGACCCCCGCGTCTCTGCGGCCAGCAAAGCCCTGCTGGCTCACCCCAGCAAGGACCTGAGCACAAATGCCGCCTCTCTCTTTAAACAAACAGTGCTGGGTGTTTTCAGATCATGAAACCTGTGGCAGAGCCAGGGTGGGAGGCACAGCCCTCTGTGGCAAGTTTTGCTCTGGGATTCAACCTCAAGCCAAAAACAGGGAGCGAAAAGTTCACCTCCAGCACCGCAAGCTCCCGGTGAGACTCGAAATGGTTACACTCCTCGTGGCAGCCGGCTCCAAACCCACCAGAGCCACCCCATCTCCTCCAGCGAGGAGGAACCCAACCCAGTTGGTCACCACCCCCCTTGCACTACTGGGTGCTGCATTAGAGCTGACCTGCTGGGACCTCTCCAAAACCAGTGCTTCAGCACTACTGGGGGCAATAGCCTTGGGCAAGGTTATGTTAGTTATTTTTAAATCCTTGAAGCCCCAGGCTGTAGGAAAGAGCATTTTTTATGATCCAATCTCCTTCAGAGCCACATTGGCAGAAACCTGCAAAACCGGGGGCCACAAGATGTCCCCTGTCTGAACGAGCTGAGGAGCAGAGGGCTGGAGAACAGCGTCGAGCTGACAGCCGGCCGCTTGGCACGGCAGCGGTCCCCTTGGTGCTGGGGAGCATCGTCCTTGCCCGTGGAGACAAGTGGGAAAAAAGCCACTGCTGCCGGCGGTGGGTTGGAGATGCCGGCCGGAGTTAGGACTGGCTTGATGGCTCCTGACGGCAGCGGGAGGGAGGCCCGGGGGAGATTTAACTGTGCCCTGGCCGTCACTGTGGTGGCTTCTGTGTGTTTGTAGATGTGCTGTGAGTGAAGGGACGTGTGTCAGGGCACTGGATGGGGAGGTCTGGTGACTACAGGGGACCCCCTGCGCTGGAGCTTTGCTTCAGTATTTACACCCACATTGACATATGTTTAAAAAGCTGCAGCTGGGGTGAGCAAGACCAAGCCCCACTGTGGGAATGTCAGTGTGTCCTTTCCTAGGGACAGCGTGGGGGGCCGGTCCTGGGCACTGAGCTCCTTTGGGAGTACAGTGGTTTGAAGAGCAGCTGAGCTTGTAGCAATGGATGATATTTTACACGGGATGGAGGTGGCAGACACAGAAGAAAAAGAGATGCTCGGCTCTGTGGTACTCATTTGAAACCCAGAGCCAAGTCCCAGCATGGCAGGCTTTGTTCGAAATTGCCCAAGGACCAGTTTGAGATGGAGACTGAATGGGGTTCAAGTCCTACCAAGGAGCCTTTACAGACCCAGCAAGGCACAGGGGCTGGGAGCAGCTCAGTCTGGCCACAGGGAATTGTCCAAGGGGGAGGTGACCCCGCAGCTGCCCTGCACTAACTCCTCAGGCAAACGCCTGGTCCCAGCGTAAGTCACCATGTCTGGTCTGCAGTGGCAGAGCTTGATTTTTCCTAGGCATTGCAGCTGAGTAATGGGTGGTGTTGGCTAAACACTTGAAAAAACGTAATGGATGTTTCAATGGTACCGTGGATTCATTTTCCAGCTTTCTTGGAAAAATGTTTAAGGGTGTGTTGAACTTAATGTTTGTCCAGAGAGGGAAAGAGGCAAGAGAATTGCCCTGCTGATCATTCCAAAGGCACGATATGCAAACAATATCAATATTTATTAAGCAGCTTTGTTTATTCCAGGATTGTAACAAAGAAAGAGACTCAGACTGTGGTGTTTGTCCTCTTTGCAGTGTCTTATTCCTCATTTGTGATTGTGGGTCTTTCTCAATGCATATTTATTTCCCTTTTGTGAAGACAATGGTAACCAGAACAGCTTAAAAAAGGAAAGTGGCACCTACTCGATGGCTGGCCTGGCGGTTATACCATTTCTGCTTCTAAGAGCCCTGCTCTGTGATAAAGACAGCAGCATCACCACCGGGCTGACAGCAGCAGCTTCCTTGCCAGATTTCGCCCTTCCACCCTTCCTTCCTTCCCCTCAGCTGTAGATAGAGAGGGAAGTTTTAAGTTACGACAAGACCAGTAAATCCACCAAATCTCTGTGTATGGCTTAGTTTGTTCAGCTCAGCTTAAATCTGACTTCAAGTGACATCGGGAAGAAGACGAATAAAAACCAACCCAAGGTCCCCTTACAGCCTCATGGAGGTGCCCAGGCAGCAGCTCCTGCAGCTCGCGGCGTCCCACCCTGACTGCCCCGCAGGAAAGGGGTCTCCTAGGCCTCTCCGGACCTCCAGAGGTGACAGTTTAGATGTTTTCTCATTATTAAAGATGAAAAAGTGGCTAAGCACCCTGCACAGGTACTCACTGCTACTGCATGTCGCGTCCTCAGGCGAGCAGGACGCTTGCTGCGCAGCACGGCTCTGCTGTTCGGCCACCTGAAGCACCGGGCTGCCACCAGCTGCTGCCCTTAATTCACGTCCCCAGAGCTGGTCACTACGCGAGCGGAGCAACCATCCTGGTGACACTTCCCGAACAGTCAGCACCGGCAGCAAGCGGGAGGCCACAGCACCAGAGGACTGCCACCACGTGTCTCCGGTATAACTAGGCTGGCTGCGGCATCTTTTGCCCAAAATGCTGATGGGAGGGAGTTTTTGCGTTAATTCAACGTGTCAGCTTTTCTACGAGCTGTCTTTCCAAGCAGGGACCCCAGTGCTCTCTGCTCTGCCACCATCAGCAGCACCACGCTGATTAAACTGAGCAAGGGCTGCTCATAGCTGGTCAGCGGACACGAAGGCTCAGAGCCCTGCTCCTCGGAAGGGTGAACTGGTCCCTTCTGCTGCCCAGGTTGTGGTCTGATTTGATATTTTTGGATGTAGACGTGTGCTTGCCCGTGCTTTATGCGCAGAGGCAGCTTTTCCCCCTGCCCAAATTAGACCCCAGTGAAAAGATTGCTTCACCTGTGAAAGCCAGAAGGAAAACTGCTGAGGAAGCAGAGAAGCACGGCCTCCTGGCCTCCTGGTGGAGAACACAGTGTGGCAAACTCCACTTGGTGGTTTTCACAAATCCACAGCTTTCCATCAACTACTTCTCAAGGCAACAGCAACCACCTCCCTCCTTATCTATGGGAGAGAGGGAGCACCTGGACATCTGGTTTTGTGGGTCTGACCAAGGCTTTCTCAGCACTTGTTGTGTGCAGTGTTGGGCAGGTAGCTCCTAGGTTCTTCACAAACTGCTTGCTGTGTTGAGGGCCACTTGCATGAGGAGAGGCTGTGGTTTGCATGGTGGGGACACAGCGGGGATGAGGAACCCTCCTTTGGCACCACAGGGACAGTGACCTTCTGATGAGGACTAAATGAGACCACAGAGACCATGGACCTTTCCTGCTGGGAAAGGTCCAGCATGACCTACCACTGAGGGGTGGGTTTCAAGAGCTCAGCAACAGCCTGACTCCAGCTGTGACCTTTTTCAGGGTTTCTAGGAGAGGCTGACATGCATGAAGGTCACTGAGAGCCCCTTCTCAGTGTCACACACACCATGCTTTGCAGGCCAGGTTGGCAGCTGCAGTGACCTGCTGCTCGACCAGGAGGAGCCATTTCTGCGAGCGGACGCTTGATCAGCACAGATCCTGTTCCCACACCACCTTCCCCAGGCAGAAATCAGTGGAGGAAACGTAAAGCCCTTGGGGTGGCTTGGGAAGCTTAGGACATGGCTGAGGACTGATCCTGCATTCTTTCAGGGTATTTACCCTTGAGGAAGCAGCAGCAGAGCCAAACACAGAAAATACTACTTACAGTGCCAGCAGTTTGCTGGGTCCTTGGCAGAGGCACGGTCCCAGCCAGAGTGAGTAAAGACTAACAGTCCTTCAAAAAGTCCCGTTACTGGACAGCTTTCTTCTCCTTCCCCTTCTGTGCTTTGGCCAGCTGCAAGCAAGTGGAAGGGGCGATGAGAAAGTGAGCAAACCAAGGGGAACACCACCGTGCCCGAGGCTTGCCAGTACTTCACCGGGGTGTTGAGAAAACTGTGTGGAAAGTGGCTCTCCTGAAGAGATGGGCAGTAATCTGCGTTAATTAGCCAGCCAGCAGCGTGTTGGAGGGAGGCAGGCTTACCGACGTCTCAGCCTTTACGGCACAGAAAGCCCGGCTGCTGCATGAAGCTTGCGGCCAGGGTCCGCTCACACCAGCGCAGCACGCGAAGCACTTGGAGAGAGATCCCACACACCAGTAACGACTGGCAACAAGCGCGGGCGGGAAGGCAGCTCTCGCCTGTTTGCAAGGCCCCTGGTGGTTTTGCTTGAGTCATGCTGGTGGGGGAGAATGTGCACGAGTGTGGCAATGAACTGGGGCACGTCTGAGCTCAGCTCTTCCCGTCAGTGGGGTCTCCTGGCTTGTGCTGTCCAGGCGTCTTCTCCAGCTTATCCTTTCAACTTTCATAAGAGATGTGCGTGTGCTTCCCCTTCCCCCCCATATGTTACATTTTAAGATGGATTTTAAAAGTAACCTCTTTAATATTGAATTATTCCTGATGTCTATTGTCACTTCTAGCTGATTAGTTTAAGGACTGTACTTGGTTTGTTTAATAACCTCTTGACACTAAACAAACAATCTTGAAAAGGGAACAATTTGCAAAACAGAAAGAAAACAACCTACAAGGGCACCCTCTTCAAAATAGAAAGACTGATTACATTAAAATGGCAAAATAATTCCAGACATTAAAAGAAAGTATATAGATATTGGCTTATCTATATTCAAGAAAGATTTAAAAATACCGCAAAGTTAAAGTTTTCATTAGCAATACAGTGATATCTCTCAATTAGAATTCCTGGAGCATATTAAATGGTATTTAGTTTCTAACTCGATGCATCATTTTCTGTTAAATAATTGATCATGGTGCAGAGATTGTGTTTGTGTAGTTTAAGCAAGCGATTAGACCAAGGAACATTTGGTAGGAAAGTTGCATCAATAACTCCAGCACTGCTCCAGCACGCTGTGGAGGTGCTCTCGTAGCAAGGCCGGCCACCGACCGGGAGCAGTGAAAGCTGTCGTGGGTGACAAGGAGCTCATCTTGAACGCAGCAAGTGGAGAGATGCCTTCTGAGACTCAGACTGGCCAGGAATGAGGTGCACTTGGGAGGAGGGAGAGCTCCTCTCCCCAAAATCACACCGCTTAAGTGAGCATAGCAGAGGGGAAAGGGCTGAAAATCCAGAGATGTTGAAGAAAGACCACACGCAGGATGAGGTTAACCTGGAGGGGGACAAAAGCACCTGGGATTTCATCAGGCTCTTCTGCACCCATGACCAGTGCCTGAACTCCAATGCTGTTATTTCTCTAAATGACATTATTTCACCCACTACCCAGCTGGTGCCTGCAGTACAGGAATACAGAGATGCTACGCCTCTCTGTTACCACAGTGCAAATGACTCTATCTTCAGATGCGTGTACCTAAACATGATTTTAAAAGGCAAATGCTTGTTTCAGTCTGTCAGCTGTGTTTGGATGAGGAAGGCTGTAACCCTCCTTTGTGGCTCTGCCACGGCTGGACTGGTGCCACTGTGGCTGCGTGGAAGGCTCTAGTGGAGTTCCCAGTTGTCTGAGGTTAAAGCCAAGATTTCGTTTATGCCTTTCAAGTGCACAGGTCTCTTTGGAAACTTCAGTCCTAGCTGAGCAAAGCTTTCTTCTGGGTTGCACGAACGCCACCCAGCTCTTCAGGGCTTCGCTCCGTTTTATGAGGTATTTAGGCAGGTTGAATGGCACAACACAACGCCCATAATGCTTAACCACCGAGACTTTGGGTAGCGCTTCTCTCCTCCCCGCCGCCCCCCTACACTCAAGTTTTTAATTTTGATTTGCTTATATTCCTTAATGAGACACAATTACAGTTTCAATGTAATAGGTAGGAGGCTTTATATTTGTACTGCTTTGTAGTAAAGACATAATTACTGCGTTTATGAATCAAATCCCTTTATGTATCATAAATACTTATTAAAACAGCCACTGGCAATTTTACCTCAACATGTTCCTTCATGAAGTAGAATTTATTGCCTGTGTAAAAGTGCCAGTCTTTCCTGGATCTCCCTGCCCTACAAATGCTGGGCTTGCAGAATTCCCGTGGCTGGTTTGGAGTGGTTCAGAAGGTGAGACATTTTATAATGCACTTAAATATATATGTGCATATACAGCTCATGTGCCCTGAAGACACCTTCATGATTACTGTTTGTGCTCCAGTGATACCTCTAATCTGCCTTTTGCTCAGTACAGTACAAGATGTCATCTTCGTCTTTATCTGAGCCAAGTTTAGGACCGACTTTGTGGTAGCCTCTACTGTACCGCTTCTGCTGTAGCGCGCTGTGCAGTGAGCTGGGACAGGTGGATTGATGCCCTGGTGGGAAGTTCTGCATGAGTCTTTAAACTGTCCAGTTCTCTGTAAGAAGGTGGGTTTTATGCACCTGGGGAAGGTTTCCCTTCCAATATATTTTTTTGAAAGGCAAGTGTTATTCCCTTGTCTCTTCTAACCTTGGATGGGTTGAGTGTCCTCCCCATCTTTAGGGAGAGTACAAGGCTGGGATGAGAGGTGGATTTGAACTTGGAAAGTTGTTTGACACTTCAGAGGTTGCTTCCAGAAGCAGTAGTGGATCCAAGGATTATTGAAACAGTAGGAAAGACTACTTTAACTTCTGTAGATAAAGGATTTATAGTCCCAAGCAGTTTAAAAGGAAGGTTGGCAAGGTAAAATCCTGCCAGGTGTTGCCAAAAAACTTTGTGCCAGATTAATCAGACTTCTCTCTCTCCTTGGCTAAGCTAACAAACACCCTGAACACAAGTGCAGTAAATCTCCTCCCTGGAAACATACTCCTAAGAGGGTACTTTACGAGAAGTCCTCAGTGAAACTACAAAGGTGTGTTCTCAACAGGTGAGCAAAATAAGGTTGACAGGGAATTAGTTTATAGGTGGACAACAGCAAGCAGTGCTGAAAGAAGTGTCAGGCTGGATGGAGCTTAATGAGGACTTTTCTCAAAGGTACGTCATGAGACAGATTTTTTAAAAATGTTATTTCCTGAATGGCCCAAAAGGCAAGACTGTTTATCACATTAGCCACTGAAACCCATTTAGGAGCAGAACCACAGGTGTGTGGTGGTACATGCAGAGGGCTGGGAGCTAGTGAGGGCAAACACCCCATGTGCTCCAGGTATCAAACAGGCAACTGTAACCTTAGGATGGGATGGACTTTTACCGGATACAGAAAGTGAAATAACCAGAACAATAGGTCTGCTTAATTCCTTGCCTGGAGTACTGTGTATTTGGGTCACACATCCTCAAGAAAGATGAATTAATCCTGGAGCAGCCACGGAGAAATACTGATAGTAACAGGGAGCCATGGAGAGCTTATCCTACGGAGGAGGCTGGGAGCGCTTGGTGAGCTTGCCTTTGAATGCTCTGGCAAAGACATGGGGGTGGAGATTAAATTGTTTGAGTTAGAGGACAGTGCTGGGTAAGAAAAAAGAAGGGTGTAACTTCGTATAACTGTGAAGAAGGCGGGGGGTGGGTAACAAATTTCTACCTACTGGCACAAGAGCTTCTGGAACAGCTCCCAGGAGGACATGAGGAAGGGTACAAACCCCTCTGGCTTACAAGTGGGGTGCATACTCATGTACGCACGTAGCAGCAGGGAACAGCAATCCTGGGGCGTCCCTTTCTGTCACCTGTCCATTCTTACCGAGCCCCTTCATGCCAGTTTGTCTCTGTCCTTCACAAGACAACGCATGCCACTTAGGAGAACCGTGGAGGTCCTAGAGTGCCTGCCTGCCCTAATTTATCCAATGACTGTTATTCCTTTTTCATCAATAAAGAGTAATGATACAATGAGGCCTGGTAGGTGGATCATTAATTAGGAGAGTTTTCACCCTTCAACTAAAAAAAGCAAAACAAATGCTTCCATGATCCTTTTGCTGCAGTCCCAGGAGAAGGGAAGTAATCGCCCCGTGCAGGGAGGGTGACATCGAGCAATGTGAGATGCTGTCTCCAGAGCTGATTGATCAGCCCAGGAAGCTTGTCTCACCTGATATCATTTATCTTCAAGACTAATCAGGAGTGATGAATAAAAAAGAAGAGAGGCAAGCACGTCAGCAGGAGTAGGCTGGCGGCTGATAAACAGATAATTACACAAAGTGAGGCTGTTGTGGCGATAAATGTGTTTTAGCGAGCAGTGACCTGGTGGTGTGGGAAGCACAGCAGGGTTTAAACCTCACCATCACCCAGAGGTGAGGGGCCTGAAGGTGGCTGTGCCACATGGTGCCGGGATGCCTCACAGGTGATGCCTAGATGCTCTGGGCACCGCTTCACCGAGCTCGGGCACTGCGGGTGGGTGGCTGTTTCTCAAGCATTTGGTCTCCAGACCTGGTGGGACTTTTGACCACATCCTTTCCAGGAGCTGTCTGAACCAGCAGATGCGGTGGGTGACCAAGCAGGTGCTGGGCACATTTCTGTGCGAGCAGTGGGGACAGACCTGCCACTCAGGACCTGGTAGGGGTTGGGACAGGTCCCTGTGAGCCTCCTCCACGCTGGCATTTTGGGGTGGTTATGGCCTTGGGCAGTGGGGTGGGTTGGCTGGAGAAGGGCATGGCTGTTCCCCAGCAGAGCTGGCTGTTCCCCTTCTCTCTCCACAGGGTGGCAATGCCTGCCTTCAGCTGCACAGCCCTTTCCGCTGCTGCCACAGCCAGCGGTGCTCCGTGGGGACGTGGGACAACCTGCCAGGCCCCTGAGATGCCGTCACACGCTCGGCTGGCAGCAAGTTGCTGGGAGGTGTTTACGTGGGCCTTGTGAACGCATGCATGGCTCTAATTTCAGATCTGCTTCTGCAGGAGGTGCCAAGGGATGTATCCGCTACAATAAAAGCAGCTGCTGAATAGCTCTGGCTAGCCAAACACCAAACTCGCAATGCAAAGGAAAACACTGAAAAAAAGCAGGTGCTACAGAGAGGAGCAGCTCTTGGGCAGACTTGAAATGAATTGTGTGAAGCAGCTGAGACCATTTGTTTATTAAAAACACATATAAACACATGCCTGGGAGGGTGCTGTGCCCAAGCACAAGCTCATGCCACTTGCACGGCCGAAGGTTAAGCTGTAATGCGGCCAAAAGCCCTTGTAAGCTGAGCAGCAGCCCTCTGCCGCGCTGACCAGTTGGAGCAGATGCGGGAGGGACAAGGGCTGGGCCTGAGCCCCACATCCCGCCAGGGAGCGGCTGCGTCCTGGGAAGGGGTCCCTGGGTGTCCCTTCGTGCAGCTGAGCATTCAGGATATGCCAAGCCAGAGAGCAGAGACGGGGGCTGTGATTCTAAGGCAGGCACGGAGCTGAGCAAGCTGTGCGTGTGGTTGTTCTCGGGACTGAAGTAAAAATTTGGCCACGTCTCCACTTCTGCAATGGCAGGAGAGCCCGGATACATGTCCTCTAAGTCATGTGTCAGAATTTCCTAATGATGCTTTCCTCTCTGATTTCTGTTTAATTTGCCCCCTTTCCTTCTGAAGATTACTCCCTTTTTACATCCCTCAGAATAAAGAGCATTTAGTTAGCAGGAAAGAAAAGATTGCCACTGAAGAACTGAGAAAAGCACTGGATTAATTCTCTGCCTGGAGCCAAACTGAGAGCTCATCTCCTAATAGGCCATTTCAAAGCAGTTAGATTTACTCTTTTAGACTAACCATACTGTCTGAACAATATTTTATGCCTGTGCTAAAATATAATAGGCTAGAGAGACAACTCAGATGTCAAGAGTAGATAGTGCTGTCAAAGTAATTTGTCTTGGATAATAGATAGACTGACATGACTTTGAAATATTCTGAGAAAGAAGTCATTCCACATTTGAATGGTTTGTTTCCTTCCCTTTAAAAAACCAAGACTGTATTATTTAAATTGTGCATATCGCAAAGTCTTTATTTTCTGTGAAAAACCCATTGATATTGCCGGTGATGAGGACTTGGCACAATGGCAGAATTTGGTAAGGGAATTGGGCTCTGCTGGCATGGTGCTCCCAGAGCAGCCTCAGACCATGCTTGTAGCACCTCGGTGCTGCTGGCACTGCGAACCTGGGGAGTTCAGGAATGGGTTCAAAAAGTCCCAGTTAAACCCAGCACTCTGGGAAGTGGCAACAGCACAACCGGGTTCGGGAGAGATGCTTGCAGCCAGGGTGCTTCAAAGTCCCCAGGTGGTGTGATGCTGGCAGGAGGAGCCAGCCTGCCCACGGGATGCCACATCCGCAACAGCTCCTGAGTGGGCGTCTCTGCCTGCTCCTCTTTGTCCCTTTTGCTGTTGCCACTGCAGAAGTGTTATCATTGCTGGTTATAGCGTTTTAAAGCTTTTATCAGCTTCCTCTTGTAGGTAGTCAGCAAGTAGGTGTACTGTTAAGGGATATGGAAATTCATTCTATGAATGACCTGTTATCCCATCATGTCATTTGTCTAAACGTTCTGGTAGAAAGGCTTAACTTAGTTTTTTTTTAAAAAAGTATGTACGAGGACTTGGAAAAAGTCAGAAACGTCTTAAGAGAATTCACTGTCTTGCGTTAAAAAGACAAACAGAAAGTTGATAGGGTCTTATTTTGCAGAATGCAGAGTAGGTAAGGTTTTTAGTGTTTACTCAGTCCCTCCACACCACTATGCTGGATAAAAGAGCGGTTGAGAAAGGAGCCAAGCACCTTTATGTTCCCATTCAGGTGCATTTACACTGCTGGGTAGGTGGCACCAGCTAGCACAGCTGATAATTCCCCTGCCCAGCTCCTGCCCGGTGCTGCGCTGGGGTCTCGAGGCTGGGAGGGTTCTTCTGGAGCAAGGGTAGGGGCACAGGATCATCCATCGTGGGGATGGAGAGTGGTCCAGCCCCCGGCTGGGACCCAGAGAAGGACCACCTCCACCATGCCCTTGTTGGGAACCTCCTTAAAGGCACAAAAAGACCTGTGGGTCAAAGCAAAATAAGCAAATAGCATGTTTAAATGCTTCCTTCACCAGGAAAAGGGCCGTCTCATTTGGAAGGGAGCACGTGGAAACCCAGTGTAGAACTGCTTTTACAAAAGCGCCCGTTGATTCAGCTCTGCGCGACGGCAGCAGGGTGTTCAAAGGGGACCAGCTTGCCCAGGCACGCAGATGCTCAGCAGTGCTCAGCCCCCATGCCTGGGTGTCTGCCCCTTTGCAAAGCGTCTTCAAAGCCTTCCAACACTAACAGCACTTTTAATTTCCCACCCCCATTTGCATGGGTGTAAGTGACCACCAAAAAATGCGAGGCCATAGCGATAAGTTGCTGCTGCTGGGGCTTCCCAGGAACCTTCCGTAGGAAGGTAAATAACCAGCCTTGACGCCCCTGTTTTATGGAGGAGTGCTCCGAAGGGTGGAGAGAGACAGCACTGGGAATAGGGTGTAGGTGCCACGCTACAGAGTCTCATGTGTTAGTGGCAGAGCTGACACTTGTGGGTAAAACGTCCCTGTTCTATTGCTACTTGCAGCCATTCCTATTCAAGGCATGTTGCTACCAAATCTTGTGGGGAGCCCCTGGAGAATTTCAGTTGATAACTAAAAGAAACTCCTTTATGTTCATAATGATAAAACAAAGCATCGAGTCATTCCAGTTGATTTTACCCAAGACATTTCCTGAATTATTGCTCTCTCGCAGCTGTCATGGGCTTGAAGCTTTCAAAAGCCCATTTTGTTTCTGCGCGTAGCTCTTTCATTGTCAAAGACTGGGGCCGTACCCCTGGGTCTGCTTTTGTGGCTCAAAGAGGACTGAGTGACGCAGCTCCTCAAAGTTAAACAAAAAAATCCTTGCGGTTAATGAACTTGTCTAATTTTATGCAGAAAATGCTGCCATCTTTCCTTTCAAAACTGACGCTGAATTCCAGGTTGATACCAATGGGGACAGTTTCAAAAGCATCTCAGACCTGGATGCAAATCCCTTTGACTTTCAACCAGACCTATATGCTCCTATATACTTTGGGGGGAGATTTTCAGTTGTCAAAGCCTTTTAGGCAGCACCACAAACCCACCTGGCTTCTCCTAAGGGCTGTGGCCAGCCAGCAAAAATCAGTGCCTCTTACTCAGCTGAGCAAATCCCATTTACTGTAACTGCAGGGTACCTGGGTAAGAAAATGATATGGCTCTACTTTAAGGGTCTGCAAAGTTGCTTTATGATCATTGTATGGTATTTTTATACATGTGGTTGGGCACCTTTTTTATATCTTCAGCAGTGAGTGTCAAAATAAAAAAAAACAACCCATACACAAAAAGACAAATAATGACCCTAAAATAGTTACATTCCTATGCAGATGAGTGAGTAGAAATGCTTGTCTACTCTGAGATCAAGTTGGCCTAAATCATACAGTATAGATTATTGAATTTAGAATAATAATGGTGCACTGAATATAGCAGGAGGATTTTAAATCAAGGACGTACAGCCTGAGATCCAGTCAGGCTTCTTAATCTGATTTATGATGTGAAATTTAGGACAGGTGGATTGATTCCTAATAGAGATATAACGAATCAAAATTCCTAGAATGGCTTTATTTTGCACAGAGGTGTCAACAAGCTGTACTTCTCTATTTGTGCACCTGGCATGTAATGATTCTCTTGCAAAAATCATAATCCATCAAGTCCTCCATTCAAGAATATCAATCAGCGCCAGGAACAAGACTATTTTAGCCAGGAGTTCTCAGTCATTTTGTTTTCCCCTTCATGAACACATAAGGCGCTGTGACATTTAAATTGTGCTTTGACATGTAATCATTAAATGTTTGAAAACGACTCATTCAGTTTTTGTTGCCTCATCCATTTGCTTACACTGGCTTCTTGTTTTGCCATTGTTTCTGCATTTTTTTTTATTTTTGTTGTTGTTAGTTGCTTGGTCATTTTTTGTTTGTTTGTTTGGTTTTGTTTTTGTTTTTTTTTGTTTTTCTTTTCAGCAGATGATACCCCTATTGTTGCTTTTAATAGCTGGACGCAAAATTATCTCAATTTCCTGACAACAAACTTGCTTTTAGTATTAGCAAGCTAAAATCAAAGCTAATGAGAAGTCTCTTCCCGCCTTAATGGAAATTAAAACAAAAAAACCCAGACCTTTCTCTTAACGTACCTATCTTGACATAACAAGCCAACTTCATGATGACCTTAAAAAACTTGTCATATAGGTCTGAATGTAGATCTATGGGAGCTTCTTGCTCAAATTTATGTCCCATCTGTTTTCCTGTGCTATGCATGGTTTTTGCCAGGGTAAAAACAAAGTTATACGATCAGGCCACTCTGTAATTCCCAGCTTTCTGACAGTGTCACTTGATGGGCAGCTTTCTGGCTAAACATGACGAAGTGATGCAAAGATTTTTGCTGTAAATGCTACAAATTCCTTGTAACCAATAGGAGTTCTGGGCAGGGCTGGGAGGGACATAACGTTATAATAACACTATGAGAAGAGGTACAGGCACAGCATCAGTTGTTATTGCTTTAATAAACAATAACAGTGATTTCTTCTTTCTCCTCTTGCTGAATCAATGTGCAAATGTCTAAGTCAAGAGCCTGGTGGTGCAAGGTGCTGTGGAGATACCCACGGAGAAACAGTGCCTTCCCTAGAGAGCAGGACTAAGTGAACACATTGGTTTTTAAGTTGGTCATTGAATCAAAAAAAAAAAATTAAAAGAGACGTAAGGCGAAGACCTCTACAGAACATGTTGAACTAGTGCCCAGAAATGGCATTAACACTCACTGTGCTCCTGACTATTTGCTGCTGTTAAAGAAGCTACCAATGGTATGGCAAAGATTGTTAACTTT
Organism: Chauna torquata; assembly: GCA_013399475.1. Taxonomy (NCBI): domain Eukaryota; kingdom Metazoa; phylum Chordata; class Aves; order Anseriformes; family Anhimidae; genus Chauna; species Chauna torquata. The sequence goes on along the minus strand of VXAL01000183.1, from coordinate 71,275 downwards.
GCTCATTTCAGCCAAAATTCAGCTTGGTGTTGTGGTCACTAACATTCTGCTTCAGCTTCCACTGGCTGCTACCTCCATCCCCTTCCCTGAAGCATCCTCCAGCATTGCACATGTGGCTGGGTCTGAGAGGGCTGGAGGTGATCTTCGTACATCTTCCCTCTCACGCCTGGGTGAGAAAATTGCTTTTGGCAGGAAGATTGGAGACCTTGGGGTGAGGGAGAGCCCCCTCAATCCAGCCCCCATGTCCCAGCATGGAAGTGGCCACAGACGGGCAGCTTTTCCCCACGTACCCTTTAGAGAGGTTGTAAACAAGGGGGCTGCTGTATTCTTTGATGTGCTGGATGCAGGCAGCTCTCGGTGACTTGTGGGATGGTTGTTTCTGTATTGCCAGCCCCTACAACGTGCACAAATCAAACTGCTCTGCCTTGCGGGCACGTCCAGAGCTATCCCCCTCCAGCACGGGGAGATGCTGCGTGCCCCCAGCCTTCTGCAGATCACCTGTTTTCCCTCTCTTGTAATTCTGGTGCGTAACTCAGGAAATTATACCTCGTTTCTTCCTGGTGCAGATTGCTGCAGCTGCTTGCAGTCGGTGGGGCTGTGCCAGATTGCACCAGCAGCGAGCCTGGCTTGGAGCCAGCACTTGGCACAAACTTGCGGAAAGCTGTGTACAAGCAAGGCTTGTCACTATGTATGTTATTGCCCTTTTGTTTAGGATATAAATATGTCCCATACATGCTAGCAAGCCTCTCGCTTGCTATTTCAGTGGAGAATCCTGTAAAACAGCTGTCATGCTGTCAAATCAGTTACAGATGCACGTGTCCTTCCCCGTAATAAACAGGTATGAAACTGTCTTTGTGCAGTGTGCCAGCCCTTGTCACCGGGAGCGGAAACAAGGGAAGCTCAGAAAAAAAATCACCCTGAAAGCTGGTGCTCTGACAGAGAGCAAAGAGACTTAACAAGCAGAAAGTTTCCAGGCATGAAGTAATGACCAAACTCTGATGGGTGTAGAAGAGCTCCTGGTTTGTCCATAAGGTCACCTTCCTACGCTAGCTGCAGGCAAATGTTGGCAAAACAGCCTGGATCCTGGCTGGACCCACTGAGTACCCTGTTATTACCCAGGGTGGCTGCTCATTTTGACTGATTTTTGTTGTTGGGTGCGAGCAGGCCACCAGACCTCCTGCTGAGGGACCTGCAAGCACATACGTTTCCAAGGAACCCAAAATATTTTGCAACTCTTGGCGGAAAACTCTGCCCTGCCCTGTTTGCGCTGCAGGCCATCATCAGCTTGGGAAGACCTGAGCAAACATGAGTCGTGTGTCTGAGCACCCAACTCTTCCCCCAAAACCGGGGGAAGCCCCTCCAGCTCTGCTCCTCGACTCCTCTGCATGGTGTGAGCTGGTCACCCCTGCCTCAGACACGTCCTGGCTGGAGTCCCCGAGCCTAGAAGCGTTGCCTAAAGAGAGAGGGGTACCACAGCATGGCGGTACGCGCGACCGGTTTTACCTAGAATCTGGAATCTGGCTATTTGAATTGAGTGTCAAATACTGAAAATCTCCCTTGCACCAACGGAGTTAATGGGGCTGGTTTGCAGAGATGAGGATCTGGCCCGTACATTTTATTCACATTTTCTTAGGCCGTGTTTCTGAGGTGGATAATCGCAAGGCTTACATTATCAAATAAATTGCCTATTAGTTATTAGTATCTTGTTTCATACAATAACAGTCAAATCTGCTCACATCTGACAGCAGCGTGGAGGTTTGGGAGGTTTGGGGGATCTGTCAGTGACAATTGTTAGTGACAGTGCGGTGAGGAGCCCTTTGGGACGAGGTTGTTCAGCCTTTTGTATTGAATGCTGGTGTAGATCTCCATACCAGCCGCGGAGAGAGCAACATCTTACAGCTGGGAGACTCTGCGGCTGATTGACTGACCATCCCCTCCCCATTTCATAAGCGTGCTGTCAAACTCATTAAACTCTTACGAAATTCTGCTTGCACCTGAACCAGTGATGATGAAACTGTACGGTGTGCTACCAGGCCCGCCGGTGATGCTCCGATTGGCGAAGTGCTGCTGGGCACCGCACGCCACGCGCAAATCAAACCCGTGAGACAGGCTCTTAAACAGAGAGGCTGAAAACAGAAGTGCAGCTGTAAATCAGAGAGAGCCATGTTCTGGAGAACATTTTTAAAGAGCATTACAGGAAAATACCTGTCTGAAAGGGTTACGCTCACGTCACTGAGGACTGCAACATCACAGGGAAGGACATGAGATATATTATTCTGGACGCCAGTGAATGATGTTTTTAAGGAAACTTTTGCAACTCGCTGTGTATGCATGTGATGGGGTAGGCAGGAGGAAATGGCCTCACAAAACCAGTAGGCGTTGATTTTATTGGTGTGGCTGCCATCCTTGCTGGGGGTGTGCAGAGATGTGTCCCGAGGTGTGTGCAGCCAGGGTGATGGGATGTCTCTCCTTCACGTCGGCCGACAGGCTCACGGGAGCCAAGCTGGTGCTTGGGCACACTCTGGATTTGCAGACTGCTCCAGACACATCTTTGGCAAAGGCCTGCGGTTGTTGGTGGTAACATCCCACCCCACTGCAGCTCCCTGTTAATTCTACTCCTATGAGATCACCCTATCGGGAATTATTACAGCCAACCAAGGCATCATGCACATCAAACTTGCTTTTACGAGGCAGGGTGAACCTGATCTAACAGATGTGGGTTGGAGAAGTTTGTATGATATATTCATTTTGACATGCTACGCTAATCCATGCGACTCCCAGTGCAGGAGGCAGGGGAGCACATTGTCAAAACGACGCTGTTCTCACCGGGGAAGGCTGCGAGCTCCGAAACTCCAGAATGGGACCCGTGAAGTACGTGGTGATATCTGCTGACAGGTTTTTCACCTGCAGACAAAAATAGCTGCCCTGGCAGGGGAGGACGTGGGAGTTGGCAGCTGGAGGAAGAAGGCAGCAAAAATAAACCAAAAATCCATCAGACCAGGGAGCTGCCACCTCTCCCTTGGATGCTTTGCGTGTTGATGGTGGAAGTACCAGGGTGCCACATCAGCTGCCCCCTTTGCTGTGTGAGGACAGATGTCTGCCAGGGACAACTGATGAAGGACCATGTCTCCTGATGCCAGGAAAACCCCTTATTGCTGTGTCTGCTGCAAGGACGTGGCTGGGACGAGGGCTGCCTGGCAGGTCCAAGCTGCACCCCTACCCCTGCCCTTCCTCCTCCCATCTCAGGGGAGGGCTGGTCCCCCTGCATGTCCCGGCACAGCCACATCCTGGCCCCCACTGCCAGCACCGTGCCCTGCTGCTGGGCGCTGCAGGAAGGATGCAGCGCTGGCCAGCAATAAGCTGCTGGCAATATGCAAACAAATCAAATAAAGCTGACTTCATCGCTGCTCCGAGGGCACTGCTCGCTGCTTTGCTGCTGCCTGGAGACTGCTCCACGTCGGTGCGTGTCTGAGTGCTTCAGGGGAACCCTTTGCCCTCACCTGACTTTACTGATGGGCTTGGCCAACTGCCTCCTTGCACGGGTTTAAAGTGATGCGCTGGGTACATACAGTCCCAGGCTGTGGCAGCATGTCTCTGAAGATGACACAATTGCTGCAATCATAACAGTGTGCCTGATCTTATCAAACTAACTTTAAGATTTAATGAGTCTGTACACCTCAAGCTCAGAGTCTTTGGTGACTTTCCCCAAAGGATCTTCCCCTTTCTCCAACATGTTGCAGCGAGCGGGCTGAGGTCCAAGCAGGTCAGACAAGCTCCTCCAAACCTATTCAAGGGCCGAGCACCCAGCGACTGCCACAGCTTTGGCTCCTCTCCCGCCTGGGCCCCACCGGCAGCGCAGATCTGCCTGCTCCTCCCATCCCTCTGCTCTCTGAGGACCGATGATGAAGAGCTGGTGGCACACCGGCAGTGAGCATCTCCTCCAGGGGATCCTTGCTCTCCTTCCAGCTTTATGTTGGAGCTCCACACAGCTTTGTCCTCGGGCTCCTTCTCTTCTCCCTCTACATATATTCAGGTTTTCTCATCTGCAAACTTCATCTCAGTCCATGCTGGTGACTCACAGACTGACTTCACTCTCCCAGATCACAGTCCCAGCTTGCCTTTTTGACATATCCTAGTGGATGTCTGGTCTCCACCCCAAGCCCTTTGCATCCAGGCTATGCCTTCATCCTACATGCTATTTCTGTCCAGCAGCTCCAAGCTTTGTCACCTTTCCATTGCCCTCCAGAGCTACATCTTTCTTCCATGCTTCCCTGCACCCACCTCTCCTGACATGCATTTCGCTGGGCTCCTGGAAAGCTGCCATGCTCTGGGTTGTTGTGACATCTCCTCCTCCCAGGAAACCTCCCCTTACCTCTGTGGCCCTCAGCAGCTCCTTCCGTAGATAACCCATCCCTAATAACCACTTGCTGGTGCCCCATGTCCACACAGGCGTGGGTGCTTGTCCCCTTGCTCTTGCCCTAGTTGTCTGTAGCTGTCTCTTCTCTAATGCTGGAAATGCCTTCTTAGTCTGTGCTGTTCAGGGCTGTGCTGTTAAGGACAGTGATTTCATGTTTTGTACAGTCCCACAAGGGCACCTGGTCGGGCTTGCAGACTCCAGTGCTGCATTGAAGCCCCCGGTACAGGGCTGTGAGGGCAAGTCTGCATGGGGAGCCGCTGTGCAAAATGCTAATTACACTGGGCTGATAATAAGGCAGTTGCTACTTGAGCCTTGGTCTTTGTAAGATGTTTGCAGATTGACATCCTTATCCATGTGGCTGGAAATCCCTCCTCACTGGTGCCAGGGGGGATAGCGACCACCTAGGGACATCTGTGGCTCTGCAGGGTCAGAAGTCACCACCAGATCCAGCCCGTCTTGTTTCAGTACGATCAACGATATAAAGTGGGAAATCTTTTCTTGTCTACCAGTGTGGCTGAGGAGCTGAGACTGGTTTGGTTGCGTGTGGGCTGACCCACAGCCTGGGGAAGCCAGGAAGAGTTTTTGCTCCACCCTGGGATGACTTTGGGATTGCCTCCTCACCTCTGCTCCTCAGCACAGGGGCGTGGGGCAGGGATTGGATCCATCACCAGCTGGTTTGAGGAGAGAAGAGGAATTCAGGGAAGGAATCAGAGGGGAAAACAGCTTCACAAATACTTTTTTTGGGAGTCTGCAGAAGCTTGATGCTCACTTGAGATTATTTTAGTTTTGTGCAGACAGAAGAACAGCTAGGATGGGATAATTAACTAATTAGCTAAGCATAATGCCTAAGTCTTTTGTTTTCATCTTTATGCCAACTTTATTTTCAAACTCCCTCCTCTCCAGCCAAAAATCCAGCTGCTGCTCAAAATCTTGTGATTAATCTTGGTCCTCATTGTAATCAAGAACAAAAATCTCCTTCATTACACTGTGGCCAGGATTTCTGCTAAAAGGATTTGGTCGATGTCTTTTGCATTGCACATTTTTAAAAAAACTAGCTTCTATTTTAAAAAGCAATTTGGGAAAAATAATCTTATTTCAATTTTTATTTTGTAGATTTACTGTTTGCAAAATCTTTTGTGAAAATACTGTCAAAATCATTCTAAATTAAAGAAAAAATCTGGAGACAAGATCGAATTATGTTGCAAATGCTTTGCATAAAAATAAAGAGTTGCTCTCACCAAATGTTCCCAAATTTAACACAAAGAAAGCCTGAAATTGAGTGTGAATCGAAGTTTTCACTCCTGTTTGTTTTGACTTTCCTCCTGGTGATTTATTACCCTTGGCACCCTGCCGCACTGGCTGAGCAGTCTTCCATTACTCTGCTCTTTTCTTTCGGACATGATGAAACTTTCTGGCTCCTTGATGTCGTCCCAGCAGGGATGCACAAGGAGCAGGCGCCCGTCTCCTTCCAGCCGCTGTTCCCGCGCCCTGTTCCCAAACACCCGGCTCTAGCGCCGGTCTGTGCCCTCCTGCAAATCTGGCGCACTGGTGTGTGCCTGGGAGGATGGGAGATGGCTGCCCAAACCCAGGGAAAAAAGTAATGAAATGCAATTAATTGAATAAATTATTCAGTTAAAAGCCAAACCCATGCCTCAAACCTTTCCTCCTGCTTGTACACCAATTAAAAAAAAAAAAAAGGATGGGGGCTCCTGGCTGCTGAAGGGTGGGAGAGGCTGGGGTGGGCAGGGATGCAACAAGCCCCCTGGGAAAGGGGAGGTCATGCCAGCGCCCCGGGGAGCCAGTCTGCTTTTATCTTGTGCGTGTTTTGTATACACCCAAGTTTGTGCTTTCCACCTTTGCTTTGCACCTCTCGCCAAGGCATTGCAAACTCAGAGCAATGAGTCCAGGGCATTTACTAGTCAGTGGTGGTGTTTTGAAATACTCAGCCCTGTGATTTTCGTTCGGGCCGGCTTCGTGATTGCTGTTTTGTCCCAGCTTGTCAGCTGGGAGCTGCTGGAGTCGGCACCGAGGCAATGTGCACGAGAGCAGAGGCACGCTTCTGCAGCCTGGTGTGGAGGGGGGAGCCGGGCGCTGAGCTGCCCCTGCAGGGACTGGGGACAACCGGGGTGGCATCAGCTCCTGTCAGTCATCCCACCCGCAAAAAAGTCGAGATACATGCTCAGCTGTATTTGTAGACACACAGACACAGCATCTGGACTGATGTTCATGAGATCTTCTGCAAACACTCCCTGGCTCTATAACCTGGCAGTAGTACTGGTCACGAAATCCTTGGCCTTTCCCAGGTTTTCGCTCGTGACAGTCTGGTTTTGCCCACGGCTCAGTTCCCCCGTTAATGAGGCTGTAATTAGCCAGTGCTAGTTGGGAAATGGTTTTTTCCACTCCGTCAAAGATACTGAAGTCTTGAGCATTGCCCTGCTCTGCAGTGGCACAGACAAGAGGAGGTCAAAAAGGTGGCTTGGTTGGCATTTTTGGGGGTGTTTTTTTTTTAATTTTTTGGTGAAAACCCCACCTCAGACACCACAAAATGCACACCAACATGCTGACCCCCCATGCCCTGTAGCAGAGCCTGCCCAGGGCAGAGATGGCTGCTGGGAAAGGGGCTGGAGGGAAGATGCTGTGGCAAAACCCCCACTGTGGGCCAGCTCCTCGGTCGGGTCACCTGGGGGTGCTGAGACGCTGGCTCAGAGGGCGGCTACAGCAAAAGGCCTGGAAACATGAGCTCAGCCGACCATGAAGGTTCAGAAATCACAGATTAAAAAGATCCCTTCCTGAAGAAAATTCCCCCATATGTGTTTTCTGGAAGCAGGATGGCGTCTAAAATGATTTTCCAATGCTTTATTTTGGCAATATGAAGTCTCATTTCTACTCATTAGCCAACACTTGAAGATGTAAATTACTGGGTAGGAATTAAACGAGTATTTTGAATTTCAAAGACATGTATTGGCTATTGCGTTGTCTATCACTAAGATCCTGCTAGCTGTGATCCAGATAACCGAGCAGTGCCTTTGTAGCCCGTGCACTGCACACGCAGTGATTCAGTCGAAACTTTTTCTTGTCCAGCTCAGTGTTACCGAAATTATGTGAGTGCGTGTGACTTCTGAAGATATTAAAACCCAAGCACAAAACCAACAGATTCCAAACTACAAGCTTGAACAAAGGAAAGGCACAAAGGAGGGCAAGAGGGATGACCAAGGGCATGCAAGGGTTGCCGTATGCTGAGCGTTAACCAGACTGGGACTTTTCCTCTCGGGAAAGTAATGACTGTGAGGGAGATGAGGTAAAAGCTAAAACATCTTGAAGCGGGTGGATGGAGTGACCAGAGAAGGATTTTTCACCATGCTGTTGAACACAAGAACAACAGCCACCACCAGTGAATGTTTTGGGCAGCATGTTTGAAGCAAACGCAAGAAAATACTTCCTCATCTGACACCCAGCTATGCTGTGCCCCTGTCTGCACCCGTGGAACCTTTCACGTCTTGAGTGGTCAGTCAAGCCCTTTTTTGTTTTCAGAGTGAATAGAAAGACCTGCACCATCTGTAATAGGAGGGATGTTTGATTGGCAAGAACACATCACATAACAAATACTCTGAAGTATTTAATCCACCTAAAACTTAATCTTCTCTTCGTACCGCTGACTAATTTGCCAGCCCTAGAGGAAGCTGGGCAGCTCCACCATGCCATGTAGCAGCACCAGGTGCCTTTCATGGTGTCACTTGCCAGTCTGGAGCAATCAGTCAATTACTTAGTAAGCAAAACACTTGAAACCTTTCATGGTATTTTTCTTTGTTAATATGAAGAGGTGACACACATGCCTAAGCAGCACTGACTTGCCTTGCGCTGCTTTATATGACTGCGTATAAACACCTGCGACCTGCCATTCCCTCATTTGTCAGTGGGGAGCAATCATTCAGCCACTTAACAATTGCCCGGAGAAAAGCTCTGAAGCTTTCGAACTGGAAATTAAAGCACAGCACTTAGGTGAGTGATTGCAATGCCCTGACAAAGCATCCTGGAGTCCTGAAAATAGCCGTGCATTTTGTATATATCTGTAAACAGTTGACAGCTGATTTCTTACTCCCATTTCTAAGGAGGCTGGGTAAATTCTGTAATTAATGGTCATTAGGGATTTAGAAGACAAATGAGTCATTCATTAGCTCAGTGTCCAAACTAACAAGCAATAAATGCTTATGAAAGACATGATTTATTTAGTATTTAGAATCCCTGTCATTATACGATACCTGGTGAAGATGTCAAGAAATGAAGATGACCCATGCCTCGGAGCTGTGAGGGACAGCCACGTGCTTCCCAGGAGCACATGGGTGCCAAGTCTGGGGGACTCCCGGGAAGTCAGCAGCTCTTGTGTGACTAGCAAGGGTCAGCTTAGCAAGCCAAGACCAAGCTTCCTCCCAGTGTTAGGTGCTTTCCTAGCAGCTGGGTCCAGGATGATCATTCCTGGCTATTTCAGAGTGCCTATCCAGGGCATTCAATATGCACAGGGCACTGCCATGGGCTGCACATCCTTGTCGCAAAGCCATTTTTGGACTTCTCTTTGATACCACCTGGCCGAGCAGCGCAACTGCTGCAGAAGAGCCCAGCTATCCTGTTGCCCCCATTACCATTCAGTCTGGTCTGTGATCTTTCAAGAAGGCTTTTGATCAATGCTGCCTTTACTTCCCTAAGTCAGAGCTGGAGATATAACAGTGCAGAACAAAGCTAATACGTCAAAACTTCAAAAGTAATGAAAAAAGAAAATCACAGAAGGAGAGTTAGTTACAGCTGGTCCCAAGAAAAAATTTACTCTGCATCCTATTTGAGCAAGCCAGGAGAGACAAAGTGGATGGCAGCTTCGCATGCCCTGGGACAGGGAGGTGTAACGCCAGCAGGTACTTAACGCAGGTACAAGCAGTTTATGCGTGACTGCAGATGGTGGTACGAAATGGCCAAGGTTTATAAACCTGCTCAGGAAAAGGGAGTCTGGCTCTCACCTTAGCAGAGGATTTGTGGTCAGGAGGAGGCTGTGTAGTGGATGTTCATTTTGGAAAATAAGTTCCCCTGCCACTTGGTGCACACCTGAGCTTACTCACACAACTTCGTGGAGTAGCTCTCTCGTGGCTTGGGTTCTTCTCATCCCATGAATCCCATCCAGCATTAGCACTTGATACATTTTTTCCTCTCTGATTTCACCACTGTTTATATTTGGGGTAACCAGGATGAGCTATCTCAGGTAATTTTTGTATGTCATTGATTTTGAGGAGTGCTGTGAGTGACTGGTGGCTCTTTGAAGGACAAACAGTGTCTCCAGAAATACGTCTTCCAGCTGAGTAGGCAGCGGGTCCAGGTCCCCGCAGGGACCCCACACACGGCTCTATGGACAATGGGTTGGGGTTGGTCCTGAGCGAGAACAGAGCTCCCTCTGCTCGTTTTGGGAACCCCACTGAACAGAGGACAAGTCTACAGACCAGAGACACTAATTCATTTTTTTCTTTTCTTTCTTCTTGCAGAGTGGTTGCTTCACCCAGAGAACTGCTCCTGTCACCTAGGTATTAGTGGTACCCTGTTCCTTCCCTGCTGCAAGTAGAAAGCAGCAAACATAATGTTTTCCAGGCATAGAATTAACATTTTTTAATCATAGGTACTTCACACACTTTTTTTTTTTTTTTTTTTTTTTTTTGGTGCATTGGGCTAGAGCTACATTACTAAATGTTTTAGATAGCAAGAATTTGAAAAGCTGGTACAAGTAGACATCTTACAGACCAGACAATTCCACTTCTTCTCTTAAACTGAAAGACCACCAAACTCTGGTGTCTGGTGTGGCAAGGGTATCTGCCCCACAACACCTCCATTGCCACCTTTCAAAAAGCTGGCCTTTAATTAAGACATTTTTAAAAGATACATGTCATTGAAAAGTGCTGAAGGAGATGATTAAAAAATCTGAAAATTAATTCCAAATAAAAAGATCTCTTCACATGTGTGATTTTTAGCACAGAGGGCCTCTGAGCCACAATTAATTACTGCAGAGACCAGAGGCAAGACCGCTCATTTTGCTCCTAAACCAGCCCCACCACATCCCTGCCCAGAGCGAGGAAGGCAGGCACGGCCCAGCGTGGAGGAGAGAAGTCGGGAGAGCACGTTGCCTCGGCCTCGCAGTACCCGCACGCCTGTGGCTCTTCATTCGAGTTGTTGGAAGCTATTGCCAGCAGAAGCAAGGCGGGCACTCGATGTCTTCACTGTCTCTACGAAGCTGCACACCTTGCCTTGCTTTGGTTCAGGGCACTTGGTTGCTTCTCCAAACCTGGGAGTCTTGAGGGGGATCCCTGAAGGGACCAAAGGTTCCTCTCACTTGACCGTGTCAGAGCCCAGACTCCGGAGAGCTTTGGACCGGCCCTTCCCATCTCAGAGCTGCTGAGTTAATCTTGTCCGTCTCGGCAGAGTGCTGCGGATCTCATCCAGGAGCAAACAAAATGACACTTGAATAGGACAAGCAATTTGTGGCTTTGTGAACCATCAGCACAGCCTGATTTATACCATTTAAGAAAGGCATTTATTGTTTCCTTGCATAAGCAGCAGCAGCAGCAAAGGTAATGCATTCTCCCTTGCTGTTTTGAAGGAGGTTGTAGCCCTTTTTAATGTGTGACCTTCAAGCTCTACAGAAAACTTACAAATGAAAGGCTCCTGTGAGTAATTCCATTTGTAGTCACTATAGTTGCATTCTGCGGAGGTTTGGTATAAGTCTCTTACCTTGGAATAGCAGGTGATAAAGTAAGGGTGTTTTCTTTATTTTTAATAAATGGATTATTTTGCATTCAGAAACCTTCCCTTAAGCCCCAGGCTCTGAATTACACTATTGCAAAAAATGTTTTTAATTTAATAGAGGAGTGGTTCTTAAAGACTGCAGCTCTGGCCACGGTGGACCCCTTTTGTCACAAAGCCAGTCCTGGGTGATGCTGTGTACCCATGGGGTTATGTGGGTGTGTGAAACCCGGTGTGCAGCGTGGGTTGCATCGCCTGTGTCCTTTGCAAATGCTTCTGACTAATTCAGGGATGAATGAGAAAATAGTGTGCGGGGCATTCTTCTCATCTTCCTGCTTTCTTAGTCAATTCTCCCTGTACCAAAGTCTCTCTCTTGGCAGCTTGTAGAAGTTCATAAAGAAATAAGTGACAGAAAAGCAGGTTTTTTGATAGGGCCAGAAACTGCTTGGTCTTGGCAGGTGTCCTCCAAGGGCACCCAGACCAGGGCTCCAGCAGTCGTGTGGCCCCTCCAGCCCCGGGTGAGGCTGCTGAGGGATCAGCCTGGACAGTCAAAGAGGCATTCGTGTCTCTTGGGGTTTAAAGAGGAATTTCATATTTGCCTTCCAGGGTGTTCATTTCAAACTGGACAAGAGGCTGAGCTGGACTCTTGCTTTTTCATTTATTTTATCAGATGGGTGGGGGTGAGATAGGTGGGGAAGAAAGTGTGAGGGATCGAGAACCAAGCCGGTCTGCTCATTCTGCAACATCAGAGTGCAAAAATTACGGTTTCCCCGTAGTGAACAGCCTGGATTTTGAACATCTGCACAAAGCAGCTGGGGGCAGACAAATGAATCCTGGCAGGGGAATGGGTCTCCTTGGCAAGTGCAGCTGAAAACGGGCTGGTTTGACTGAGTTATGAGCCTTGGAGAGCTGCAATTTGTTCACGTGGGTGTGATGTGCATGGGTGTACATCCGTCAGCAGGAGAGGCTGGCTGCCCCATGCCCGCGCTGGGGCTGATGGAGGCTCCCCCAGGGACGTGACTCATCGCCCGCAGAGTTCCCTAAATCTCTGTGACAGTCAAAGAGTGGCTGCAGCCGGATGCACAGAGCTGCTCTTAAAGGGATGCAGCAAGTGCACCTGCCCTCCTTTCTGGGGAAACCAGGCTTCAACAGCAAGGAAATTGCTTATTCCCTTGATACCACAGATCTAAACAATTTTCTTCCTTCTCTTTACCTATATTTAGTAGGGATACTCCCCATCTCTCATCAGAGCCTTAGAAGACCAGCCCGGCCTGTTGCGTGCTCATAAAATGCACGGCGAGGAGCAAATCCCAAGCCGTTTGCAGATAATGGGAGGGCTGGAAAAGTTCAAGCTATGAAGCAACATCTAAGTGCTGAGGCAGTCTCATCCACGGTCAGTATTTAAGGCACAGAGTGCCTGTTGGGATGATTTTAAAGAAGTTCTCGGGGGGCTCTGGAGCACAGTGAATGAAATGCGTTTCTGCAAAGCAGCCCAGAGCGAGATCTCTGGGTACTGCACGCTGCTTGGGCTAGGGCTGAATTTCAGATTCCTTCAATGCTTGGTCTAATTTGGTGGTTAGGAGATAAGAGTACATGACACAGGCCAAGACTACATCAGGTTACCGTTCTGTGAAGGGCAAGCCATGTGTGATAGGTGTCATTTTGTTCTGTTCTTAAAAAACAACCCAACAACCCAATGAATCACACAAAAACAAACTCCCAAGCTGGTGTCCATCAGCAGTGGCCAAGCCAGCACACTGAAAGGCAGTGGGATCCCACCTATAAGCTCCTCTGTGCATTTTCTGTTCATAGTTAGAGTTGGGCAATTTTTTTTATGTTTGTTGTTGTTGTTGAGTAAGCCGAAAGGAAATTTGGCTTCTTTTTATTTGAAATGGGCATCTTTTTTCTTTTATAAAAGGAAAAAAAGCCCCTTGACTTGAAGTATTTGAAGTGTTTTCAGAATATTTGTTTTGATTAAAATCACATTGCAACTGGGATTGTTCCACCTGCCCTATAAAAGCTTGGTCAACCTGGAAATGGAAAGCATTGCTCTGAAGTGCAAAGTCATCCCATTTTGAGATGGAAGGCGAGAACAGAAAATTCCCAAAGAAAAATATTTGAGCCAGTTCAACATGTTTTTTTCTTGTAAAGTGGCTGAAACCACTTGTCATATTTAACACCGTTGCTTTTTTTTAAACTTGTCTCTCCCTCTCCCCTTCCTAAAATTGCGCATTTCAGTGAATGTTACATTTGCTGAGAATATACAGAGATGTTGTGATCACAATCAGACACTATGCTATATTAGAGAAAGCATAACATTTCTTTGCCCATTTCTGATATTTATCATGAAAAGCGCAGATTAAAAGGAAGCCCCACTTAAATACTTTATATTATTCCAGGACTGAGATGCTTTGGCAAGACTGATGCTTCATTGCATTGAAATCTTTTAATAGTTTACATTTAAACACATCTTTTAATATTTCTATAGTCGGAGATATAGACCCCTCTGTACAAATATTTGGAATTTTGATTGCAAAAATAAAAAAGCTCATTACCCCAAATTTAATTTTTCCTGAAGCTGCCATTACTGTCAGCATTTTCCATCCTGCCAACAAACAAACAAGCATTGTCCCTCTAGGCAAGGACAATAGGATGCTTTGAATGCTTTTTATTAAAACTTTGAATCAAAGTAGATTTCAAAGTTGCTGAGGGTCTTTTACTTATGGAAAATTCAATTCAAGAAGAAAACGCAGATTTTTGGCAGCTGAGAAAAATTGTGGGGATTTGGAAAGAGATCTTTTAAGTTTAAAAAGTGGTCACTTATTAATAAACAGCAGTAACAGAGCCATTGAAAAAAAAAGCAAGGAAAGGGATGTGTTTCAAAGCCTGCCAAAGCAGATGCAGCTTCAAGGCTTTGCCTTTATTTCCTGATTTTTTTTCCCACCTGCTCTGTTTTTTTTGTAGAAATCGCTTCCAAGGGCTTTGGCCAGCCTGAAGGAGGTTCCTGGAGGAAGGTCTAGCTTAGGCTCTAACGCCATTTTCTAACCACGAGGAGCGCTGTCAGAGGAGGACTGGTTGCCACATTCCTGTTCCATGGGGAGCACCCTGGCAGTAGGGACATTGTCACCTGTGTCACATACAGACAGGGACGGTAGCAAAGCGGGGGCCAGGGCTTCACTCTCATTTGGGGTGAAACAGCCCAACTTGCCTCTATGGGATTCGTGCAGCATTTGGGGCACTCAGGACGTGTGAAGACCCTGCATCACAGCTGCAGTGGGACCAGAAGGCAGCTACTGCAAAATGAATATGATGCGTTTGGAAGAAATCAAGGATTTTGATATTTATGTTGGGTTTCTCCAACAAGCCTGCACTGAAATTAAGCACATGGCTCCCAAGGCAAGGAGGCCATCTCAGCAAGTTCAAGCCTGGCAGGCAGCAGGATTTGACCATGTGGATTTTGACACAGAATCTTTGTAGGCAGCGTCTAGGCTCATTAATTTCAGTGGTGCTGGATCGGGGTGTCCTGGGGCACCCCCCTACTGGACGCAGGAGGGCATCTCAGAGCAGCGCTTGCAGTCCATAATGGAGGGACAAGTCTTCCCCGCATCAGGCAGTCAGACCAGAATCAAGCTCACGTTTGTCCAAAATTTTGGCAAGATATTCTTGGTCAGGGGAAAATTTAACTAAAAAAGAATGCCTACTTAAAACTTGCAGACGGCAAAAGAACTGGTCAATATTAATCAATGGGTATATGTTAATTAATATCTTGTTTCTCTAGCCAAACACCATCAAGCTGGCAAAACACTTTTAACCTCACTTCCAGGTAAATTATGTTTAGTTGCCCTTTCATCTGACGCACTTTGTATACAGATGAGCAGAGACTCCCGGTGGGCTCCACCGAAAGGTTAGCGGCCGCACACAGCATCCGGGATGAACGGTAGAAATCTTCTCAATACACACGAGCGTTTCAGCCGTGAACACTTGGATTTGATTAATAGGGACAAGTTTTCCTTGGATGGGAGTCTGGAAGCTACAGTGGCAGAAGTGGTTGTTAATCATGGTGCCAAGGTATCTGCAGTTAAGTGTTGTGTACTCCGGCATCGTAACTACTGTTATGACATTAAAATGTGTCTCTGGGATGGATGGTGCGTAATCCATGTTATGTTTAAAGATAAGCATGAGAAAGTCGGAGTGTAACGAGGGGCCAGTCCCTCATTTACAATCTTTTCAGACTGCGGATTGTCAAAATATCTCAGAAGGAGTTTGGCAGATTTGTCATTTCCCCTCCCTGATCCTCAGCTCTTATTTAATTACTAATGCGAGCCGCTCAGGGTTGCCTCAGCAGGTGGAAAGAAAAGTCTCTGTTGAAAGTGTTGGGAGTGGACTTGAAAATCTCAGTAGCATGGCCGACGCGTAAGGCCTTTTGGGATTGCACCAGAGGATAAAATGTCATGAAAAGCCAGCTGTGGTCACGCCTGATCCAAAGTCCATCCAAGCTGATGAAGTATTTCCCTTCCTTCAGATGGCTCTGGGCCAATCCCCAAGAGACCCGAAGAAAGGAGGTGAGCAAAGAGGGACAGGAGCCATCCCAGGCAGCCATCGCTTCCACGAATCACGCTCCTCGCCTGGCATCACCCTGCTGATTGCAGGTTTGGCTGGCTAATGAGCCTTCATGCCTTTTCCATCTTGGCTCCCACGGCTTTTACCCCTTTCAGAGGTAGTGGTCACCCACAACTTGTGTAACCCCCTGGGCTTGTGGGGTGCGGGGCTGGGTGCCAGCAGGAAGGGCACAGCGGCACAGCTTGCTCGGCAGGGTCCCGGTGCCGGTTGCGAGCCGGTGGATGCTGCCTGTGCCGGCAGCGCAGCCTTCCCATCCTCAGGCCCCTTCCCAGTGCAGCCGCCCAGCCAAGCGCGAGACTTCCGCTGCTACAGCGGTGCTGCTCAGGCTGTGATTTTTAATGACATTTATTGCTAGCAGGAGCAGCAATATCTGGATTCGCACCAGCCGAAGAGCCTGTCTTACTTCAGGTAACAGAGGGAAAGGCTTTTGCCAGCAGAAGATATGTTTGCATTCAAAAGTGCCAGCGAACTCTCATTAGTGCAGACAAGATCTTGGGAGAGGTTCCCTCCCTGGATGACATTTTTGGCAGTTTTCTGCATATTTTCCCCTTCTGCAATGAACATGGCTTTGGAGAATTTTTTGACCATCAGTGTTTTAAACAGAAATCTCTCTCACTGGGATTGAGACACTTTGAATATCTTAACTTCTCATCTGTGAAACATTTTTTTTTCCTTTAATTCGGGAAGCAAAACTACTGAAGTAATTAAGTTCCCCACTTAGCTCTTCTAAGCTATTTCTGCGTGCTTTCCTTTTTGTCTTAGTCCCAGCAGAAATGGTGCTGGATTCTAACAAATAAGGCAGAATAAGCTCGTTATAGTTGTTTCTGAATTGGGCAATTGATTGTTAGAAAAAGCAGTTTATGCTTCCAAGGATAATAGAGATGCATCTGTGGCATTTAGCAGCAGCAGATACACACATCTCACACGCAGTAACGGTGGCAATCAAGCAGCAATGGAGGAGGAGCAGACCCTGAGAGAGATTCCACAAAATGGTAGATTTATGCCCTGTAATTAGTCTTCTCACTTGCCAGCTCTTTTTCCACTGCTATGGCAAGGAGAAAAACCTCAGGAGAACACTGTGAAATTTTCTGCTCTTCCCTTAATTTCAAAACAATATCCTCATTGTGTTTACATCTGTCCTCAGTAAAATATATTGCCAGTTTTCCAGTATTCCCTGCCAGTCTGTTAATAATCCCCCTTCTCGTGTTTTCCCAATGACAGATGGTCGCCATCAACGAAGTTTCAAGGAAGTAGCCGGGATGCTCAGAAGTCCTTACTGGCAGTGTGGGTACAGGGACACCAGGATTAAATTGGAATCAACGTGGCATAGACAAACACTGGGACAGGTGGGTTTAACTCCTCTTTCTGGCCACTTTTGCCTGGGGTATGCTTTCCTCGCTGTTGGGACAACCTCTGCATTGCTGGGGATTGACTTAAATGATATGCAAACTTGGTGAAATCTGTAACACTCACTTTCCATAAAAAAAATATTATTTTTTTTGCTTTTAGTTTTGGCAAGAAAACAGAGAAATTCCTGTTTTGGCTCATTCTCAAGGTTTGATTTTTTTTTTTTTCCTGCTTTCCATAGAACAAAAAGAGCTCTTACTGCTCCAGTTCTCACACCTGCATTGCCAAGTCTTCTTGGACTCGGTGTGAGCTTTCTTTTTTTTCTCAAATTTGACTTGATTGTGGTAACATTGCTTCTGAAACCCAGAGTTTAAACTCTGACCCCAGACTCCCTGAAAATGTTCCTTTGGTTTCATAATAATGGATTATTTTGATGCTCTGTTGGAGGTTCACCACATTCCTACTCATTCCTATGGAATCAGTTTGGATTCTCTTTTCCTCTGTCCATTTTCAAAGTTGGATGTTCCCCTTATCTTTGTGCTTCTCCATTTTCCATCCCGCTATTCTCATATTTCATGATCTGCCAGGTATCTCTCCAAGCCACCCTCCGAGTGACAGATGTGATACTTAAGCCCAAGTATTTACTTACTTGACTTACTCCAGTCCACCTGAAATGCTGCTGCCAGGGTGATCCCTGTCCTGCTACGTCAAACATCCTGCACACACCTGATGTCTACAATTACAGAATTGGGTGCTCACTGAGCTCATGCCCCCATTGCAGGCGTTGTCCACCCTTATAGCCCCTTGCAGTACAGGACCACCTCCCTCCACGGCATGGTGGGCTCCTTGTTCCCTCTGTCCCCCAAATGCCTAGCCTGATCATCACTTTGCTTCACCAAGAGCTGGGTTTTCCTCCAGGTTGCCCACAGCCTCCTTACTAGAGCCTATCTCTTGTGTATTGGCCCAGGACATGTCTAGATCACTCTTCACACAATGTCCAAGCACTAAGTACTCCTGTGGAAGCCAGGAGCATTTCCCAAGGGAGGATCCCCATTGCTGGAGACTTCAAGGAGAAGCTGGACAAGCATCTACCAGGAATGCTTCAGAAGTAGTTGGTTCTTCCTGGGGAAGGGATTATGGAATAGATATTCTTGAGGCCCCCAGTGGGTTGGTATCATCTACAAAACCAACCTAAGCAAGCTGCCAAGGTACATTTAATCTTGTTGGGGTGATCCACTGCTTTTCCTCTCGCTCTGCCACACGTTTGCCCCAGTTGCCTCCTTGTCCAGCTTGCAGGCTCCAGCTCGGGCAAGCAGGGAGCACGTGCAACCGACCTACTCAGCCAAGGTCATTGTAAAACGTGCGTGTGAAGTGGGCCGAATGTGAATTAACCATGCAGCAAAGCAGTCTGGAGCCCTCCCCTCCCATCTCCATGGATGATGTGAAGCAGGCGGCGCTGGCCACATCCGGACCCCAGCCTGAGAGCGGGCAGCAGAGCCAAGCAAGGAGATGAACTCAGGCTTTGATGTTTTAATGCCATTTTTGACATTTTTTTTCTCACTCAAAAGTTTATACTTGGTGTCTTTTCAGCTTATCAAGGGGATGTTTCATTGGGGAAAAAAAAAGGAAAGAAAGGGTTTTGAGCACCTTTTAGCTCTATACTTCATCTGTGCTTTTAATGGAGAAAAACTTGCATTCTTCACTGATTTAAAGCCAGTTTTTCCTTGAAAGCTACCAACAGCCTGTAATAACCTGGGTGGTCCCCTCTCAGACTTCTAATTCCTCTCAGTTTTAGTGAGAATTGCAGAAAATGACTCAATAAGGGATTTTGCATGTCCACCCCATTCACGAAAAATACCTGCAGATGTAAACCATTTTGACCTCGGCAGAGCCAAGTTTATTTACATCGGCTGAGTACCTGCCTGGGTCTGTGTAAACCTGGTGTTGATTACTTCCTTTCTCAGCTGTGATTAAAACATTTTCTGTCTAAGTCAACTTCACAGACCTGCTTTCTATTCCTCACCTTATTGTGTTGGCCGGAGCTAACCTAGCGTTAATGTTGTGTCATGCAAGACAAACAAGGTGCTTTCTTTTAATTCAGCAAGACTTTTGCTGATTAGCAGCATCAGGGTTTTCAAATACTGTCAGCTACTGAGATCTCATGTGAAAGAGACTGAATATTTGGAAACTAAAGGTCAGAAATATCAATAGAACAGTGCACAAGGCTCTGAAAACAAAGATTAAGAGTTAAAGCCTTTGAAACAGTACATGAGTTTGCCTCCTTAAAGGGAAAATGATAGCTATCATCTGTTTATAAATTCATATCATACGAACATCTTGGAACCATTTAGAGCTAAAGAGCAGAAGTTTCACCAATGAATAGGAGGAAAAAAACCCTAAAGATAGGGAAAAAGGTTCCACAAACACTTTGTTACAAGGTCTTAGCCGTGGTACTAGAAGTTAGCTGGGCAATGAGCGTTTCTATACTGGAGCAGGAGTTTCTCCTGTCCAAATGTGTCTTTTTAAAGAATTTTGGATGAAAACTCCACAGTTCTCTTCTGTGCTTATGCAATGACATTTTTCAAGCAGCTTCTAGCTTTGCATCCTTCAGTGTTGTACGTCACAGAGCTGAAGGACTTGGGACTGCATGCATCGTGTTGAGTGAACAAATAAATGGCAATAATCAGGGTTAAACTGCAGAAGCATAAAGGTGGGAGAAAACCGGAATCCAGAGGCACTGATGAAGTGCTGTTCGTAGCAGTATTACAATGCCTTTGTGCCACAAGCAGTTATTACGCAAATTATTGCAAATTATTGCACTTTCTAATAATCAGTGCAGCTCATTTTAAAATGCCTTGTTTAAATAAGCATTCTGGGAGAGTCCCTACTGTTTCCTGTGCCAGAAAGCCAGCGTGCGGGTCCACTGCTGGGCTTGCAGCTGGGCCGTGTGCGCTGCCCGGCAGACTCAGAGGGATGCAAGAGACCCCAGTCCCAGGGTGAGTCCCTCCTCAGGTGCTTGGGCAATTGGCAAAAATGTGTGCGGTGCTGTGAATCCTGACTTCCAGAGCATCCTCCTCCTCATCAATCAGTGCATCTGCCTCGAAGCTTTCTCAGTCCGGAGTTAAGTCCTCTCTGCTCTTGGTAGTGCCATGTGTTTTCCAGATGATGACACTATTTCTTGCACCTTTTATTCTCTCCTGAATCTTCTCTTTCTGGACATAAGGAGCAGATCGTTGGGGAGTTTAGATCTGCCCTCAGATGGGTCTAGGTGGGGAAATAGGGATTGGGTGGTCTTTCCCACCCTGGGAAACTGTGTCCACCAGCAGGTTGCAACTGGCAGGGATAAGGAGGTAGTGAAGGATTTATAAATGTCACCCAGACTGCAGGAATCCCTTGGCAATGTCCAGCCCTGGCTGCTGCTTCAGGGCTATAAGCTGCTGAGAAAGCTGATGGGAGCTGTGCTGAGTGATGGACAAGAGGCTTGTGGCCCTGAGCAGGCTCTGGGTTTTTGAGGGGATGTGAAGAACTGGAGTGGGATTTCTTTCACAAGTGCCATAACTGCTGAGAGGGACTCAAAGGAGCAGAAAAGTCTGGCTGCAGGAGGCACTTAGCCTCTGACTCATTGAGGGGCTAAACCCCAGAAAGACCCTTTAAGGGAAGCTCCAAATTTTGCTCTGTAAATGTCAGGGAATTCCTAGAAGACAAACCACCCCAGCATGCGCACTTTGCATCCACCAAGAAAGAGCTCTGTCTCTCCTTTGCTTTATGGCCTCTTGCGTCGCCAGCATCCGAGCTTACCCCACGTGTCCTGCAGAGAGGCTGCATAAGAGGATGTTTCTTCAAAAGTTTCTTTTATTTTTTTCCCTTCCCCCGGTGTTGCAGGGGATGAGGGACAGCACATGCCCTGGGAGAGGGTGATGAAGGTCTAATCAGAGCTTCCTCCTCACCCACACTCGGGGCCCGGGTTGGGGATTTAGCCCAGGAGGCTGGCATCCTGCATGGATGTGAGCATGCCCCAGCTCTGCTTTAGGAAAGAAGGAAAATTGCTCCAGGCTTCAGGATGGTGCTGGAGCGCCTGCTTGGGATCCTGGAAGGAGAAGCAGAGTTTGCAGAAGGTGCTCTGAAGTCTGTGGCTGTAAGAACAGCAGCCTTGGGTCTGGCAGAGATCCAGCCTGGATTAATAAGAGTGCAATCCTCCTTTTATTATCGAGCTCACGTGAAACACCTGCAGACCAGCACAGCTACGGTGCTCACAAGGCCTTCCTACAGCCATTTCTCTGCTCCTTTCACTTATCTTAGCTTTCTGCAAAGGCTGTCTTTCATTCTATGTGCAAAACCTTGCTGTAAAAGGAAAGAGCTCATCCATCCCCCTGCTCTCATTTATGGTCTGCTCTTCTTGGTCTTTGCCTGGCCAAAAGCAATGGCATGCTGAGATGCAAAAGGGTGATCACCAAAGTGCACATAATGAGGACTGCACATCCCAAAGTATTTCAAAATCCTTGGGAGACTGGAGACCTGCAGTGGCTGGACATGTCCCTGTCATTGCTGCCCCATGTGAACCTCAATAGCTCATTGCATGAACCTTTTGGACATTTTAAGTGTGTGTGTGGTCATTGGTAGTGTAAGCCTACACCAAATCCATATAAAGGAATCACCTCACCATTGGAGAAGTGTCCCTGCTCCAAAGAAATATTTTTTCTAGGTATGTTAGAGAAAATACTGGAGAAAGAAGAGTGGACTGGCACTTGTAAAATGTGTTAACCACAGAAGTGCATGTAGCATATCATTATAACAGCTTTTATGGGAGCTAAGCAGTCTTTGAGAGAGCTAGAAAAAAAAATGGACAAAAAAGGGCTGTATTCTTAGCAGGAGCAAATCCATGTAGCTCCCTGAATATCAACAGAGCAATGTTGATTTCTACCAGCTGCAGATGTGACCCAGGTCACATCTCCCCGCTCCATCTCCCGCGCCGGGTGATGCTTGGAGCCTTCAGCTGAAGTCTCATCACCCAGGACCCTCTCACTGAGCTGGGTCCCACATGCTTACACGGATATTTTATACGCGCATCCCCAGTGCGCTGTGTCTGCCCCACGGGGTCACCGCGTGTCACACAGGAGCAGGTCGCAGCTGACATGCTGGCCTGTAATCAGAAGCGGCACTGCACATCCGGGAGCAACAAAGAGAAAATGTTGAAAAAGTGACTTTTTTCACGTTTCCAAGGCCGAGAGGTGGAAAGTCAGAGAGCCTTAGAGCACTGTGGGCACAGCAGCCCTTGGTAAAGAGAGATGCTTCTCTCCCTTCTCCTGCTCTCCCCATGCCAGCTTGCCTCAAAAGGCCCTCTAAAGCAAATGAACTGGGAGTAGGGGACTTCCCCACTCTTAATCTTGCAGTTTTGGAATATAAACACAGGAGAAGTGAAGGGCGTTCTTCCTCCGCCCATCTATCCGCTAACCGCAGACAGATCACTTACAGTGTTGAGTCGCTCTTGACGGCTGATTGAAAGAACTAGATTCTTAGAGACAGGGTATTTCCCTTCCCTCCAGCATTGCTATAGGAGTCTGTCCTTGCTTGTTATTGGAGAAATTTTATAGCCCTGCAAGTTGAGTCAACAGTCTTTACCCACGTCTGGAAAATACACCCTTGTTATTTAGCCCTTGGATTCTCGTCTCAGGGCCCTGGGTAATTGGGATTAGCTGTTACTCATGCAAACAGTGCCACTTAAGTTTAGTTTGATTTCATTTCCACCCAGAAAAGGACTGGAGGGCCTCAGAAGTGTGTTGAGAGCCTTCTGCCCCCACTGAGCTTCTCGCATCACTACTCTGTAAAGTCAAAGCATCTCCTTTAAAAACAGAGTGACTGCACCATCAGAGCGGTGGCAGAGTCCCAGCGCTCATGTGAGCCTCAGCTGCCATGACAAAAACCTTCCAGTAATTCCCTTTCAGATGCCAAACAGGACTAAAACCAGCAAGGCCACCTTCAGCGTGATCCTGGCATGTGCCATGCATTCCTCTTTTCCTTAAGCTCCAGCAAGGCTGGTCGCACCCCTGTACGGGTGTGCCCCTTGTCTGGTACAGTAGCTCTTCCAAAATCTGGTTGTGGGCTTGTCCTTGCTAGGTGGGGTTAACTTTGTCAAGGAAAATTCCTGCTCTCTCTTGAACCTTGTCTGAATGAATTTAAGCACCAAAATATATGGTGAGGAAGAAAGAGCAGCTCTCTCCCTGCCCAGCAAAACCACTCTGGGCACAGGGCTGACCGCACCAGGCTGACAGACAAGTCACCAGCACTGCTCAATGCACAGCACATTTTAATGACAGCAGCCATTTCCCATTATTTCACCCAACTGCTCAGTGCTAGAGCAGTCGGCAAGGCCTCCTGTCCATCTGCACCAGTTCCCTGCCACTTGGGCAGCGGGGAGGGAAGAGCTCACGTGTCTACCTTGTCCACATGTCCACCTCGTTATTCCCTCCTACGCTGCCTGCACCATACCGGCAAAAACACTCATCGACTCAAGCACCTCAGTTGACTCCCAGTGTCCCAGCACAGATTAAGAGAGGAGTTACTGGGAGAGATCTCTCAGGACAACTAATGTGGCAAGAATGTGGTTGTTTCTCAGGAATGTGGTGGTTTCTCATGGTGGTTCCCCTCTGCTTTCAGAAAGCTTCAACTCAAGGTGAGGCACCTTCCTAGGAAACAAGCCACAGTTTCAGGATGATGCAGAAACTCCTGGGTGAGTTTTTTCTGCCCTGCACCGTGCAGAAGGTCAGATGAGATTATTATAATGGTCCCGCTGGCCTTAACATCTGTGAAAGTTTGCTGCAGTGCCTTTGAATAGCCAGTCAGCTTAGCAGGAGATCACTTTTTTTTTTTCTGTTGGCATGTTATCAGAAGAGATCAGACTAATTGTGCATTTATCTGGAATTACAGTTATGAAGCTGCTCTAATAAGGCAGTAATTCGTCTCTTGAGTGATTTATGGCCCAAGCCTGAAAGCCCTCTGAATCCATTGACTCCAGCAGGATTTCCGAAGGCAGCAAAATACAAGGTCACTGCAGAGCTGTCGTTGCATTGTTGATACCCTGATGGCATGGAACCAGCACCTTCATATCACCACTTCCTTGTTAGCATTTATACAAAACATCACAAAATGGCCCCAGAATAAATGCAGTTTGTGTACTACTTTCTTATTCACAGGGCATGTTTATCTAACAGCTCCAAAAGTCATCTCTTGTCTTCCCCCAGTGTGGCACCTGGATGGTTTGTGAGGAGTTTTGCAGCAACTCTTTTTCACTCTGGAACTTGCACTGCAAAAATTCATTTAGCTTCAACAAAGGAGAGCAAGGAGCTTTCATAGTCCCTGTGAAGTAGTTTTAACCTAGGGCTCAAAGACAAATACCGCTGTTGAATAGCAATGTTTATTTAGCACTTCAACATTGAAATGTTTCTACATCTGCATGTGTCTTTCCTTTTGAACTGGAGGAACAAGTTCTTCTATTTGCCTGCAAAACTACTTTTTTCATCTTGCACTGAATCCCCAGAAAATGCTCAAGTATTCTTGCAAATCTCAAAGATATTAAAGCATTAGCCCCCCTTCCTCCCCATTTAGACCTTTGAAGGCTGGTGTGACTGGAATGGTTTCGGAGTTGCAGCTCCGTCTGAATAAAAAATGAAGGGAAGCATTCTGTGATACTGTAGCCAGTACAATAACTAATTACTTATAGATTTTAGGTCACTTTTGAAAAAGACAAATACTGAAATGAATGGATAATCATTTGGAGCTACCACTAACAGTTTGCTTAAATACTTTGGGTTACACTCACTTTGGCGTCACGGCAGAGCAGCTGCCTGCATTGACGCGTGCTCCAGCTTTACACCAGTGCCGGTGGGAGCCAGGCTGGCCCTTTGCTCAGAGCAGAAACTTGCAGCTCGGGCTCGCGCGCCGCACGGGATGGCTGGTTGGGTCGGTGCTGGACCATGCTGGTGGGAAGACAGGTAACTAGGTGAAGCCTACAGACCTATAACCAGTTTTGGACCAAGTGAGGCAGAAGAAAATCTCCCATAGTTTTGAGGCTAGATGCTGTCTTCCACCATTATGTTTAGCAGAAAAAGCTAAGAAACGTGTCTGCAGATTTGTGCTGATGAGTTCTGACTCTAATTCACGAAAAATGGAAGACTACAGAAGAGAGGGATGAAAATACCATTAGTCACCCATATATTACAAGATGAGTTTAATCTTTAGATATGCCCAGCATGCACATTCAAATTTTTACTTCTCCAATACGAGCAGAGAAGTCATTCCTTTATTACACTTGACATTTGGTCATATGAGGCTTTAATGCACTTTAAAAAAGAACAACCCTCAGACAACAACTTCTTAGCTGTGAACGATACAAAATCACCTTTTTACATTTTCAGCTGGAATTATCAATAATTTTGCTAGGGTAAGATGTGTACTGCATGCATTCAGCATAAACTTGAGCCTTTAAAACCAGAAGAACTGGCTTTTATTTAGAAATGTTTTGCTTTTCAGCATCTCTGTGTGCCTGGGTGGTGCTTCAGATTGCGTGTGACTTCTGTTGAGGCTACAAAAATTGCATTCAGCCTCTCATCGCACTCCATTGGTAACCTGCACCCTTCTCCTCTGTGGTGTTTTTTTCTTTTTCTTTTTTTCCTTTTTTTTTTTTTTTTGTGGTTTGACAGTTATGCCAATATTGAGACAAGGTTAAATAAATACTCTTGATTTATTAATACATATTCTCAGCAGGTTACGCTGTGATCTAAAGCTCCTGAGCTGTGAGACCCGCACCTCACTACAGAGCTGAGCTTTCTGGATCTGGCCTGCCTTGGAGCAGGTGTTGGCTGGGGTATTCCCAAGAGACACAACATGAGAACCTTCACTATAACTTCTTCCCTGTGGATTTTGGCAAATTCTTCAGCCATGGCTTGTACCCTACAGTCTCTGGCTGCTATCTGTTCCTTCACGATTGCTCAGTTTTCTCCCCAAAAGGACAGAAGTCCCAACTTGGTGCCAGAGACCCTCTATGAAAAGTTCACTTCCTTGGAAAAGTGGGGAGAATGGTGTCAGATATGTTGGAAATGATGTTTTAGGGCTCCAGAGAAGATCTGTGTTCAAGAGTCTTGCTAGCTTACCTCAGAAATGCATGTGAGTTAGTGAGATGGGGAGACAAACTACCCGTAACAATTCTCCCCACCCCAAATCTTTTCAGATCACAAGAAGTGGTCAGGGACAGGCATCTGGAAATAACAGCAATCCTAAGGGAAAGTATTCCTTTTTAATTAATTGTATTCCTTTTATCCATGACAGTGTAATTACATTTTGCTTAACTAAATCTTTTTAACTGGTGCTGGGAGGGAACGATAAGCAAAGCTGTACAATTCCTTGCTGGCTGTTATAGCTAGCTACCATAGGGCAGCGAGGCCGGTTAGCTGGGAGCCCTAAAAGCTGGGGCAGATAGCACTGACCTGGTTATTTGGTGACGGAGATGGCACGGCCATGCAAGGCAGCCGCTACACCTCAGGGCTATGCCTTTTTGTAGACGGAAAGGTTTTTCACTGCTTGTGGCACTTTTCCTGCCCTGATGAGCCTTCCTTCGGACTGGAGAAGCAAAAGCAGGGGGCATGAGTGCCCCCCAGGCCTGCTGCCCGGGGCGCGGGGCTGGCTTTCAGGCCCCGGGAGCCACCTCCTGCCCTCGCAGCGGCCAGGCCGGTGGGGTCCGTGCGGCCACCCGCCCTCTCTTCCGCGTCCCTCCAAGGAGGCAGCTCTGATGTACAAGCAAAATTGAGTGGTTTTTTTTTTTTTCCTTAAGAAAGAATGTTTTTAGCTGCTAAGAGCGGAGAGAAAATCTTGTAAAGCTGTCCTGAATGCCCAGCAGTCTCTCACAGACCAGAACGCACAAGAGTCCGAACCACAGCTGTATTTTTCCACTCTTTATTTTTCCAAACACCGTTCTGGGAGCACTGCTGGACCACAGCTGGGGTCACTGGGGGGCCTCCCCGGCCTGCCTCACCCCTTTAGACCGAGCTGCTCGGGTTCGGGCCGNTGTCGGGAAGGAGCATCTTCGGTCAGTAGTAAACCCGCGCCGGCCGTGCCCGGGCCTGGGGCCTGGGGCGGGCTGGCCGAGGGCAGACCCCGCCGAGGGCAGGCCCCGCCGGTGCCCTCGCTGCTCCGCAAGGCGCTTACGTGGCTCGGCCCTCGGCCTTTGGGTAGCTCGGCCCTCCTCGAGCTAGCTTTGTCCAGCGGTTCTGGAAGAGATCAGTGCGGGTTTTTTTGTTGTTGTTTTTCTTTTTCTTTTTTTTTTCTTTTTTCTTTTGAGTTAAATAGGGGCTTTTCTTGCCTCAGCCGAGGAGCACTAAGTATGACAATTCAGACCCAGCGAGGAGCTGCCCGTCTGAGATTTGAATCGAAAGTGAGGAATTTAGTGTGAACTTGTGAATCCGCTAAAGGTGGGCTTCAAAATTTTACTTCTGGCACTGTGATTCCTGGCTCTTGCAGGAAGCGAGGCTGCACCGTAGCAGACAGGCTGACAGCCTCCGTGACTCCTGCAGCTTATCTCCTACCTCCAAAGGGAACCGGGAGGAATTTCTTCCTCGTTTAATGACCATGTTAGCGACTTCTTTCTGGTTTCACCCTGCTTTGGACATAGGAGGATCAGACATAAACCATGCCGCCACCACCTAGCATCCTTTGCCATTTATTCTCAGCTGGGCAGTGCTTCTCCATGCAGATCCATTGGGACTGATGCGGTTGGGAAGTGAGAAATCCCGGGCACCGTGACTCCTATTTCTTGCATACAGAACATCCTGCACTAGGCTTCGTTCTTCTCTTGCAGCTCAGACACATTCTGCTTTAGCAGGCAGAAACAGTTGTGTTTCTGATTCTTGCCTGAGAGCTGAAATCTTGCGTGACTTTGTGTCCACAACTGTCTGCCCAAATGGCTGGGCTTTCCTCTGTCCACTGGACACACAGAGGTTTTTTATGAAACCAATGTTCGTTTTCCTGCCAAGCTCTAGTTTCACCAGCATGGTTATATTAACACAAGTTCCAGTCCTGAGCCATCTCCTTGGATGTTCATTTCCCTTCCCAGACCAGAATGAACCATACTGGTGTGAGCACATCTGAACTGGGTTGGGTTTAGCCCCATCCCTGGCTACTGTTGGACAGTAGCTTGGCTTCAACCTGTCCCTGCTGGGCTTAGGAGCAGACAGACTGGGCTTTGGCATCCTTTGTCCTGGGCACACAGATCTAGCCCTTGGTGTCCCGACCTTAATCCTGGCACAACAGTTTTTTTCAACAACAGAAATAAGATTTATGGGGATTTAAGTCCAGCCAAAGGGTCACCAGTAGGGACATGGTGACTTTCCCTTTGGTGGCAGTTTTGCCTGATGAAAAAAGAAATTGAGCATCTCAGCATTGAGCCTGAAAATGGTGAAGAACATACCCTGTTAACAAGGAAAGTGAGAAAATGGGAGTGTAAGCAGCACCAGCTGATGTGACAAGACAAGAATACGGCTTGTAAACCCTTTATTTCCTAACAGTGGCAATGCTTCACTTACATACTGTCACACACACAAAAAGATGAAGGAAGCCCACGCAGGTTCAGCAGTGCCGTGGGAGAGCCTACAGAAGCTGCTAGCCCAAGCGTGGGTACTGAGCGTGCTGGTAGTGCTGGGCAGGCTCCTCACCAGAACAGAAAGCTCTTGTCTCTTCTCATGCAGATGAGCCACTGTCCATTTCCACCAACTCTGAAATATTTGTCATTCACCAGATTTCACCCATTGTAGGTTGCAGATGCTCCGTGCCTCCTCTAAACAGAAGCTGGGACTGATAACTGTCTCTATTCATTTTCCTGCTGTCAAAGGCACCAGAGTGGATAGTGGAAAACTTTTGGGATTTTCCAGACTTTCCTGAGGCCTGAGACCCTGTACCAAAGATTTCCTCTAGGTCAAAACTGTGATGGGCTTTGTTGCAGACTGCACTGTTGGACCCTGTGTGGTGCTGGGTCTTCTCACTCACATCAGCCCTGGACATCCCATTGCCTGCTGCTCTTACCAGCACTGCTCAGTTTTTCCAATTATATCTGGATTTGTGAGCACCAAAAATGAGTTTTGAAGCTGTGTAAAGTGCAGTTATGACTACCATTGACACAGACGTGGAGTTGCTTACATCCGTTTCTGACATTTTAAATAAAATGTCCACAAGCAGGTTGATGCAATGTGTGCAGCTATTTATATTCTGGCTGCTTGTCATCTGCCAAATGCCCGGTGCTGATCCAAGAGCTTTAGGACTTAAGAAAGAGAAGCCTTTCAGCTGTTATCTCAGACATATATAAGACTTCCATTTAAGGCAGAAGCCTTTGGTTTTGGGACCATATTTTCACTCTGAAAGTTTAATTAGCTGATACTTCCCCATTATTGCTTTTATTCATCATCCCTTTCTTTTAGTGGAGCATCTCATTTCTAAGGATCTGAAAGCGCTTAGTTTTACACACCAGATAAGGGAAGGGTTTTGTTCCTGGGGACAGGTTAGGGAATGCTGACAGAGAATGCAGGGGACTTGGCCAAGGTCAAACACCAGGTCTGTGCTGAACCAGGATGGTGTGGCACCTGGATCCCAGGCGGGTATGGTTGCACTTTAACCTGTGATCTTCATCTTCTCTGGAGAATCTTTGTATTTGCGTGCCATAGATCACCTGATGATTTCTGAGCATCTGCTGTCTTGGGTGCCTGCATTTTACCGGGGTTTTTAAGCTCAAGTTCACAGCTGCGCTGTGGTGAAGACAGACTGGGCCAGCTAAGCTGCAGTCACTACTCCTGTCCGCAAGCTTATCCTGTTCTCTCTTACTGCACTGAGCTAAAGCGGAGCAGCTCTCCTGAGCTGTGGACTGAGAGGGCACACGTGTGTGAGCTACTACAGGTGGGCTGATGGCAGGCAGCTGGCAAAGCCGTGAGCTCGCTCATGTGTATGAGCTCTGGTTGTTTTGTGACAGCAGGGACGTCTCAGGTTATCTGCAGGTTAATGATTTATCAAAAATTCAGCTTTCTCTGTCAACATTTTTGGTAAAGAGACTATAAGCACAGCCTGAAGAAGTTGGGTTGATGTCATGGAGAAGAACCCCGTGGAGAGCAGGGGCGGGCAGTGGTTCCCGGGGCAGCCCTGTGTCCTGTCAGACACACTCCACCCCTGCGTCCTCGTTGTGGGAGCAGTTGTGTATGCCCCAGCTGGATTTTGTACAGTCGTAAATCGAATGTTCGTTCCCGCTGCAATTCACATCATCAAGCCAAATCTTTCCAGTGCCTTTGGAAGAGGAATTAAGAAAAATAAATACAACAAACAACAAAAGCCAGTCACTGATGTACAGAAGAAATGGTCGTATGCAGTTTTCTAAAGAGAGCCCCATGGACTGCAGGTGTGTGCTGGGTTGCATGATTGGCTTATTGGAAACCCAGCCTTAGGGCACAGTTCAAGCAGCAGTTGACATGCAGCTGCCTCATCCCAAGGGGACCGAGCTGCCCCTTTGAAGCCATCCTCTTTGCTGTCCTGTTGTTTGTGTCGAGCACCTTGCTGCGGTGCTTGCGGGCTGTCCGTTACCTCCCGTGCCAGGCAGGTAGCGCACCCCTTGCCTCGCAGCCCAGCCTGGGGAGATGCTGTGAACTCACCTGCTTCTGCAGTGAAGGCAGCGATGGCATGGCTGTATCCCAGCATTCTGCAGACCACGGAGGCGTCTTGGGTGCTCCAGCCATCATCACATATCGTTCCCCAGGACCCTTGGTTAAAGATTTCCACACGACCCCTCCTGCCCCCGCCTGCGATTCGTATATAATTACTGAAGTGACCTGATGGATTGGAAGAGACACAAGTAACTGTACCAATCATACAGGCAGGATGCTAGAAGCACACTGAAAGATGGAAGCAGTGACCACCCAAAACGGCTGAATGCTCCCATCTCCACGGCTGCAGCTGGGGTGGGACCAGAAGTTACTTTTAGCTCATATCTGAACAATTCACGGCCCTGTCCTGGCTCCAGAGGCTGCGGCTCAGTGAAATTGCTCAGCTCAGACTTCTCATTTCTGGTAGCTGTGCTGCAGGCTAACTGGTGTGTGCAGGTGACACACTGGTCCTGATCTCAGGCAGCTTTGATGCAGGAGTTAAGTGATAGAAGAGGAAATCAAAGTCCAGTACCTGTTCCCCGTTCACCTTTGCTCCCTTTCGTTCCTGGAGAACCTGTTCCAAATTGAAAAACAAGCAAATATTTGACTGTTGCTTCAGGAAAAAATCCAGTTATTACTTTTTTTGAGTAATTGGGTGGGTTACAGGTGGGTGGAGGGCTCTGTCTCTGTGTGGAAGGGTCCCTCTGAAGTGACTGAAGGTATGTGAAAGGAATGTGACAGCAGCATGGCAAGAAAAGTAGGATAATGTGTGGCACAGTTTTCCTGATGAGTGACTAAAGAAAAGGGCAGCTTGCAAAATCCCATCCACTTACTCTTGTGAAATATGTCTTATTACCACTACTACCTGTAAAATGACATCTCTGCTAGGCTCTGGGCTCTCCAGAGGCGGGCATGGTATCTCCCAAAGTATTTGCAGGAAGATCTACATCATGGGTTTTGCTTTCTAGGTGCTGCCATGGGACAGCAGAAAGCCACTCACAAGTTCTCCACATTTTCATACAGCACCCTGGTCCTGAGAGTGTAGGTGCTTGAAAAGACATGGTGAGCTCTTCCCCCAAAAAACAACCTCCACAATGCACATATTGCTATCTCCTTCTGCGGGGTAGGAGTTGAGACCCACCCGGAGGGCATTTCCTAGCCTGGGGTCACCCCAGTTAGGCTTTTCCTCCTCCTCCTGCACCCCTTCTCCAGAGGCAAGGCTCCAGAAGGGGAGTGCACAGAGGAACCCCAGATAGGCTCCAGTTTACTTTATGTCTGAGGACTCTTGTACTGTTGTGTGAATAGCTAAAAAAAAAAAAAAGCATCTGGAGCACTAATATCTTCCTGTGACCTGTTGTAATTGCTTTGTTTATTTTTATACTACAGGTCTTAAGGTTTTGGGAAATATTCTGTGATTGGAAAGGAATGAGGTAAGGATGGGGAGCTGTTGTAGTGTTGACTCTTTTGTAACTAGAGAGGCTTAAATAGCCCTCGTGTTGCTGATTCTGTGTTCCTAACCACCATATAAACCCCAGCAGCACAGTATGTTGCAAGATGTCTCTGTACACAGAAAGAGGAACATGGATTTGAGAAAATCTGATGCATCTGTTTACTTGCATATCTTTTAGCAAGCCTCTCAAGGTATAAATGTGACACTCCTCAAATTCAGCTTCTGGGAAGACTGATCTGTCAGTTCAGTTCCTCCTGTAAAGTGCCCCAGAGCAGCTTGTGCCAGTCTGTGCCACACGATCCCAAACCCTAATGTGCCATCAGCTGCCCAGACCCTTTGGCAAACAGCCTTACCTGGAATTCCGCGGTCTCCTTTGTCTCCTTTTACTCCTGGTTCACCTTTCAGACCATGACTGCCATAATCACCCTTGCTTCCTTTTTGACCAATTGGACCTTGGCTGCCTGTATGGAAAGCAACAAAGTCATTGTTTTTGTCCTTTGCCAAAGAAACAGAGTGAAAAGCATTTCACATTGATGCAGAGAACTGGAACGTGACATCTACAGTACTGTGCTTCATCATCATCGGAATAAGTAATGCTGTCAAAAAAATATTTACCTTGTGGGCCCTGCTCTCCCTTTGTTCCTTTTTGCCCTGGAAAACCTAAGATCATCAAAAGAAAAAAATAAGACAGATATTTATACAATTTAAAAAGTTTATGCAAACTAGTATTTATGGTGGGTTTCACCTAGTCCAGGTTAGCTGGACCCTATAGGCATCTATTTCTGAAGCGGGTGCCTTGCTTCCCGTTATACTCGTGGCAGACCTCATCAATATAGAAAATAAAGACAGTGGAGAATTGTGTTCTGAAGTAGATTGATTTCTGGTCATTTGTATCACATCCTAAACTCCACTGACAGCACAGAGACCCTGCCTCCAGGTAGGTCCTCACTGACCGCATAGAAAGCCTAGACACATAAATTCAGGCTCATCAGACAAGTAAGCATATAATGTTGGGCCAGGTGACTCCCTAGCATCCAGGTGTCAACGAATGCAGAAGGGTGCAGCACTTGGACCTGATGGAGATGAGAGGTTGTGTGCACTGTATGAATTCAGAGTGAAAAAGGAAATATACCAGAATAGGCTTGTACAGTAGGACATTACCCTATTGTTTTGGGTGCCCAGGACACAGAGGTGGACTTCTTCAGATGGAAGACCAAAGCAAAGGCCTGGGCTATGCGGTCCAAGCTGGCCTCTGAAGAGACCTCTTCCTGCAGTGCTACAAAGGAGGCCAAGACAGATGCTTGCTGCTCAGCACCCTTCCCCATCAGATTTACAGCCCATGAAATTTGTCTTCAGCTCCAGGATAGGGAAGTTGTTGTTTTGGTTCATCTTAAATTGCTGCTTTGTTTGTGCATTTTCTATTTATATAAAAATGCAGGCAACATCACCTCCTTGTACATGTTACGGATGCCTGAAATAACCCCTGCAGTGAGCAGCTATCCCCGTGGCAGCCTGGCAGAGGCCCGGCCCACCGTCGCATCCTGGGATGTGTCAGGCCTCCAAAAGCAGGACTCAACAAACTGCCTCCTTGCCGCTCAGACCCCTTCCCAATGTCTGCATAACGTGTGCTGTTGACCCCAGACCTGTGTTATTCTCCTTTACCTGCTACTCCGCTGTCTCCCTTTTCGCCTTTGAGTCCCACATTGCCTGTCATTCCTGAAAAGAAAAACAAATCAGTGAAGGTGAAGCCGTCACACAAAGTGAGGCCAGCACAGGAGGGCAGCTGATTATGGATTTTGGCAGCCTTCTACCTGGACTACCCCTGGGCCCGAGGTCCCCCTTCTCCCCCTTCTGACCGGGACTTCCACTGGGGCCAGGAACTCCTTGGGGGCCACGTTCTCCAGCTGAGCCTTGAGGGTGAACAACAACAGCACACGTGAAATGCAGCCAACACATGAATAAAGAAAACAGAGGGTAGCTTAATCACCGACCTCGCACTGTGCAGTCTGAGTTATCCCTATGAGGGCAACGTAAACACTGGTTCTTTCTAAATTGCAGGCCTTCTCTGGCAATGCCAGCCTTGGTGGTGCAGTCATGGTCTGCAGGGAAAGGCTGGAGCCGACAAGGTCCTTGCAGACTGTCAGCCCTGAGCAGCACAAGAGGTTTCCTAAAGGAGCAGCCGATGTCTGCCCTTGTATGTGCACGCATGTCAGGAAGGACGTGGCCTTCCACGGTACAGGACCCTCCTCTCCCTCTCATTCTCCTGCACAGTGGGTGGGCTCTGGCTGCGGGATGGGTTTGTACAATGTTGGCATGGTTTCTTCATCTAATCATCATCTTCTCTTATCCTTGCTGGGAGCTAACCTGGCTGCAGCTTTCCTTGTCATGATGCACCATCTTAAAGAGATCAGTCTCATATCCCTAGAGGGAACCGCACCTTCTGTACTGCTTACCTGCCTCTCCTTTCTGCCCAGGATGTCCAGGCTCGCCCGCTCTACCTGTAACAAAATCTTGGCATCAGCGCTAGCGGGACTTAGCCAAATGCTTCAGCTAAGGCAGCCCTCCACCACAGCACGTGCACGCGGACAGTGGGTTGTGATGTGTCCTCTGCACTTACCTTTGAAACCTGGCACTCCCGGGTCTCCCTGGTTTCCCTGAGGACCCATAGGTCCGCGGGGCCCCGGGTCTCCCTTCTCGCCCATTTCACCTTTCTGTCCGTGGAAACCTACCAAACAGCACAGCACACGTATGTGAATTAAAAAAACACAACACATGGATTTGTTGTCTCTGAAGCCAGTGGAGCACCTCCTTCCAGCTGTACCAGTGGCAGAGTTTGGCCTCACCCCTGCGTTTACCATTCAGTGGTGTTTCTGTGAAGCTGTAGGAGGACAGGGCTGGATATCACCTCAAGGGTCTGTCAGAGCTACTGTTGGCTCTGGTGGACTGTCTGGGCAGATGTTTGTCTCACCTGTTCTTAAAGACGTGCAATGATGCCACTGCACCTCCCCAGTCTATTCTCCAAACTATCCCTGCCACTAGTAGGTTTTCTTCTCTAGTTAAATCTCCCTCACTGCATTCTAAAACCTTTCCTTCTCCTAGGAGTGGTGGAGATGGAGGACAGTTTATGCTACTCATGTGCTTTCAGGCGATTGCCACATTTGCCCTTAAACTTCTCTTCTCTGAGCAGGTGATCAGCATGTTCCAACAGAGCTGAATTACTTAAAAGTGCCTCCTTTAAAGACTGATACCTCCTTTACTTTTCTGCTCCAGAATTATCCTGGAGTCCTCGCCTTTTGGTATTTCTCCCATTTTCCCTTTTCTTGTCTGGATCAACTTACACTAATGAGCGCACTGGAGAATGTGGGTTCTGATCATTTACTTCTGAGGACTCTGTAGCCAATCTGTCCAAATGTCCTCTCTCATTTGCACCATGTACATCTTCTGCTTTCTTTTGCTATGCTGCTTTCTTCGGGTGCAGCCCACATAAGACTGTTCAACTTTGGTTATCTGGGAGATGCCCACTAATGTGTGCTGCATGGCAGAGACATGGTGCATAGCTTTCCTGCTTATGGTGTATAAAAGCCAGGCTTATATAGGATACAAAGTTCTCAGAAGTAGGTTTTACTGTAGTGAGAACTAACATCCATGTACTTCTGCACATAAATTATATTGTATTATTTTACACCACGAAAATCCTACTGTAAACATTGCTGCTTTAGTCTGGGGTAGGCTGATAATTGAATACTTGTGCCTCTCATTAGACAAAGGTCACTCTATAAGGAGACTTCCATGGTGCAAAGTCAACACATTGCATGCCTCTTTTGGGAGCCCTCCTTTAGGAGCTTTGCAGGAGCACAACACAAGATGAAATGCCTCCAGATCAGGCCAAGACTCCTGTTCACCCAGCTCCATTATGGACTGGCACGGTCCAGGCTGCCTGGATTTTTTATGGAATATGAGACCTGTGAAGACTTCATCTGGTGTTTGAAGTAGAACCAATTTAAATAGGAATACATGGGAGAATCTTAAAAATGTTGAGACAGTGAAGAAGTCTTACCTGCAACCCCCTTCTCTCCTTTTTCTCCTCTTACTCCTCGTTCTCCACTTGGGCCAGCAGGACCAGGATCTCCTTTACTCCCCTTTGTGCCCTGCAGTCCCTGTAAGCCTGCATGGACAATACCACACTTCCGATGTTGCATTGGATATCGTGCCTAGTGAACATCAGCAGCAGGCCACACAGCATGAGCCAAACTCTGCTCTCCATGTACCTGAGAGCAGTGCCAGGGGCAGAGGGAGACTGGCCCACCGTGGCTGGTGTAATGGCTTTAAACACTTACTTTTAAAACAAGAAATTTTCCAGCTAAGTTTTGCTTTTGTTCACACTAGTTTTACATAGGCTTATTTCTTTCAACTCCAATGACATTGCTACTGACTTACATCTCAGCTGAGGACAAGATTGCCCATAAAATCATCCATAAAGTCACGTTATGCTCATCCACAGAAGTGATTCAGGAGTTAGAAAAGCCTTACCTTGGATTCCTTGGTCTCCCTTTGTCCCCGGTGGTCCCTGTAGCCCTGAGATGTAAAATACATATATCAGCTGATACACATCATCTATTTGCAATAATGAGTAAGAAGAAGAGGTGAATTTTTTAATCATCCTTTGTGCATTTGCCTTTGGTCACCATTGAGGCCAATCTTAGCTGGCAGAGGTGAACGCAGGCACTTGAGCAAACTCCGTGGAGCTCGGCTGAGTGTGCGCTGGGCAGGGGCCAGCTGTCCTCCAGCCAAACCCGGCTGACCGCCCGCTCCTGGAGACTTTTGGGGAGATCTTTCCTGAAAAGGCACTGAGCTATTGGGCTCTGATGAATAGTAACAGTGTTTGGCTGGAGGTGGTGTTTCAATGTTGTGAATGCAGCCAGAAAGATATGAAAAAATGATTTTTTAAAAATCTGTTTACTTTTTGTCTTCAGAAAAGCTCATCAGCATAGCCAAGAACTAGGGATGGATGAGATACAGACCTGGCCTAACAAGGGGTGCATCTTAGATCATCATTATAGCATCAGAGAAACCTCAGTTTCTTTGGAAAATGCCTAGTCCAACCTCCGCTCAAAGCAGAGCAAACATGAGATCAGGTCTTGCTGCATCCTCACGGTCTGGAGACATTTATCTCCTGCAGCTGGTGCAGTTCCACCTGAAGCCCCCAGGGACCCAGCACAGCAGCTTGTGCTTGTGCAGAAGAGAGCTCGTGCTCCCAGCTCATTCCGAAGTCCATGTGGTTGTTTCCCCAGGGACAGGGTGGACAAGGTCCCAGATCTGTCACTGCTGTCGCTGCTCACTACATGCACTGTTCAGCTGGGGTGCTATAGAGCAGGGATTGGGGAAGTCTCCTTGAATTGTCCTGGAGTGAGTTGTGCAGCAGGACCTGCTATGTCTTTGGTAGAAAGCCCAGTGGTGGGATGCACATAAGCTCTGTATAAACGGTTCACCCACTTCCTCGGTCCTTTCTTGTCTTAGAGGGGGATTTGGGAAGGTTATTGCAGATAACAACCAGGTATGGTTTCTCCATTGCCCCTGAGCTTTTCTGGTGGGGTGGCAGTGAGGAGACAGAGCCAAAACGCTCCTCCATGGTCAGCAACCTGTGTGAGAGCACTCGAGCAAGCCAAGGCTCCCAGGGGATCAGTCAAAAGGTGTGACAGGTCTCCTCATGGCCGGGGCACTGGGTGTCTGCACATTTGGTAGGATCAGCATCTGGTGACTGAAATCCCAAATCCTTGTCTCAGGTCTCTTAGGGAAAAACAGAGAGAAAAGAAAAGAGGAAAAGTTGCTTATGGCTCATCTACCCACATACCTGGTGGACCAGGATCTCCTTTGCGTCCAGGAGGTCCTGAAATAAATATTTAATGGATACTTTTCAGTAGTCAGCACTCGGTGAAGGACATTCTGATATGGGTCAGTAGGCTTGATGTCTGGCGGGAAGACAGCGGCCTTTTGAAGGGCACTCAGTTACGGGAGAGGAGAGCAGCCCCCAGCCCCACGTACAGCTGCAGAGGGAGCAGGGCAACGTGCCGGGCTGTGCTCTGGCTTCTCCAGCTGCGCCCAGCTCCCTAGTCAGCGTCCGACCCTGGGCACTGGAGCATCGCTAACTACCAGACAGGAAGACCCAATCTTGCACTAGTTATTCCTTCAGGACTAGATTTTTCCTGTTTTGGCCCAGCCTTGCTGGTGATGGAGAAGACCCAGCTCTCCCCACTGAACAGCCAGAATGGAGAAATGGAGCCGCACCTGCAACCAGGGTGATGTTGCTCATCATCACCATCAAGTTTGCATTGCTGCTTTTAATGATGGTGATTTCCTCTTCTAAGCTTCTCCTCCAGTCTTCTTCATGTCTCATGTCCCTCTCTGTAGAGTTTTTCTCCGAAAGAAGGTTGTTGGCATAGGATCTTCCCAGCACCCCTTCTGCATAGGACGCATTATTTTCTTGACATTTCAACATCTCCTCCTGCATCTTAAACACTGAAGAAACAAAACATCCATGCAGTGAATATTCCCTACTTGATCCAGCTGGGAAAAGCCTGGTCAGCAGAGCAGCTCCCTGGTGCCCGTAGGGTTAAGCACCACCACCGGGTGACCAGGGGGCTGTTTTCACATGCTGGTCTTTGTTGCAGCAGGGGGTGCAGACATTTGGTCCCAGAGCAGACGCAAAGCACATGCACCATGTACGGGGTGGGGACGCGCTTCCTGCAGCAGCTACTTTGACTTGCGGTGTGCCCCGTGCTCCTGCAGAGGTTTCCTATCCATGTGCTCATTCCCCTCACCCACGCACTCCCAGAGCACCCAGCAAAGCTGTCGTTGGATGCCGAGGCTGCCGTAGGGTGGATGCATTACCTTTGTACGCCAGCAGCCCCTGGCTGACTGTCAGCAGCAGCAGGTAGATGCCCAGGGCAGTCCGAGCACAGCATGCGGATGGCTTTCTTTGGCTCTGAGGCTCTAAAAACCAACAGAAGTAGGACAAACATCCTCTCACATCTCTCCTGCTACAAACTCTGCTCATTTCCAGCCGTTTCAGGCTTGGCCACACTAAAACCTCAGTGCTTTCCAGTGCAGGGTGCCCTGCGAGGCTGCTGGGTCCTGCGAGCCAGGCAGGCTGCCTTCCTCTGCCCCGCACACTGAGCTGGGCTGTGCACTGCGGTTCACTCTTGGAGTCTTTTCCTTAGCTGGTTTAACCGGCTCACTTCCATCGACACCTAATCCAGCCTGTGACAGTGTAAGCATGGCAGTTCTCCCCTTTCTGCATCAATGAAATTCCTGTTTGCATCCCATTTATTTGTCCCAGGCTGCCGCTCAAGGAGGGTTGCTCAAAGCATGTGCTCTCCCTCCCCAAAGCACTGCATACATATGACTCCAACAGTGATGCATGTACACATTGAAACAAATGAAAAATCAATAACAAACTGAACTGCAGAACAAATGAAAACAAGTTATAACATTTAAAACAAATTGTCACCAGCAAATGTAAAAGAAATGAACTTCTTTGTTGAATTTTGTCGTTTAGGGAGGAAAAAGTATTTTGGAAGCATTAATAATTACTTCAGACATGCAATATGTTACTCTTAATTAAGTTTTTTTTTTCAAAGTAATGTAATGAGGAATTTAAAGTCTTAGCTTTAAAAGAGTAAAAAGATTTAATTAATTTTACAATAGAATGGTTTAGTCAGCAATAAAGCATCTGTATTCAGCTAAAAATTCATAAACTTTTTTTTATTATTGGATCTGGTGATTTCAGTATCTTAACTATTAGGAATGACAGTTTCACTCAGTGAAATTAGGCACTTTTGGAAACAGGGACAGAGAACTATTTTCTGATCCTCAGCATCAGCTTTGGCTGGAAAGGACAATTTTGCATGCTACTTTTTTTAAATGGTCAGTTAATTTAGTAGCAAAATCATTGTAAAAAGCATTTAACAATCAGTATAAATACAATATTTCATTTTTATGTTTTTTTTTCATAGACCCAATAAAATCTGTATCAATCCATTTAATAAAAAGAAACCTTACCACTTATCTGAAAGGTTGTAGTTGCAGCTGAAGCAAATCCAATCTTGTCTGAAAAACTGAAAGTGCTCATATCACTTGAATTTCCGTCTCCTCTGTATCTGTCTTTAATTTTCATGACAAATGTCTTGTGGCTAACCTAGAGCCTTGTCAGATTATGGACAATAGAGAACTGAAGGGACTTCCTATCTGCCTCCTGATTTGATATGCTTTCTGATATTCTTTTCCTATCTGCTCAGTTTTTATAGACTTCTGAGAACCCTTATGTGGTAATTTGAACAGTTCCTCAAAAAATCCCACAGCTAAGATGTTCAGCTGCTCTTCTGCGCTCTCTCGGGGACACCATGTCCACAGAGCCTCGGGCATGGTCCTGCAAGAAGTTCAGTCCTGAGTTGTTTGACGTCT
The DNA here is from genome assembly GCA_013399475.1 of Chauna torquata. Taxonomy (NCBI): domain Eukaryota; kingdom Metazoa; phylum Chordata; class Aves; order Anseriformes; family Anhimidae; genus Chauna; species Chauna torquata. The sequence goes on along the minus strand of VXAL01000183.1, from coordinate 30,546 downwards.
CTGCACTTTAGGAGGGTTGGGCATGAGGTGGCCATTTGGCTCCTAACACAAGTAAACCCCCTCCTGAAGGAAAGAAGATCCCTGGTTCAATATTAGCTTGAAGATCCATCCCTTGGGAGGGGAGGTGAAGCACCGCATGGTGATAAAACCCATGCTAATGGGCGCCAATATGACAATTTAGTGATGGTGCATGCCTGAAATGCAAGGAGGAAAAGAATCAGGAGGAGCTGTAAGGACAAGCAAGTGATGGTGGGGTGGGGGAGGCTGAAGCCAAAAAGGGCTTGGGGTGTAACGGAGAAGGGACACTTGCAGCCTCCTTGCTGAGGCTCTCTCCAGCCCCCACATCCTCCTCGACCGAATTCCACAGCCACGGACAGTTTTCACCACCTCACCACTTCTTTACATCTCACCCCCTTGGCATTTCACCATCTCCGAAATCTGGGCCGGGGCTGGTTTTGAATGTGCAGAGGGAAGTGACTCACCCGAGCCTGTGGGCAAGAGCCGTCGGTTGGCACTGGGCAGAGCCCTCCGCACCCACGCTGCCACCACCTCCTGCTGTCCCCTCCGAGGTGTGGAGAAGCCACCATCGCAGGGTCCCCTCCCAGGCTGCAGGTGCCTGCTCAGCTGTGGGGCTGCCAAGTCCTCACTGCTTTGTGTGGCCATGGGAGAAAGCGCGGCGTCAGCTTCGGGCAGAGGTGAGCTGGAAATCCGCAGCCGGACGGCCCAGTGCAGAGTGAGACCCTTGCTTCTGCACCTGACATGTAGCCCTCTGAAAGGCATAAACCAAAAACAAGTGGGGATTTTGAAACCCACTTCTGCGTTTGCCTTTCAAACACGCAGCTGTGATCTGGGCTTGCACCAACAGGGAGGAAGAGGAGCTCTCCGCTATTAGGGCGGCTTGAGAGGTTACCACTCATCCGCTGAGCCACAGTGACCACCCGTGCGTGCTCTCCCTTCGTGGCATTGCCCTCACACTGGGGTAAGGGCTCACATCCAGCCTGTACCTAATGGCTTGGGTGGCTCAGCTGCCCGCTCAGCTCCGCACCAGCCTGAAGCCACCTACTCTTGCTGGCCAGGTGATGAGGTGGGCGTGATTGCACTTGTCTTGGCAAGTGGATGTTCATAGCGATGGATGTGATTCAGATGCATGAAGACAGCAGAGCTACAACAGAAAGTCTTTTAACAACACATCCAGGCAAATCCATTTTACTTCAAAAATATTAAAAAGGAGCTGGCAGCTGCAGTTTTAAAAAAGCCCTTTCAAAAAGGTACAGCTAGATCTTCATGCCCTCCTTCCCTCAGAGAGAAGTCCAGGGGGTTGTTCTCCCACCTCTCATGGTTGTGCTGGGGCCATGGTGACGTGGGTGTTAAAGCAGGCTATAGACGCACGATTTTGACAGTCCTGATCTGCACTGCTCCAGAGTTCAAAGTCCAATTCTCCACTTGGCTTTTTCAGGAAAGTCAATAGCAAAGCCATGATCCCACCCAACTCTGCCCACCAGCCTTGGTTGCCCAGGCAGGTGGTCAAGCCTGATTCTCCCCATATTCCCCGTGAATTTAGCCCTGTGCAGCTCCATGTGCGGCCACGTTCACACCAGTCAGGTGAGCACCTGGCTGCCTGGGAGCATCACAGTGTGTATCCATCTGGATATCAGCCTCTGCAAACTGGTGGCAGATTTCCCCATGCATGTGGCAGTGGATGTCTTGGCCATGCCACTGGCGTCAGAGATCACGCACCGCCACGCTCGCTTGGCCTCTGCCACCTCCCGCTTTCTGCTGTCTTACATTTTTTGCTGCACCGTCACTGGCTGCAGCAATAGATTGACTTTGATTGCGCAATTGGGGTTACTAACTCAAGAAAGAAAAAAGAAAAGAAACTGCTGAATCAGTGTGGTCTCCTGGGGTTGAGGGTTTGCTGAAACAATGCGATTATTAATAGAACAGCAGTTTCCAGCACATTATGGAATATGTCTGCTGGGCCATCAGCCTCACCCTCCAGGCTGTCAGTCTCCTCTCCCTCCTGATGCTCTTCTTGCCTCTTTTGAAGTGTTCTGCCAATGTTTTGGGGAAGAGCCTGAAGTCCTCCTGTTCACCCTGGCCCTTCCCTTCCCATGCTGTGGTGCTGGAGGCTCACACTGGGCTGAAGGTGCTCCTTACACCCTCATCACAAAGGTGCACCACATCTGAACCGAGTTTTATGGCTGGACCAAAGCTGCATCGATGTCATGGGCCCACAGGTAACTGCTGATGGAGGGCGAGGGACGTGTCTGGCCCCTGGCCATTCTCACTGCCTTTCTCATCTCATTTCACCACCGTTGTCAGCTGCAGGCATTTGTCACCACCAAAAGTTGCCTACTCATGGCAGAGCAAAGAGACATTACACAAGGCTCCAGCCTGGCATTAGGCAATCACAGTGCTTCCCAGCAGTGATACTGCCAGGGAGCCTGGACAGATGTTAGCCTCCTCAGGATAAGCATTTATCAGGAAAGAACTGGATCTGTGACTTTNAAGATATCCTAGCTCAAAGGTGTTTCTCCATCTATTTTTCAGCATGGTAGTTTTTCCAAACTCACCTAATGGATTCCAAATTATCTTAGGCATAAATGGGCAGAATTCAGGGGGCTTTGGTGCCCCTACAAAGATGGGGAAGAGAAGAGGTGATGGCACAAACAGGCCCCGTTTCCCCATTGGGAAAGCCAGGGCAGCTCTCTCCACCATTTTGGCAGTTGTCTCTAGACTGAATTGAGAGTGGCAGCTTAAAAAGCTGACAGTCTACTCCGTATCCCAATACCTGTACTCATGTTTCTACAGATGGGCTTCAAAAAAAAAAAAAAAAACCAACAAGTAGTCCTACCCACAGACCACACTGCCCTCCCACGGGAGCAGGTAGCCGTGGTTTGACCTGGGACACATCTGGTAGATGCACATCGCAAAACTGTCAGTGACCCGAGCTGTACAATTGCCTCTGCAGTGGTGGTGACTAGCTTGTTTTGGTTTGTTTTGGTATTGCTATTTCACATGATTTTTCTCTCTCTTCCTCTTTTCAGAATGAACCAGGTTGGTAAGCTTTGACATCCCAGTCATCTCTTGTGGTGGGTTGACCATGGCCAGCAGCCAAACACTTGCCCAGCCGCTTGCTCAGGTTCCTCTCCCATGGGATGGGGAGAAAATAGCAGAGAGGTGAGACGATTCCTGGACTGACATGATGACAGTTTAGTGGGGAAAGCAAAAGCTGTGTGGGCACGCAAAGCAGAAAGAGGAAAGAATTAATTCTCTACTTCCCATCAGCATGCAGATACGCAGCCACTTCCTGGGACGCAGGCCCTCAGCACGCGTGATAGTTGTTTGGGAAGACAAATGCCGTAACCATAACCATCCCCCCTTCCTCCTCCTCCTCCTGAGCTTTTACTGCTGAGCACAACATCATATGGTGTGGAATATCTCTGTGGTCAGTTTGGGTCAGTTTTGGGTTTGCCTTGTTCTCCTCAGTGAAGGACCAAGGTCTTCAGCGCCTGTGCACATCTGGAGGCACTGCAGAATTCAGGGGATGCCAAAGCATGCCGCGAGTGTTCTGCTCACTGGCAGCTCACGGAGGGGTCAGGTGTGGAGTGGTGCTTGCGAGTGTCCCACTGACTGCCTGGCTCAACCCTGGTCAGCACACCCTGAAAAAAAGCAGTGGATCCAGCTCTAAGGACAAGAAACGACGTGGTGCCTGGAGAGTTTCCATGCAGAAGAGAGACTGAGACCAACACGCAAGATCTGAACAGCTCTGATTCGTGCTGGGGCATTAAAACAAAGCTGGAGCCTGGATCCGTGTGGGAGCAGGGACTTGTGAATGCTTTCAGATTCCTGGTGTCTAAAATCTATACACCACCTTTGGATACAACACCTGAGCGGCTATTGTCACAGGTGAGGTCCTCGTCCAATGCAGACATCACCACAGGGTATCTCGGTGCTCTACGCTTGAGATAACCACAAAGCAAAAACCACTTTTTCCTGGGGAGCCACCTCCCCGTGGGCCCCAGAGTGGAAGAAGACAGCACTGACTTGCCCCCTCTTTGTGTCCCTCCCTGTCTCTGGTGCTCCTCGCCAGAACGGGGCCCTTGGAGACCCTGCATCCCTGTGTGCCACCACCCCAGCTGCTGCAGCAGCACCTGGGCACTCCTGGGACTGTGGCGAAGCACTTGTGCTAAAGCAATAAAATCCCCTGTGCTGCCTGGCTGACATCTCTCCTTTCCAGCTTGATGTGTTGCTTGGCTTTGTTGTAGAGATTGAAACCAGATTTTCTTTCCCTTCCATGAGTTATGTTAATTTGTGTTCCATCAGAACTTGCCTCTTCTCCTCCCTTCCCCCCCTCCTTCGGCTGGATCCAGCTGCACCATGAATTCAAGGAACCACCTGCAAAATATTTTAATGACTTCAACCTGCTCTTTGAGGTGAATTAATACCAGGTTGGCCTCCGCAGCGTGGTAGAATAGTCAGGGTTGGCTGAGCAGGCCACCCTCAAAGCTGAAAAATATGTTCTGCAAGGCAGCCGCTCCTGACAGGCAGCTCTGCCTTCAAGGAGCCCACACGCTGACTTGTGCCGCGTCTTGTACATGGTTGTCCCCTGCTCAGGTAGAGCTGATGCCAGAGATTTGATGTATCCCTAACCAGCTTTGGAGGCGTAAGGAGATGTGCAAAGGCCAGCCGTGTGAGGAAGGTTGGATCTGTTGATGGTCTGCTACAAACAGCGCAGCTCCAGCTGAGGGGAGGCATCTCCCGTCTCTGCACGCAGAGGCTCGGTGCTGCAGGGAGAGGTTAGCGGCTCCCTGATGCTCCTCTCTGCTGGGATCCCCTGGTTTGTCCCATGCTTTAAACAAGGCCAAAAAGACTTCTATGCGCAGCTCACAGTGTGGCAACGTCCCCCCTTACCTCCGCCCCTTGGGCTTTTAAAATCCCAGGGTTGTTTTAGATTTGCTAAGCAGCTATCTGCCACGTCCAATGATGCTGCGTGTGCTGCTGTGGTCCCCTCTGCCCAGGTGGGTGCCCACAACCAACCCAACAAGGAGGTCCTTAACCCATCCTTATCTCCTCCTTTTGCAGGAAAACCTCTGGGATTAGGTGAGGCTCAGGGCAGTTGTAGTTTTAGGTATTAAGCCAGGCAGGTAGCCAGCAGATCGCTCAGAAGGACATTTCTGAAGAGGTTTATTATCCAGTACCGACCTTGCACTGGGGCACATCCCAATTAATTGCCTGCACGTTAATGTGTTACTCTGGATTTATCGCTGGGTAAACAAATTAAGGAGCTAATACTTGGGCTTCCACGGAAGGACGCCACAGGATGGTTTGCCTCTGATAAGGTTTCTGGTCCAATTTTCCATGTCCCGAATGCTACTGGCAAACACTTCAGCTTGAAAATCCATTAACCTGTAACCACCACATGCCTGTGAATGCAGAGAGCAGACGTGAGTGAGCAGGTATATACGCAGACTTGAAGTCACTGACAGCAGTCTATACAGAATTAACTCAAAGCAACTGTCCTGTAAAACTTTTGTGCAGCGCTAGGCATTCATGCTCAGTCCCTGAAAATGCTTCAGGCTCCCGTCTCTCTTCTCTGGGTGCTGACACGGCCGCGCGGCTCCTGTCTGCTCTGCAGCAGACTTCGGCTCCCTCTCGGTGACGTTCCTGCTCGCCAGTGACAGCCACGCAGGGCTGAGCTTGTTCAATCCACTGCTAGGAAATGATAAGCTCGAGTGTGAAACCACCAGCATCAGCACATGGGGGAAAGAAAGTGACAGAAAAGGAAAAGGCACCTTTACGGAAAGCTTCATTGCCGCCCTCCAGGGCGCGGCACCGATGGGAAGCTGCAGCTGGTTTGCAGTCGCTGCACTGCTCCCCGCAGCTCTTGCCTTCACGTCAGTGTGGGCTGCTTTCCTTTAATTAGGGCCGATAACTGATTGCTGCTTCTCCAGTGTTGTTTTTAGCAAGGATAACTGATTCTTAATTAATTCTTTTGATTCACCAGCGTTTCTCAGCGTGAAGCTGTTGGCCTCAGCCTTGTGGGTCAGGAAATATCCCAGAGGAAGGGAACCAGGAACTGGCAAGGGATGGCACGAGAGGGGTGAAGCATCTTCACGGGCAGAGCATGGACCTCATCAGAGTGGTTGGGTGCTGCTGGCTTATGTGTGTCAGCCCTGCGATGGCTGGGAATGGGCTGGTGGCTCTGGGGCCATCGCAAGGCTTGCCTTGCACCAGGGCAGTGTGTCAGGACCAGGCTGCTTGTGAAACATTTGGACTTCCCTTCTCATGTGCCAGCTGCAGATTCTTAGTTCACATGTGCTACCGTGTGAGAAAGGCAAGTGTCATCTCTGCTTCTTTCCCTCGCTTTTCCCTCCCAAACAAAAGCAAACCCCTGATTTGGTGTTCTCATCTGAGCATCTCACAATGGGCTAATGTTAGTAGCAGGACAGGCTTAAACAGGGATCAAAAGAGCAAAACAAGTGACTTTTTCTCTACATGCTCTCAGATGCTTTTCTTCTTTCTGACAAACCGGCTGGAAGTGTCCAAATGCCTGGGGAATTATGTGATACTCAGATCTTGCCATCTCACTTGCCCTTGGTGTGAGCAAGCCTTTCCAGGGAAAAACAATACTTTTGTATCAGCCTTCAGCCCTTTGTGCCCATTTCCATATCCAACACAGAGCTCCTTTTGGGAACTAGCTGGGAATTCCCTTTTACTCCTGCTATTCTGGCAATGACAGATCAAGCAGAGCTGAAGTGTTTGATGAATAAAAATAGAATTTACCCCACGTCCCTGACCCTTGTCTAATTCCAAGCCTATACATTAAACCACACATTTTTTCCAGTCTGTACGTCTTCCCTAGGATTCTTGTATTTATGTAAGAGTTGAAAATCCAGAATGGCTTGAGCGGAGTGGCTGGAGCCTCCAATGCTGTTAATTCAGGAGTACTGCCGTTCTCACAGGCCTGCGGATACTTGAGCAGAATTTTGACAGAAAGCTGTTCAAAAGGGCTTCAGATGCCAACATCCGTGCTGCTAATACATTTTTCAGTCCTTTCTGAACCAAGGTGCAAGAAGGCTTTCTCTTTTCTCCTCCTGGTGCAACAGAGCTTTTCTCAAGGCCCTGATGTGTTGCCAACAGCTCCATCACTCAAGACGATTTTTGGTAGTCTCTCCTAATCTTACTGCCAGTTCGAGCTAATGCCAGGTAGTTTTGTGCAGAGAAATAATAATGGAAGAGGGAGGAAGCTTGCTCCCTGGGCGCAGGATGTCTCTGCTCCTCCAACCCCACCATGTCTGGTCACGGCCACAGCCTCCCTGCGTCCCCTATGTGTCCACACAGCGATGGTGGTGGGCGGTGGTGGCGGAGCAAAGAGTACCCAAGTGCCATCGCAGGCTGGCCCAATGCCGTGATGGTAATCACTGAAATAAAAAAGTATGATTCTTAATAAATTCCCTCTGTTCTAACCACCAGGGAAACTGGCAGAAGGCACAATTTAAGCAAAAACAAACATTAAAACCACACATGTATATATACTTTAAAAGAAACATATTGAGGAGGACAGGGAGAAATCCTTTAGAAATAGATTTTCATTATTGGTCAAATATTTAACTGTAACCCAATAAAATAATAAGATCTGCTTGTCATTTTTTGCCTTTGTTAATAAGTCAGATATTTTTAATTCAATACAGCACTCTTGATAGGATCAAGAAATTCTGCAAGGAAGATCCTGATTTACGTTCACCATTGTGCTTAAATTAACTGAGCTGGTGTAAATGCCCGTGCTGCACATTGTTTAATCTTCCCAAGATGCGTGCAGTAGCCAGGATCTAGGGCCACTTTCAAAGCGCGTTGGAGTCAAGTGGTAGCTTCTGCTGGACATCAGTGGGCTTTGGGTCCAGCAGGATCAGGGAAGAGACAAGAGGGACGAGAGGGGCTGGAGTCATCGTGCCCAGGCGGAGTGTTTCTGCGCCTGCCAGTGTGGCCAATGGGGCGGGAGAGCTGGAGAACATTGGCTAGAACACTGGGGGAGTGTGGTGGTCCCCAAGGCCCTCCTTGGTGCTCCTCAAAGCCACCTTCTCACTGGGGCCACCAGAGGACATGGCAGGTGCCTCAGATGACCCTTCCTTCTTGGTGAGGCTCCTGCAAGAGCCAGCACCCACATTTCAGGGCTGAAAGCAAGGGGGTGGATGCGTGCATAGGGCTGGGCAAGGGTCGGTGAGGGACGTGAGCCCAGCTGGTGGGAGGCCGAGCCAGGTGGCCTGGCCCTCGCTTCCCTCCCACCCACATCTGAAAGGGATTTGCAGAGAGCTCAAGATGAGGCTTCAAGACCTCTCCTTGCCAAAAATATTAGAAAGATGTGAAAAATCAGAGATCCTGGTGTCAATAAAGCATGTGACAATTGCAGTGAGTTTCTGGCTATCCTAATTTCTCTAAATTGCACTGAGCAAGCAAGCTGCTCAGCAGTTTTCACTGCGGTATAAATGCATAGCTGAGTGAATTGGACCAAGGTGCCACATGTTAATCATTACAGGATTTTGTCTGCACAACATCGGTCTTACATGGATCTGCTTATGAAATCATACCTTTCCCATTAAACACAGTTTGAAGGGAATTCAGATTGGTTTGGCATGAACCTTTGCATAGGGCTAAGGAAGCCTGGGAGAGATGGCCCCGCTGTAGGTAAAGAAAAAAATATTAACCTGTCTTCTCTTTTGTGGTGCATTTAAAAGTCTCTGGTTAAGGACTGTGGATTGATGGAGTGGCTTGAGGTGGGAAGAATATCAAAAAAGATGTCAACATGCCAATAAATGTGTGTGCCAAAAATAAACGCATTGTATGTTAGTCCATCAGAGAAAGCTAAAGAAAGGCATTCTTTTGTGGAGAGAGACAGTCCAGTAGCTCACACCATTAAGGAAAAGAACGATCAAAGCAGAAATGAGCTCAAGTTTCTGAAAGCCACCTCGCCTTCAGAGTTCATTTCCTCAACCAGTCAAGGGTTGGGTATTTGAAGAATAAGATCCAGGGGGGGAACTCATCTCTACATAAAGAATTGGGTGCACATTTTTCTTTAAGTGGCAGCTCCTTTCTCTACACAGGCAACATGCAGCTCTGAATTAGAAGTTGCTTTTGAGAATTTGTCCCAAAACTTCTTCCCAAACCAAGAAGAAGAATAGCAAAACCCTAAAGCAAAATGAAAAGAAAGTGGATCAAGGTCATAGATTTCATTCTCCAGCTTGAGAGAGTGAAGATCCAGACTAACGACAAGCAGATGTAAAGTTAGGCACTGGTCGAAGTTGGCTGCCTTTTGCAACAGCAGTAGGGCTCAGTCTATAGTGCAATGTGTTTCTGGTGAAGATGTGCTGGCTGGGGAGAAAAAGACCATTGCACCTCCTCACGGAAAGCTGAGCCAAGAAAATTTTTGTTTCAGATAGTGTTTTGTCAGCCTAGTAATGTTGTTAGTAGAGATGATACAGCTCCGCTGGCATGTCCTACACTGGTGTGTGCAAGGGTCTGATGTGACGTCTCCAGTGGCATGGCCTTACCCAGAGAGGATACATCGTGCTGACAGGCTCACCATGTTCAGCTTCTCTTTGGTGGTTTGCATGCAGCTGCTGGCTGGGGAAGAGCCCGAGCTGGGTCCTTCCTCGGAGGATGAGGAAGGACCCGCACTGTGTCCAGCACTCGGCTCTGCCCCCGGTACTCACACGGGCAATGGGGCAAGAGACGGGGCCTTTTGTTTGCTCTTGGCGTAGATAAAGCCCTCAGTGAGAATAAGTCCTAGTGCTTGGTGGTGCGTGAACGATATCCCTAGGAAGCTCTCCAGCACACCGGTGAGCCAGCATGGGAAGGGGTTGACGGCTGCCTGGTGACGGCAAGCGTCGCATTGTGCAGCCTCAACTCGGTCCGTCAGTAGGTGCCTCTGAGCTTCATTTTTCACAGAAAGAAAAGTTTTCAAAAATTGGCTGAAGAAACATTAAAAAAGAAGACTGGTAGAAGTACAACCAGTCCTAGAACATAAACACATCCCAGCCCTGTGGCAGTGTCCTAGGCTGGCAGCAAGCTCACGTTACTTAATTATGATATATCGCATATACCGAATAGCAGGGGACAAAAGGCCTGCTCTATTTTCTCAGCCTAGAGTGGCTGTGTCTGCCTCGCAGCTGTTCAGAGGACATATATCAATGCTTCTCAGCATCCCAGCGCAAATGGAGATGCTGGGGATATAACCCTGGAGAGAGAAGCTGTGACAGGGAAGTCCTGAATTTACCCTTGGACAGTGCAGAAGTGTCTTCTTCATGTTGCAAGCTGATTTCCTCCTCTTTTAAAGCAAATTAAACTTCTTTGCAGGGTTGTTCCCCTTAGAGCACCAGCTGCCCTTTCGTCTTGGCACCTTCTTCCTCATCCCCATCCTGGCACGGTGCAGGGGGGAGCAGCCACTGTGATGCCGCCAGGCAGGACAACGTGGGGAAAAAGCCGGGAGCACAGCCCCGTTATCCTGCCTTTATGTCCCCGGTGAAAGGCTCAGCTGTACCTCTTGGCTCTGTCCTCAGCTGGGGACAGAGTGGAAAATCTCCAGGCTGTAGTTATTTTTTAAAATGCAAAATCCTTTTAAAAAATACATTTAAAATACAGAATATTTTCAAAATAATGTTCCTTGCACTGACTGTGGACAGCATGGGAGCCTGTGGTACCCAGAGCTGTGGCTGCTGTGCTGGGCAGACAAGAGGATGTTGCAGCTCCGGGGCACCAGGAAAAAACAACAACCTGGAGTTCCTCCTGCCTTTAATTAAGCTCATTGTCATTTTGGTTGACTCTTGCTCTGCTTCCCTCCCTCTTTCTGCCTTTTTGCTCTGAAAGTCTGTTCAGCAGACTGTACCCAGCTCTCAAAGCTCCAATTTTAATTAAAGTCATTCAGTGGCTTTGAATGACTAATGACCTCTTATCAGGTATTGTGCTACAAATAACAGGCGGGTGACCTTCCCTCCCACTCTTCATTAATACACTATTATTTTTTTATACTGCCTGCCCTGCCAAGACCCTTCTTGCTTTAAAATAACACTAGAATAGAAAACCTCCTTGAAATACACGTTAGCTAGGTGCAAAGGGCGCAATTAATGTAAAGAGGCTGGTGGATGAAGGAGGCTGATGGATGAAGATGCACCATTGCAGGCACACCCTGAGAAACTTGGCCACGAAGGGCTATAGCTTATCATGCAATTTTCAGCAAAGAAAAAACAAGTCCTGTAGGACTTCTGATGCCAAGGCCTATCTGATAGGGATTTCTGTCTGGGGCAGTGAATATAGAGGTAGCAGAAGGCAGCACCTCCTAGCTCTGTGCCTGCAGCCAGGGCCAGCACTGACTGGGCACATGTGGCTCAGGTTTGGGGAGCTCAGCCTGCTCGGTCCTCTGGGGGTAACCAGTAAGGCAGCAGGGGAAAAGCTTTGCTACTGGAATCACAGAAAAGACAAGGATGGAGGACGCAAGGAAGTGAGTGCAGTTTCCATTTTGACTGTATTGCTAGCTCTCTCCCTGTTTAGCTGCTGAGAGTTTTCACGGAGGAGAAAATCCTCTGCGATCGCTGTCCTGAGCCACCCCAGCCCTGCTTGAGGAAGAAAAATAGCTGAGATGAGCAGAAGTCATTGGTGGAGCCTTTGCTAAAGTATTGCTTTTTTTGTTTGGTTTGGTTTGATTTGTTGTTGTTGTTGTTGTTTGGTTTTGTGGTTTTTTTTTTTTGTCAGAAAAAAAAAATAAAGAAACTGTGAGAAGCAAGAAGAACAACATCAGAAGACATTTTACTTTCCCAGGGTTTAGTTCTCTTTTCAGGGCGTGGGGTGGGGGTGGCACCTGGCTGGGCTACCTCCGGGTAAGGGCTCCTCTGAGCCGCTCTGCAGCACTTTCCTTGTCACCAGCAGCTTGCTTTGTCTTCCTTCTGTGCTCTTTCACATCCACTGGTGCCGGAGATGAATGTTTTATGAAGTCTTAGTAAGTTTCCAAGGCACGAGCTGGGCGCGAGGGACTGACTGGCACGACATCTGCCTGGTGCTTTGTTTCTCCAGGAAATTCTGTGACACAGGTTTCCAGATCTTCAGGCGCATGGTGAGGTCTTCACCACAAGTTCACAGTGCTCTGATGACAAGAACTGAAGCTAAACTAACAGGATTGTTGAGCACTTTTTTGTTGTTGTTGCTTTGTTTTCTTGAGTGTATCCGATTAACCAAAAGAATAGAAAAAGGTGACTTCCTAGGATAAATCCTCGCTTATAAACGACACACTGAACACCAGCAACAGCTTTCAGCCATACATGACAACTTGGGCTCGTTTGCAAATGGCCACCTTGAGGCAAAATCTTCAGACATAGCATTTTATATGCTGTGTATATCCTTTATATCCTTTATAAAGGATATAAATTAGCAAACTCAAGCCATGAGCACATGTTCAACCCACTTTCCAGACCCCTGGCCACAACACGGTCCCTAACTGCAGTTCAGCTCTGTCCCACAGTGGCAACCTAGGCCAGAGCTGGAGGAGAACTGAATTTGCCATTGTTTTTCAGCAACTGCTAGTCTCTTTCTCTGTCAAATGCTCAGCCTGCTCCCATCTGCACAGCTGCCATACTGCAGTTTGCTCTGGGCTTGTGTCTTGCGCCAAAGAGGTGAGCTTTGTTGTCATGGTGCATCTGCAGCCCAGGGTGGGAGATGGCATCACGGCTGGGCAGACAGAGAGGGGACAGCCCAGCAGCTTTCCATGGGCTTGGATTTCCCTTGTGTGAAGCCATGGTGGACCTGCCCATGTGGCTATGATGGACATTCTAGTGAAAAGGAATTCCTGAGCTCCACTTCTGCCACGGTGGGTAGGGGGTACCCACCTTGGCAGCTGCTGCATGGAGGCTGAGCAAACCCACCGCCTTGTGCCTCCATGGCTTGGAGAAAGTTCCGCTTCCTACCCACTGCTGCGGGTTTCTTGGGCAGATGTAAGGAAATCATATCAAGTCATGTTCTGCTTCGTCTGAGTGGACAATGCTTATGTGCCCTGCAGCACTCACGAGGCAGACAGGTTCATTCTGCTCTCAGTATCCTCATCCCTCAGCAGCAAGTCCTTTATTCCTCGCCCTGCCTCTCCCTCCAGCTCTCAGGGGTACCTACCAGCTGTCCTTGCTCACCGCGGGCAGCCCCAGAGCAGAGCGAGACTGGGCTGCTGGGGGGTCTAAGCAAGCCCCAGGTTCCTGGAGGGGGTGACTGCAGCTGCACAGCCCCTCACAGTGACGCTTGGGGGGACAGGACGTGCCGGGGACAGGGACAGTCCCAGGGCACAGCTTGGGTCTGCGGGTGCTCCCTGACCTGAGCAGGTACGTGCGGTGCCTTTCCTTCCTACCAGCACCCGGGCCCCTCCTGAGCAGAGTTCTTGGTTGAAAAAGTATCTTTAATTGTCTGATCTGTATAAATTGTCTGGGATAGCTTACAGCAGTATGGCAAGGAAATCCCAGCTCCTGCCAACAACCCTAATCCCAGCCATGACGTTAATGTTTCATACCACACCAGTGAGAGAAAGAATAAAACCGTGAAGAATAAACTGCTGGACATGATGTTTCATCTGGGCATGGCCGGACCCAGCAACAAAGCAGTCGCAGAAGAACGCCTTCATCTCCTCAGCCGTTCATAAATAAAATAGCAGGTAGAGCTAACTTTCTTCCTTGCTGTTTGAATGCAACCTTTCTATCATGTCCAAAACATAAAAACCCAAACTATGGACATTTTGTATATATCCCCCATGTTTTTTCATATGAATTCAAGCTCTCAGCATCATTCCTGTCTGATTCTCTCACACTGGGCTGTATCTCCATTCAGCCACTACCAGGATTATCAGCTGTGAGCTCCTCGGCTGGGTTACACATGGCCAGGGACAGTGTAAACTATTGCAGTGCTCATCCACTTTCTTTTCCTGCGAGCTTCAGCGTCGTTCTTGGCCTATTACTTTTTTCAATGAACGCATGCAGTCACAGCTTGAATTGTGCCAGCTTTTGCTACCCAGCCCAGGTGCCCCAGGGTGATGCTGCCCCCACGGACCTGGGGTGTTCAGCTGCTCCATGAAGCCCTGATTTGGGGTAAAACTTCCATGTTCCTGCCCCTGGTTTAATCCTAGGCTGAAATCAGTTGGTTAAGCAGAGCTGTGGGATCATGCACGGGCAATGTATGAAATAACTGAATTGGATGGAGAGGCTGAGACACCTCCTGTGCTGTCAAAAATGCTTGCAGAACCGTGCCTGCATGGGTGGTGCTCCAGAAAATATTCCCCAGACCCAGACATCCCCTCTGCCAAGCTTTGTCTCTGGCAACATGAGATGCAAAGGCAAGGTCTGGGGCAGGGCAGCCTTAAAAACCACAAAAGCAAAAAGCACTGGTCTGAGAGGGTCTTAAGATGATTTCTGACTGATGTTTGTGCAATCTGCTCTTAAATCTTGAAGACCGTAGGCTCCAACAACTCCACAGATAACCTGTTGTAATGCTTAATGACCTTCACAGTTAGAAAAGATAGGCTTTTTCCTCGAATGCCTAATAGTAAGGTCTGTTGCTAAACATTAAGCTCCTTCCTTTCTGTCCTACCCTGGGTAGCTATGGAGAGCAATTGACTGCTGCCCTCGTTATAATAACCTCTTACATATTTGAAGACTATAATCAAGTTCCCACTTCTCTTTTCTAGGCTGTCAGATACTTTATTAAATCCCTGAAGCACCCCAGCTGTTGTTTGCCGGTACTTGCTGTGTTGGACGCCCTGTTCCTGGCAGGTCAGTGGCGCGGGCTGGTGGGCAGCATCCTGCTCCGAAGCACACGGGCAGAGCAGGCAGCAGCGGACCGTGTATCAGAGGGAAATGCCTCCATGTCACCCGCGGTCTCATGCTGCCCTGAAAGGCAAGGCTCCACAACCTGTCCTGCGCTTTTTAAGGAGCCATCACCTGCTGCCCCCACGCAGAAATTGCTCTCACTGGGGCATCTGCTTCTTTGGAAACCAAGTACAAGTGAGCAGGGGCATGAAGCGCTGAGTTTTCCTGCCCAGCTGAGTCTCTAAAGGAAGAGGATCCCTTAATTGCTTGAAATCCATCACCTTTCTGCGACAGCGGTATCACCTGGTTCTCGCATGAAGGAAACAGGCACATCTGACTTCCTTCCCCTCGCTGCGTCGTTGTGCACCCCAGCCCCAGGAGCAGCCAAGGGGACAAGGAAAAGCTCTGGTGCCTCCAGGACCCCATTGCCCTCGACTGCGCTTGCCCCGGTACCTCCATCGCCATTAACGCCGTGATGCTGCGGGCAGACGCACCGAGGGCAGCCTCCCCGGGAGCGAGGCGAGGAGCACGGGGCTGGGTGGTGAAGCACGACGTGGCTGGCGGCTCGGAGCCCTCACCCGCTGAGAAGGAGGCGGTGGGGCCGGCTGCCGTTCGGCATTGCAGCATCCCCACCTGGCGGTGCGGCACCAGCGGCACAGCCTTCGGGGTGCTCGGCCGCCCGGCCGGGCTGCGCTTCGCTGCAGGTACACGGGCGTGTGCGCTGCCTCCTCTTCTGGGCAGGTGCCGAAAGGTACGGAGAAAGTCCTGGATGGATAAAGGGGTAAGGCAAGGTTTGCTGGTGCGTGTGTGCGTGTGTTCTTTGTGAAAAGATGAAATGTCTTTCTGATACCTGAACAAGTTTCGTGCAAATTCAAAACATTGTTCCAGGTTTCCCAGCTGGCCAGTACACTGCTTTTGCAAGCAAGGGTCTCAGAGGTATTCTGTGAGCTATTTGCTGAAAGGGTACCTTGCAAGTGAGAAAGATGTAGGCATTTGTGATTCCTCACTTAGCGCTGTGAGTAGTCGGGGGTCTTCAGAAAAAAACAGGTATTTCTAAACCGCAGTGACCAGCTCTCTCCCATCATCTGTAGCGGGGTTATAGTGTAAGGATCCTTTTAGGGGTAACAGTTCAGAGAAAAGCAAATATTTTTCTCAAAGACCCAGATATTGGTCAGCCTCTGAGAGCGTTTGCTGGTCGATAACTCAAGCCCAACCTCACCCCTCCCTAGTCTGATGCTGCAAGCTTCCTGTGGCCACGGGCACGGAAAAGGCTCAGCACCCCCAGGCACCAGAGATGGAAACCTGGCAATGTGGAAACGCAGGTGGGAACCCAGCATCTTCCTGCCCTTCCTGCTGTGTTGAGGTGAAATGGCTTTGGTCCTTGTTCTTTGAGTGTCATAATATTGCATTGTGTCAAAAAAAAACCCAAAAAACTTCAAAATATATGAATCGTGATGTTGATCGTGGAGTGAAGACTACCCACCTCCACTCGGAGGAGGAGAGCACGGCCAGGAGGAGCAGGAGGTGACCTCCTCCCTCCCGCGGCCGTGCAGCGGAGCCGGCAGCAAGACGACAACCTGCAGGGTCTCTCAAAAAGTTTCTCCGTGGGAGCGCTGGCTTTGCAACCTGCCGATGAGTTAATGTGGAACAGAGCCCTGGAGAACGCAGGCTGCGAGAGCAGCCGAGCAGAGCGGGCTGCTGGGGGATAAATCACGGGGGGCCCCGTGCACACACAGCCCTGGGGCAGGGCAGTCGCGGGGCTGCCGAGTCGTAAAGGCTGAGCTCGCTCCATCTACCCCGGCCGCTTGCCGGGCTGCTCCGGAGCGAGCCGACAGAGCTCAGCCTTACAAGCCCAGTCTTCAAAGCATTCCTGTCTTTACTGTTGAGCTCACCAAATGTCTCGCGCAGCTGTGTAGTTGGTTTGTGAGCCTTGTTAAGTGCCGGGTTTATCACGCTTTCCTGAGGAATGCATGCTCCAGAGAAGGAGCTGAAAGATATTAGCTGGTTCAGCCAGCTGAGGACTTCAGGCTTTTTAGGTCAGAGGAGGCTATTTGGAGGCTAGCTAGGAGGATATAACGGGTTTCTTTACCTGGGTGAATGCTGGGCAGTTTGACATTTTTATTTGGACTTGATTGTCCTGCTGGGGAGAAAGGCGAAGGAGAAATCCCAGCATCGTCACCCTCGTGGTGGTGGAAATGCACCAGATATCGCTTGGAAAGTCATTCAGATAGCCACAGCCTTTCAGAAACAAAGCCTTTAATCACTATGTTTATACTTCTTTCACCATAAAGAAATATCCTTCACCTAATGCTTGTCCACCACTCGCTGCAGAGCACTCTCCGTAGGCATACCGCTGCAGACCAGCAGATCTGACGTTGTTACCTGGCAGGGAATTCGTCTCGCTGCATCCTCTCCATACAGTAAGCCAGAGAAGTTTCTCTTCTGTGGTCATGGCAGCATCTATACCAGGATCTGTTGTCCTGGTGGAGCAATATCAAACCATTCCCACCCTCCTGGTGGAAGGTGAGGGGTTTGCAGCCCGGGCTGGGAGTTGCAAGCACAAACTCCTTCTCCAAAGACTAAACCTTGCCCAAGCTACTGGCTATTAAAGTTTCCTCAGCAGCAGTAGTCAACTCTAAGCTTTCTTTGAAGTTCACTTTAAACATCTCTCAAAGCCATAATGGCTAATGTGAAGGTGAGATATGTGACGGCCACAATAACCTCATAAAGAATATGGTGAGACAGCCAAAGCACCTGAGTGCTGCGGAGCACCGAGCTACCGCGTAAATGGGCTGAAGAGCTGGCCTCTCTTCTTTGCTCCTTCAGCTGATTGATGCGACCGTAAGATCCCCATCTGCAAGCTCTCCGGCCTCTTTCTATGCAGGGTTTGTCCATGACACATGTTTCATAACATTAATTATTGTGTCTCTGGTCTCTGGGGAGAACAGTGCTCTCTGAGCGAGAGCAGGGGAGAGCCCCTCCGGTCATCGGCTGCAGCCTGGCCACAAGCAGAGTGAAAAGGGGAGCAAAATATTAGGGACAAACATGCCAAGATGGGTTTTTCCCTCCATTTGCAACTGGTAGGTGGATGCAGGGTAATGGCAGGGACCCTACGCGTGATGCTCTGGAGGTGGGGGAGTGAGGCTGGGGTGTCACGCCACAGCCAGGGACTGCAGGGTGTCACGCTTCGGGGAGCGCAGCATCACGGGTCTGGGTGGGCACGGGGCAGGCAGTGGGGCAGCGGGCCCGGGTGTGAACCTCTGCCTATAGAAATTGTGGGAAATTGTGGGGAGCAGGCTGAGACCCGCATCGCCCCGGTCATTTTCCATCAACACACACCCTGGTCTGCCTTGCTGCCTGTCAGAAATGATGGGGAAAGTAAGCAGTGGTTTTAAATCCTTCACTGGAGGATGACAAAATGACAGTACAATATGAGGGCATGGAAAAGTAAGAACGATAAACCAGGAAATTCTACAAAAGAAATACATGAGACAGCAAACAAAGCAACTCTGCTTTGAAAGCAGTGTGAAGTTATCACTTAAGAAAGTGGTAATGGAAGCTCAGGCCGTACAGCACACCGCTAATTTCAGTGCTGTCTTCACGTTTCAGATTTGAAATTCATAATCAGAGATACAGATGCAAAAATCGGCATGATGCAATAAAGGGCAACCTGAAGAACTGAATGGAAATCCAAACTGAGACCATACTGAACCTGTGCAGAAAGGGAGCATGGGCAGGGCAACATCTGTCTGAAAGGAGAAAGTATGGGGGTGCAATGGGGGGGAGGACTCCTTTCCAGCAAAATGAAAAGGAAAAAAAAAAGGTTTAAAAATATGTATGCATTGTATATGAAGCTGGAGGTATTTTGGCTTGCCCTGGGATGGCATCACAGACATCAAAGTTTTCTTGTGGGGTCAAAATTCATTTTTTCTCCTTGGGGTCGGTTGGTTGTAAGTCGCAGCTACCTTAAGTGGAAGAGGGTTGTTGTTGGGATTTTTTAAATGTATGGAGCAAAATAAGAGGAATGCCAGTAACTGAACCAGATGCAGTAACTATCGCACTTTTCACTTGATCTTAAACTTAGCTGTAGTTATAGCAATGTCTAGCCTTTCCTTCAGTGGTCCTCAGCGAGCAATATTCTTGACATAAAGGAGAAATAATGTTCACAGTCAGCTCTGCCGGTCACGTCCCACCAAGCTCCTGTCTCTGATGTCCATGGACCAAATTTCTCCTTGGTATAAGAGTTACAGCAAGAATCAGTTTGATTTGATAAGTCAAAAGTTTACCCGGCATCATTCTGGGATGACAGTTTCATTTCAGCAAAACCAGATTATTTCGCGTATCTATTAAACTGGACTGACTGGTATTCCGATTCCCATGTATATACACACATACCAGACAATAATCTCCTTAACAACCCACAGATGAATTCCTCAGTTTATGAATCTGCCAGAAAACACATAATTTTCCCCATCAAGGAATGTTGCTTGGCACATCTTTAATATATCACTTACACAGCCCTCAATCAACCTAAATGATTCATCTAGCAACATCTCTTAGGCGAGGCTTTACGTGATTGAACGGTTCATCCTCGCTGAAAAAGCACACGCCATTCAGTCCCACATATCAGCTATAAAAGTTATTAATAACTAGGAATTATTTAGATAAGAGCCATGATACCGACTTCAGCCTGGGTGACTGCAGCTGGCCTGCTTTGAGCTCCATCAGCAGAAATCAGCCAGAATTTGCCCCCGTGGGAACAGATCAGAGGCTCGCAAGCTCCATACCAACCCATGCATCATATTTTATGTTGTGTTTTACACTTTATCAGCCTTCACATTAAGATTTATTGGTGTTGCCTTGCCGTTTAGTGGTTGTAACTCATGATGTGTTCGTTGTGTTCAGCGCAGTGGTTGCACCCCTGCCTTGATGGAGGGGCTGTTTCTCACCACCGGTATTTCCCTTGCACCCAACTGCAACGTCACGCAGAACATGAAGGAAAACCACCTTGAGCAGCAACGCAGGGAGCAGGTAATCTGTGTCCCTGCCAGGCTGCTCGTCCTCTCTACTTGGTGCCTTGTGTCTGTAAGAAGTGTGAGATGGATCCTGTTGCCTCGTGCTGTCATCAGGTCCATAGATGCTGTTACTGAGACCATGTTACAGGCTTGACCACTTCTTGGGTGGAGATGCCGATGATTAGCTTGAGGACAGAGTGCAGCGAGCTGTCAGAGCCAGCGCAGCCAACACATTGTCCAGGGCACCTGGGAAGTCGTTTTTCATCCGAGATATCTTCTCCCCTCCAGGGCTGGCTGAATTACGTAAGGTTCTTTGGACCCCAGACAGGCGAAGTGGGGTTATAGCACCATGTGATCTCAGCTACATTTCCCATCTCAGCGTCCTGATTTTGTGCACAGACATGGTAACTTGGCTCCTTTCCTGCTTGGAAACATTTGTTTGGATGTTCTGAGGCTTTCTCGAGATTGTGGACCCCCGCCATAGGGTGTTACATGGCTTTAGATAAGAAATCTCCATAAAACTGCAAGCAATGTGTCTTCTGCAGTAAATCTTCCTTCTTAGTCAAGAGTGAAGCAGTCACATTGTGTTGCTTTACATTGCAGCCCACCTGTTGCAAGGAAAGTGCCAAGAAAATTATACACCAGTGGGAAAGTGTAGATTGCGTACATGGCATGGACCCAGCAAGAGTCTGTGGGGCTATGGGATACGCATTAGAAAAATCACCCCACATCTATGAAGCTTTCTTTGTGCAATAGGAAGGGAATCCCTGGCTAAACAGGCACAAGTGATGTGCTGGCTCAGACACCGCAGCCATAGATGCTATCCTTGCATTGCAAGGAAAGAGGCTTAACCGGGTGTTGGGGGCACAGATCCTGCACAGCGTGGCACTGTGGCGGTCCTTGGGGTGCCTGAGGCTGGAGGTGCAGGCTTCGTTTCCCCGCCTGAGCACGGGCAGCTCCCTCCTGGGAACAAGGCTGCAGATCTGCCTGTGTCTGGGGCACAGGGCTGCCCCTGCCTGCTGGTACAAGCCACCTGCCAGACAAAGGCACGGGCTTGCTGCCTAAACAGGAGGTGTGCGAGTCCAGGAAAGACCCGTTGTCACCAAGTGGTTTAAATGCTCTCTTTATGTACTGAAAAATTACTGCTAATTCATTACTACTATAAAAATTTAAAAAATCCAGCAGTCTTGTTCCCAGCAGTCAGGGATCACTTTGCTTTTGCGCTGATGCCTGTGCAGCCAATGTGGGGATGGATGGGACCTTCACAGTCACAGGGTCCAGTCCCCGCTATTTGCTTCATACCACCCATTTCCAAAAAGGATCACCCCAGCGGGATTTGTCCCTCCCACTGCAGCTGAGAAGTTGCTCCTGGAAGCCTCTGCTTCAAGGGCTGGAAACGGCCCTGCTGCCTGCAGCGTGCACAGATGCGCAGCCAGCCCGTAGCACCTGTATGTGCACCAACACTGTCCTGCTGCTGCTTGTCACAAAAGTACGTTTGCTGTATATTTCTCTGTCTTAACAGCACCGTCATCAAAGGAGTGAAGGAAAAAGCCCTGTGCTGCATTGCTGCGGAGGCAGCAGCGCTGGGTGGCCCGCAGGCTGCCGCGCTAGGAGCGCGCCAGCAGCGCTGGCACCTGTGACACTGCTGCAGAAGCCCTCCTCCTGCAATGCTGGGGCTTGCCCTCATGCCCTAGCCTGAGCCGCATGCGAGAGGAGAGTGCCACAAAGCCGAAAATCCACACCGAGGGGGAAAAGTACCACTACGGGCGCAGACAGCAAGCGGGCTACGGAGCAGCTGTAAAGCACTCCGGGGGAGCGGCGCGCTCGGGCGCGGGGCAGCCCGGCTGTGATAGCCGGCGAGAGCCACAAGGTGTCTCTGGAAACCAGCATTTGGAACAACGAGGCGTTCACACCGCCGGCCGAGGGGCCGGGCCGCNGCGGGGCGCAGCGCAGGGCGCGGAGCGGCAGCGCAGCCCGCCCGCCGCCCCTCTGCCGCAGCTGCCCGGCCATGCGCGGCTCCTCTGCCCTGCTGGGGCCTCGGCCCCGGCGGAGCGGAGCCACGGTGACAGCCCCCCGCTCGCTTTAATCCCGCTTGTGCCGCAGGTGGCTCCTGGGGGGGCTGAAGCTTCGGAGATGCTGCCCGCGGGCACGGGGGACGCTGAAAAGCAGCGCGGGTCTGGGTTTGTAACCTTAAAGCCTGCTAATTCCTGTGGGTTTCACTACCTGCGCCATCACCGGCGGGGGTTCAGGAGCACAGGAAAGTCCCGGTGTTTGTGGTTTTGCGGGAATGAACGATCTGTCCCTGACGCGGGGAGGGATCCTGCTGAACGTGACTCAGAGCTCAGCAAAACGCCCGCAGGTCCTGATCCTGCATCCTGTCAGTCACTCGGGGAATTCCTCTCTCTTTCACCAGCTTCTCTTGGCTTCCTAGTAAACAGCTGGAGGATAGTAGTGTGGAAAAGGCCCAGAGAAGTGTAAAGTTGTTATTAAGAAATAGGCAAAGCACAGTAACTAGTGACTCACCAAGTTTAACGCGAGAAAACAAAGCGATGCTTCAATGGACCACATACAGCGACAGTGCTTACTGTAAACTGGAAAACCTCTTCAACATCCAGCTAAAAATGTGTGGCAAATAAAATCCATTGCCCAGCAGGCTCAGTGTTTCCAAGTATCATTTGTTTTAGGATTTGTTGTCCTTCTTACAAATCATAAGACTGTCATTTAAATGAATAATAAGCGAGTTATGGGGATAATGGGATTTTTAATGAGCTGTTTCTGGTTGGGGGGTGCCTTTACAGAATCTCCTCCATTGCATTACAAACGCCAGTGTTTAGCTCTGCGGCAATGTGCTGAAAAGCCCATTAGTCTGAACCCACTTAAACAGAAGGACCAAACTTTGCTCTTGCAGAAAACTGAGCTACCGTTACATCAGCATAACTCGAGGCACATGCATTTGAGCGGGGCAGGACAAGGAAAAAGGCATAGTCAGTATCTACGGCATGATTAGAGGAAGGATGGCTGTTGCCGTACTCCCAGAGCTGCCCTGCGGCAGCTGGAGGTCCTCCTCACAGGCTCTAAACAACAAGTTCTAAAGCTTTTTTTTTTTCCCCCTAGAGAGGTCGGCAGGTTTCTGCCTAGCAAAACTATTTGCAGACAGAGACAGATGCCAGGGTGACCTGTGGAAAACAGGATCAGACCCTCTGCAACACCCAGACAGCTCTAGCAGCAGAGTGGAGAAGGGAAGGATGGCTTCGGGGCAGACCTGGGCGCTTCAGCCCGTCCGCAGCGCCCGCCTCGAGCCTGCAGGCAGTGCAGATCTGGCACTGGAAGGGAGATAAGGCTCCCAAATGTTTTTCCGTGCTGACTATGAACATGGTAACTTTTACAGCACTGCTTTCCAGGGAGACGGATGAAACAAAACCAAAGATGATGCAGGGATAGTTTGGCCCTCTGTTCGACACAAGAGGAACATACAGCTGTTCTTGTTTATGTTCTTTAGTCGTAGTAAGATGATTTGGATCTGTTATTGTGGAAGATTGCAAAAGATACCAAGATTTAGTGGGACATTTATTGATGACATTTGACTCAGCTCCACTTCGTGATTTGTCTGAGGTGGCTGCTCTTTTCGGTCAGAAAGTACCAATCTCCCACCAAAACATGCTGTAACTCAGAAGCAAAGACCTCCTCCTGAAACGCTACGTATCCAAAGAAATGCCTGCCCCAAAGGACCAAAATCCCATGGCACATTTAATTTTCTGCACACACACACACACACACACACACACACACAAAAAAAAAAGAGCTGTGGTCCTTCACTTGGGATCTGCATCTCCCCAGCTGTCTGTGCTGAGGCCTCAGGCGGCCGAGCGATGTTGTGTATCCAGATAGAAGAACCCACCCCAAACCATAACCACCCTTCCCACAGCCACGGCTTTCTGCAAAATGACAGAGGGTAAAACTGCAAATGCAAAATCTCCTGAGTGAAAAGGAATTAGTAAAACCCCATATTCATGAAATATTGAGAGCTAATTATATGTGCATCGGAAACCTCTGGGGGAAGGGAGATGGAGGCCTTTCATTAGACGGTAACTGGAACTTTTTCATCATTTGTCTAGCTCAGGAATGTAAGGCTGCTGTCTGGAGAGGGATGTGGGATTTGGCTGCAGGGCTGGGTGTGCAGGTGAAGTGCCATGCCAGCGAGTATTTCTATTGTACTCTGGCATGTCTTGGAAAAGGCTCTCAGCTGTTGCAGGTCGGCTGGGGCTGGGTGCTCGCACATCTCAGTACTCCTTCGAGACCTCTTTGCTCCCATGCACCAGGAGGAATCCTTGCTCCCAAACCATTTTTCGTCTTCCTTCCACCCAGCCCCCAAAGGGCGCAAAGTCCTGTCCCTCACCCCAGACCTGGTGCCATGTCTCCTGGAGGGGACAGAGCCCGGCCTCCCCCAGGCTGTCTCCAGGAAGTTCCGTTTCTTTGCCTTTCATCTGCTCTCTGCTTTTGCGACCAAAGCGAATTGCGAGTTGATGCCACCGCACCATCGGCCACATTCAAGGCCAATAGCACAACCGGTGACGAAGGGTGAAGTTTTTTAACGTGGAGCCAGGAATAAAGGTGCAAAGGAAATCCTGCTGCCGCCTGGCCAGCAGTGCCCGGCAGCCACAGGGCACGGGATGCATAGCAGAAGGGAAAAGATCAGTAGCCTGGACCGGGTGACCGAGGATTTTCTCTCTCAAAGCGTTGTGGCAACTCCAGACACCAGGATGGCTCGGGGAAACCCATCCCAGCTCCCCGCCTTCCTGCTGGGAGGAGAAGCCACGTCCAGGGAGCGGCTTTTCCAGAGACTCTGGGCCGTGCCCGGGGCTAGGGGCCGGCTCGGGGCCGCGCTCCGCTCCCCTCCGCTCCGCCCTGCGCGGCCGCAGCCCCCGCGGAGCCCCTGCGGAGCCCCCG
>VXAL01000181.1:143858-170171 GCA_013399475.1 Chauna torquata | reverse complement strand
AAAAGAAAAGAAAGCTGTGGTGGTCCCAGTCCGTCCCTGTACCTCCCCTCCACAATACCTCAGCAGATGATGCTCTTGTGGATCTGGGCATGTCCTATTCACTTCCATGAGGATGTGATATCTGAAAACCCCTGGGAGACAACAGCTTTCCAGTCTGGAGGATATGCCTCCCCCATTGCATCAGATGTGTCAGAGCAGCATTTCATTTACCTTTTCTAGTGATTTTGATCTGTCTGGTTATTAATGAGGAAGTTTAACCCACTCCTGGGCAAATCCCTGAAAGATAAAGAAGCCACGATGAGGGGGAATGAGTCTGTAACTGGAATAAACATAAAGAGAGATGGACACCAAGCAGGTATTGACCCTTGGGGGCAGGAAGAACAAACCCTCCCGGCTGGTCTTGCCTCCCAGGAAGGGCTGTGGGCACCAACACAGGATGCTGTGCACCAGCCTCGTCCCTTCCCCGTCTCTCCCAGCACCGAGCACCCTGCACACTGTGCTGAGATGCCAACCCAGCCACAGCGACCTCTGCACAGCTGCTAGACACAGCCATGGCCAGGGCACCGCTGCCTATCTATCTGGGCAAGATATTTAATTCCCTTCAGATAAAAATGAATTCATAAAATCCACTCAAATCAGTTCCCCCGATAACCTGTTTGTCTTCTCAATTCCCTCCTCCAGTAGCTTCAGTGATGCCCAGGTTTGCCCAGGCTATCATGCATCACCCCCATAATAACAACTGCACAGAAGGATGTAATAACGCACCTTTCACAGCCCGGACACCTGAGAAGGTGCTGTCTTGAAACCAAAATAATCTTCTGAAGGGGAAAAAGAATACACCTAACCTCGCTCTCCTCCTTCTTCCCTCTAACACAGAGAGCTGCTCTAAACAGCCCAAATCCCAGCTTTTCTAAACCTCCCTTGTCACCATGACATGCAGCCATGCCCATAGCGCTTTCCCTGCACTGCTGCTCCCAGGGCTTCCAGCTGCTGCCACGATGCCTGCAGACACCAAAAGTGCATCTGCATTTACATTTTGGCCGCAGGTGGGGGGAACCCAGGGGGGTTCACACCTTATCTATACGGGGGACAGAACTGCACATGGCAGCCAGGAATCTCCTCCATCCCCATCAGTCCGTACGTAACTTGTGCTGACACAGAGCAGCTGTTTGCCCCACGGACCGTATAAGAAACTCACGTGCCCATGTGTTAACAGACTCAGCCATTTAGGTGTAGCAGTGCAGGCTCACACCTTGGCTTGCACGATGCAAATCATAGCTCGTACAAGAGGTGAGGGTAATCACACCTCTTGTGTATGCTTGGTCCCACGCTCTCCCAGCGCAATCCTGCTCGTGTGCCTCGGCACCGGGAGATTCGTGCTGCCCTGCTGTGGTAATAGAGGCGAGTGCCCAAATAACGGCATTGGTTCCTAATGCCTGTGCACATCTCGCAGCCTCAGCACGGTTGGCTAAATAGGCAATCTCTGCTGGGAGGCAGCTCGGGGAGGAGAGGGAGAGGGAAAGAGGGGAGTACGATGGAACGCGAGTGAAAGGGAAAGAGAGCAAGGTGAATAGGAGCCCGTAGAATAGGAAATAGCATTGCCAGGCAGCGCGGTGTCTGAATTGGCTGTGACAGGCAGGCCCTCGCTGCACCTGGGATTCAAACGCAAGCTTATTTTGCTGGTTTCTTAGAAAGACAATGAGTCCTGACTACCTGTCAGCCTGCGCCCGCGAGATGTCACCAGCAGAAAACGGGCCCCAGGTGTTCCCAGCCGGCATGGCTGACACAGGTATGATGGCTCAGGTCACAGGTGGCATTTCCCAGAGATGGGCAGTGAGGAGCAGAGCGGGGAAAAAAACTAAAAGCGAGCAGCAACTGAAAGCAGTTTTTGAAACAAGGTGATGCTTTTGCTAGGACTCCTGGTGGTGCCAAGGCTCTGCTCCCCAGGACTGATGGCTGGGGGGCAACCCCCAAAGTGAGGGGCCACTTGGTTTGGGGCTCCGTCCTTAGGAAGGAGCAGAGCAGGTCACCCTACATCTCTGGGTGAGGTACTCAGCCAGGAGCCTGCTCCTGTGCCCTTCTGCTTGTCCATCCCAACAACCCCTGCAGGGACAGAGGTGCCACTCGTGCCTCCGCCTTCCCGTGCCTCATCCCCACCAAACAACCCGCATGCTCCTGTCCCCGCTGCAACAGGCCAGGTGACTGCTGCCAGCTGAACGCCACTGCTTTTGCTGGTTAAAAAAAAAAAAAAAAAAGTAATTGAAATTTAATTTAGTTAATGACCAAGCAACATGGGAGGTTGTGTGAAAATAAGCCAGCGTTGGCTCAGGTGCTGGCAGGAAAGAGCTTGAACCAAAAGCACTGTGAGGAGACCGGGGGGAGCTGAGGGAGATCCGTACAGGAGGTTTCAAACTGGGGGCTCTCGAACCCACACACCTCCAGCCAGAGGAGGAAGCAAGCCAGGGCTCGTGAGTCATCCCCTCACAAGTGGTACCCACGGCTCCCGCCGGTTACCACCACACTCTGGGAAGATGCTGAATATTCAATGAAGGGTTTATTTTTTTTAGATCTGCTGAAAATGGCAAGGGAAATTCCACTGCCAATAAAAAAAAAAAATCACAATCTCATTGTCACAGCCAGTCTTACACCTTCCCCGAGGATATGTTAGAACAGCCATGGGTGCAAGACGAAAGCAGCCCCTGGGGACCCCCTTAACTGGGGGAAGAGAGGGCGTGGGAAGGGCTGTAGGAGGGTGCATGTGTTGCCTTCCTCGCCGGTCTGAATGGGTGAGGAGGCAGGGCTGGCACATGGGCAGGGTTTGCAGGTGAAGGGATGGGGTAAATGCCATGATGGAGGAAAGCATCGCTGAGCTCTGATGTCCCTGCTAGAGGTCTCAGCATCTCTGCTACGGTTACCACTAGAGGACCTCCTCTAGGAAAGGCGAGCTCTGGTATGAGAAGTTGCAATGCCAACCTGTCAGGCAAGGATGAAGCTCGCTGGCCGCTCTCACACAGCATCACAGAGGTACGTGATGGTGCCAAGGGACCACACAGGGTCAGCCAGTCTGTCCCCTCTCCACCAAGTCAATGAGACAGAAGCCACCTCTTGCCGATGTTAGCAAATCCTCACCAATGGCTGACAACTCACACCCGGGCAATCCAGACCCGTGCTTCACTGCCCGTAGCTTTTCCTGGTCTCTCCTCTAAAGATCCCTCACTGCAACCTAAACATCTTGCTTTTCCCCATGGAGGACACAAGGAAGAAATCATCTTCTCCCTCTTTGCAACCTTCTTCTGCTTGTCCAAAGTCCATTTTCTTCCCTCCTCTGAGTCTTGTCTCAAGTAAGTATCTCCAGTTTTCTCAGACCTCCAGCCTTCTCTGGTTGAGTTTTGAGTATCTCCAAGGATGCAGACTCCAAAATATCTCCAGGCCACCATTTCACAGCTGAATCACTGTCATGATTTTTTTTTTCTTCTCTATGTAGAGTTGGAATTTCCCTCACTGCAAGTTGTCTCTGTTGCCTCAGTAGACAATTCCTTGGTACACACCTCTGAGAAAAGTCTGGCTCCGTTTTCAGAAACAAGCAAACACATCCCCCTTAAATTTCTCTCCTCCAGGCTAAACAAAGCCAGCATCCTCAGCGTCTCTTCGTATGTTGTGTGCTCCAGCCCCCACTCATGTTCATGGCGCTCTACCGAACTCGCTCCAGTTTGCCAATTAATGTCTTGCATTGGAGGAGCAATGCCTGACTCTACCTCTCCTTGCTTGTGAGCGCCCTAGGCTAAAAAAAAACAGCTCTGAATGTTTCCCTCTTCTTTATTTCACTGTTAAACGGACGGTAAACAGCCTCAAGGCTATCTGAGTCAATGATATTCAACCAAAACTACAGTTTGGACCACTAGGTTCATAAGACTGTATCTAGACTTTATTATCAATAAATCATATTCCTGGTCCAGAGGTAAAAAACAACCCTCTGATGTTCATCAACCAGGATGAGGAATCAGAGGATTTTGTGAGACTCTTAACAGGGCTGGAGAGCTAGAAAAAATACTTTAGTCCTGTCTTCCCTGCCCAGCTGTCAGTATGGTTCGGGAATTAACTCGTCATGCTTTATGTATCATCGAAATTGTTCAATTTTCAGTCAACAGCCAAAACAGAGATGCACATTCTTCCCCTGCAAAATTTCCTCAGTCATATCCCAGTCTCTCTCAGCATCTGCTTCCACCCTGCATCCTGAAACCCCTTCACTTGACTCTAGAACAGGAGGGAGACAAGCTCCAGGAGTCCCAGCTGTACTCGGCGAAGGGAGGAGGAAAGCCCCGAGTCACGTCATCTTGCCAGGCTAGATAAAACAGGAAGGAGCAGGGCCCCAAGAAGGTGGTATGGGGAAGACTACTGACTCTGTGCCAAGGATGATTGACCAGGGGAACTCCCTGCTCCAGGACATCACCAACGCAGACAGCTCGACCAGGTGTTTAACTGGAGGTGAGTGGCTCTAAAAGCATGGATAGCAATTAGATCTTACAGTAAGTGGGAGAGCATCTAAGGGCTTCCATGGGGAGCTATGTGGGAGTCGTTAGGACCTCCCTTTCCTCCTTTCCAGCCAGCCACCTCCAAAGAAGAGTGACATGGGGTAAAACGGGAAGGATTCACCTCCTTCTAAAAGATCTGTGCACTAGGTCTTCCACTTCGCTGGGAGTTGCCCAGTGACCTACCCATGCGGTGCCTTGCCCTGTTACAACAACTTCAGGGAGAACTTCAGTGATGCCCCACATTCCCTAGTGGGAAAGAGCCACAAATCCTGGGGAAGGGCGCTGTGATTTCTATTACCTGGAGGTATTTGAGAGGGATTCGGAGCACGATGCACGGTCCCACCTATTCCAGTTCCCCACCCTCAAGCTCCAGTTGCCATGGCAATGGCACTGACAATTTCAATGCATAAACCCAAATTTGCATTTTAATGGGACATAATTAGAATGCTGAGATAAACGATTCTTCCTCGCTAAAAGGTAACACAAACGCCACATCTCACAAATATGCTACCAGCAAGTATTGCACACACAGACACACACACAGCCTACACATCGCGGGGCTGTATGAGCTGGGAAGTTGCTTTCAGGTCCTTTGTGCCTAACTGGGAACTTTTATGTCCACTGCACAAAACCATGATTTCCAGAATGAAACAACAGATTTTCGAGATGCCCACCCCACCGGACCATACCACCTCCTGGCCTCTATTCCACCGTGCCATACTGTCCTTCACAGGTCCCAGCGGGGTCAGGCCATATCTGCTGTCCCAACACTGAACCCAGAAATGCTCTGTATCCTGGCAGCTCTCAGGGATCCAGCAGAAGGGATGATTTTCCCAGAGCTGATGAAAAATCTGTCCCTCTCCAAATGTCCTAATATTTTAATTTTTATTTTTTGTAGCTAGGTTTGTAGCGAGATGTGCTCTCGCTTGGTTATCTGCAATATGCCCAAGAGTTTCTTCTCCAGCTCTTGGATCAGGAAAGGAATACTGTGCTAGCACCTGTTCTACCCAGTCAGCAGAGAGGCCAAGGAGTTACGAGAGGGCATAAGGAGATTTTTTTAAAAAGGAAAATGTTTCCAAGACATCTCTCTCTACTCCAGCAACAGGCAGGGAGGGGGAATGGAGGGGGGAGAATCCATTCCGCACCAAATAGAAAAGCAGAAAATGAATTTCTCCTGCCCTTGATACAAACTAAATTCAAAGCAGGCAGCTGGCAGAAGTGAATAGAGACAGAAAAGAGAAAGAAAAAAAAATAAATTAAAAAATAGAAAAGGATAGAAAAGGAAAAAAGCAAACAAGTGCATCATAAAAGCTGCAAACCGCCTGGAAATTTCATTTGGCTTTTCAATTGGGAAGTGACATGATATCTACTTGGGAGGGGGCAATCACACTGGGGAGAGGCTGAAAACTGCTGCAGCCCAGCCCAGCTCCCCCTGGCCCTCAGGGACAGCAGGCAGCTCTGTGAAGAAAGGGAGAGCACGGATCCACCCCAGCTCACCTGCCTCATCCCACCGGCCTGGGATGTGGAAGCAAAGCCTGAAACACCAACAGGAAAGTGCTAATTAGTGTTAGCTGGAGTATCACACAAGTGTCTGCTGAAGTGGTGTAAAACCGTTAGCAGGGGGCAAAAGATCCACAACAGGGAACTTCAGGGGACTTGGATTCATCTGAAGAGCAAAGCCCCAACAAGCTTGTGGCTTCCGTGGGTCTGGGAGCAGGAGGAAGGCAGTGCTGGGATGTTAAAAGTAAGCATCTATAACTCATACCAAACAGAACATCACCCCACACACAGCCCCCAGGTCCTGCTGAGCTGGCGCTAGCAGGGCATGGCCGAGGGGAAGTGCTGAAATTGATCCAGCAAGTGCATGGAGCAGAAGACACACAAGTTGCTCCCCAGTACGTATGTGACCTGGATCTGTGCCTTTATTCCTGTGGAAAGCTTTCCAACAGGCTAGCAAACCCCTTCAAGCGCCGTAGCTTCCTATCTGCACTGGCTAATCAGCCATGCCCACTCCACTATATCTGCACCGTTAGGTCCCGAAGGTTTCAGACAACCTCCTGCTCCTCCTCCACGACCATGCCGAGCATCCAGCTTTTATTCAATCATTCCCAATGCTTTCTCTCTCCCTTCCCATCTTCCTCTTTCCCTCATCCTTCAACATATAGCTGCTGGGAGCAAAACCCAGTGGCTGGACAAGCACAGCAGGGCGAGCACACCAGAGGAGTCTCTGGAGCTCCCAACCTCTCTGGCCAGCCCCAAAAGCTGCATGTCTTGGGGGTTCACATCCAATCTCTTCCATGTCCTCTACAGTACTGATGCACATGCCTACGTAAATGCATACGCTCTGGTTATGCACAAATCCACATATTTACCCACAGCCATCCAAACTGCACGCAGTGAACTGGCTGCACACCATCAGCGCAGAGGCATGCTGAGGAACTCACAAACTGCACATCCAGGGCACGGTTTCCATACATGTGAATACACACAGGTAGAAATTCATAGAGATATGCCAATAGATATATGGGGCCTGATCTTGTAGCTTTGTAAGTCATGGTGTACCCGGTAAGACAGAAGGCTGTATACCTGTGCACAACCAAACCAAAACACTCTGCCCTCGTTCCCTTGTTCCTGGCTTTCCATTGATTAACTTAAAAATAAAACGACATAATTCTCCTAAAGAACATTTACGTCACAGATACCATGGTTCATGGTGCATTTATCAGTCTGTTCCTTTTCCCTAGGATACTGCTTACAGGTTCTGTACAGGAGGGACCCCTCAGAGGATGGTGACATCTTTGCAAGTCCCAGTTCCCAATACAAAGCTTTAGGAAGGGGAAGGCAACAAATGGTGGAGAAACAGGGACCAGAGGGTTAAACCATCCCAGTCAGGAAAGGGAAGAGTCGGCATTTCCACCCTCCCACTAACTTTTTGCTGAGTCCAGAGGGAGAAAGAAAGGAGTAAGGGAAAAGTAGAGAGGAAGATAAGTAAAGAGCCAGCCTTGTAATTTAGAGGAACTCAAGTGCTGGGAGTCAAGAACAAGAGGTAAAAGGTCAGACTGAACTGTCATACTCCCAGAAATCACCAACCCGAGTTGGAGAAGCAGGGCCTAGAAGAAGAGAGAGCAGTCAAGAAGAGAGGGAAACAAACAACAAAAGGCAAACAAGAGAGAGAAAGAAGGAAGGAAAGAATAAAAAAATGAAAGAAAAAAAGAGGAAGTAAAAGAAGCTATGAAAGCATCTGCCACCACAGTGATAGATGTACCTCCCCAAAGATCCTCTCCCTGCAGCCCTGCTGGGAGGCAGCGGCACGGCCATTTGCTGTACGGAGGTGTGCTGCAGCCAGGGCAGGGAGGAGGCCTCGCAAGGCACATACCCATGGCTGGTGGCAGATGGGGACAGTGAGCAGTGAGCCAGGGCTGAGTGTGAGCAAGGGACTTGCTGCCAAACTGGCATCATGACCAGCAGGAGATGAGCACTCCTGAGATGAAAGTCATGGTGGCTGATTCACACACAGATACAGATTGGGGTGTTCAAAGGAGGTGGTATGGAGTTGCGCTCCAAAAAACCCTCCTGCACCTTGCTGGTTACATGCCCAAAACTTGCCAAGGTTTGGATAAAACCTACAGCAACTCAATGTTTGTCCTGGAAACCTCTTCCATGCCCTCTCCCTGCTCCTGACAGGGCCTTCCTAGAGCTCAGCACCCAGCTCTCCTGAGGCAGGCAAAACCCAGCCTCACAGTGACATCTAGTGAGGAGAGACCTCATGGCACTGCAGACCAGCGTGGGAAATGGCAGCCTGGACTGTCTGCCCTCCTCTCCTCGCTGCTTTGTCCCTTGGACATCAGAAGACAGAGGCAGAGCAGGAGATGTGGCCCTGGAGAAGAAGGCAGCCTGGCCCAGGAGTCTAGCATGGTGAGATGAAGGGTGCCTGGTATCCAGCACCTCCAGGGCTGCACCTGCACCGCAATGAGTAGGGGTCCTCCAAGTACATGCTGGGGGATTTTCAGTGTTTTCTAAAAGAGCATGTGGGTGCCAGGAGCAACTTGTAATTTACAGGGACTCAACTGCAGGGAGTCACGAACAAATGGTAAAAGGTCAGGTTGAACTGCCACCCTCCCACGGCCTCAGAAATTGCTGATCCTGGTCAGAGAGGGCCAGAAGGAGAGAGAGCAGTCAAGGAGACAGGGAACAACATAAGGAAGGACCAAATGCAGCTACTAGAGAGAGAGAGCAAAGGAAAGAAAAAAAAAAAATGAAGGGGGAAGAATGAGGAAAGCAGGGTGAAGGGAGAGGAGGGGCCTGACACCATGCCGGTCAATGTAGCTTGCCAAGCACAGGACTGAACACCTCCTTGATCTGGACCACATCATCCACCACAATTCTGTGTGGTTTAGAGCAATTCTGGAAAAAAAAAAAAAAAAAACACAAATACTAGTAAACCACAAAGTGTGCATCATGGCAACAAGCAGCCAGCCACTCTGCTGCTTGCAGCTGAATCCACGATGCTGCCTTGCTCGCAGTCCCCACATCAGTGAGAACCAGGGAGGGGACCCGCTGATCTGACCCACGGCCGTCCTCTGCTCTGCAACACCTTCCTGATCCCTTCCCTCCTCTGCTCCTCCTTGCTTTTCCTACTGTCTCCAAGTGACTCCCTCCCAAGCCTGAAGGGACTTTGGAACAGGAGGGGACATGACACACCTTCGGACACTGAACCAGCATGGGGAGATCATACTGGTGCCAGCAGAGAACGGAGCAGGTAGGAGCCACAGCAGCTGGCAATGCTCCACCAGCCCTGCTCTGCATCAAGCAGCAGAGACATCAGCTAACAAGGCCTGCCTAAGGCAGCAAAAGCCTGTGACAACCCCAGCCCCTCTCCTGTCTCTCTAAATCTATAATGGTAGGTGACAAGCATAACTAGCTAAACGTCACTGCATCCAGAGCCAGCTCTGGGGCTTGTAAACATTTTACGGCCCTGGAGCAGAGAGTTTGGGAACAAAACACAGAGCCTTCCACCTCTTTGTCACTGCTTTGAAAGCAGACACATTCAACAATGAGTGACAGTCCCCAGTTTCACATCTGCACAGCATGGGGGTACTTAAGAATGCTCAGCAGTCATACTTCTACATGAGAAATCATTATTTCCATTGTAATCATGGACAAAATACATCCTTCCTGGAAGAAATCAGACATTGTGTTATCAAAGGCCACAATATTTTCAGAATTGAGAGCTGCAGCCTTTTTACAAATCTCTCTAGTTAAAGAATCTGATGTTACACTCAGTAACCTGTTTGAAAATCCCTGTTTCAATTTCTATCCATTTGCTGTGCACTCAACCCGAGAATATTCTGGGGGGTGAATTTCCCAGAGTCTGGCATGGAATATCTGTAGTTCTGACTAAAGCACAAAAGAAAGCTAGGAAGAGCAAATCAAACAATGCAAGGGAGGAATAAAGAGTTAAGTTGAAAGCCAAAGGTGAAACAAAAGAAAAAGGTCAAGATCCTTCTACTGCTTCCTCCCTTTCCTGACATTTAAGGATCGCAGTGGGAGAGAGAGAGGGAAACTGTTACCTTCCAGCTGCAGTCCTATTTGCCTGCTCCATTCTAGGAGGCATGCAACAGCAGCAGATGTCCCTCAGAGATTTTTACTTTCAGGCAAAGATAAAGAGTACAAGAGTACTGGAAGTTCAGTCATTTTTGTGATTGTGGATGCAAAATCCCTTTATGTCTGACCACAAAAACCTTGTGACACCAACTATATATGACATGCAAGATTTACTAACAAAGTGCTTTCTTCTGGTATTCTAAGCCCTGATGAAATACTTGAACGTTTTTTTCCAAATATAACATCTATGTTCTTAAAAATATTACCTCTGTCTACAAAGTTGGCTCTTCAGCAAAGGTACTGATGCTTGCTGTCTTCCCATTTGGAGCCAAAAAGCAGCACATGGAGACAAGGATATGTTTGGGGTTAAGCCCTCACATTGTCATTCAGAAGATCTAGTTGGAACACATCCTGTCTCAGATATTTTGTGAGGTGCTTAACCTTTGTGCCTCCTTATCTCACCTGTATAGGAGGATAATAGCTGTCTTGTTCAGGGGCAGAGTTCATTTCTTACTACAGCATCTAGTACAGTGGGAAGCTGATTTAGTGTCAGCCTGAGCCAACATTATTTCCAGAAGCTGTGCAATGCAGAGCCAGTTTCTTGGTGACCTGGAAAAGGATGAAAAGTGCATGGAAGAGGTAGGTATCTGCATTGGTTTAAAACAAAACAAAACAAACAAAAAATCAGAATAAAGAACTTTCTATCCATCTGTAGTAACTAAAAACTTACCCATGCAAAGATATGAATCAAAGCATTCTCCAGCACTTGCTCAAACTCAGTAGGCCAGAAAGTCAAATCACTTTTCAAAGGCATGTCACACAGTTAAAGGACAAAGGTTCCTATATACTTGAGGTACAGGGCAGGCAGTGATCCACGGTTCTTTGTAGGAACAGCAACCACAACACAAACTGCTCGAGGTTGGCAAACACAGATAAATATTAACGACAACAGCTTTGAATAAGGCATCATAATGTATTGCTGTCCAAGAGAAAATACAGAGCACTGGATGTGGTGAAACTGGACAGCTGTCTAAAGCAAAGCACGTTCCACATTCCACCTGTGACAGAACAAAGGTGAAAATCTGTTACAAGTCAGCTTGAAAATTGGTCTGATTCATTTTGAAAGAAAAAATACAGATATATTGCTAGTATGGACAATACCAAGTGTTCAAACATCAGGATCCCATTTCGCAAAACCATAAGACTGTTTAAAAAACACTCCTAAACAAAGTGAATGTTTGTGGTCGTTGTATTTTACTTCTAATGCTGTTCTCAGCTTCTGTTTTCTAACATTCTTCAGAATATTTCTTCAAGCTGAGACTCCTACATAACCCCCTGAATCCAGAAGCTGGAACATAAAAAAGAGCAAACAAACAACTATTATGAACTGCCACAGATGGCAATATGATTAACCACAAATATCATTAATGTCCTTGTCACCACTTAGTACAGAATAATAAGGTGGCACATGCCAAATGTATGATAATCTCAAACATCTTCCAAAGCCTAGAATAATAGGGAGAAGAATAGTCACTCCAAGATGAACCAGAAACTTTATCAACATATTCAAACAAGGAAAATTTCCATTTTTCAATGCCATAAGAAATAAAGCAGAAAGTGAACTTATAACAGCCACATAAGGAAGTTACTTAAAACTTAAACTGATCTGTATGCTGGGTTATTTGTAATTGAAAAGCCAGCTAGCTCATGGGTACCCATTGATGCATGAGATATAAAGAAAGCTATAAAACATGAACATTAGCAGCAGAAAGCTTTCAAAGATAACTTTAACTTTCAGAAACAGACATTCTCCATCTACAGGCAGTGCCTGTGGTTTTTGCCATCACAAGTTAGATTATTCAGGCTCTAAGACAGCGATTTATTTGGATGTTATGCATTTAAATGAATATCATTTGACATTCATTCTGTCCCCAAAGTGTTTCAAAGAGCTAACTGCACTGATTTTTGAGGGATTACAAAGTGATGAAGTTTTCTTGGATGAAGTTTTAAATTGAGTAGAGGCCTTAAAGAGTACAATGAAATACCAATTTATTTATTTTTTTTACTGACATAGGCACAAAGTTTCCTAACATTAAATTTTTAAAAGTACATACCAGTTGGGAAAAAGCTATTTGTAGGGGCTGCTCATCTGCTCTCAGTAGTGATTTGGGTAAAAGAAAGTGATAGTTAAATGTATATGTCATGATGAAAAAAAGGAACATATCCTCACTGTGAGAGATAAAGCCACAGAAGCTCCTACAAAGAGAAATACAGCATATTATATGCTGTGCTCAGCACAAAGCAGATTTATCAAACACAGGTTACTTGGCTTAATCTAAGGTCAAAGAGGAAATTTTATGGTTTATGACAGATGGGAGATGAGATTATGTGATCCAAACACCTAAATTCTACATACATACAGGTTTAACAGAACATACAGTACACAGGCAAAATCTAGTTCATATTAAGAGATGATTGTACGTTCCCGATACAGGACAATAAAATGTTTTCGTTTAGCATTGCAGGAAAATGGTGTAAGCATAATTCTCTATTAAAGTCAAACAGTAACGGAAAAATCAGCATCTGTCTGCAGGAGTGTGGCAGGTATTAACTGTACCAAAGTCACTCAGACAGAGACATGACAGACGCTATTATCACCGTGTCTGCCAAAACCAAGCACAGCTGAAGCCAGAATGCAGTTAGGAGAAACATTAATGATCATCCCCTGAGAAAGGCTGCCAGAACCTGTTAAAAGGAGTGGAAGAAATATAGTGTATTAATAATAGGTACATGGTTTCACAAAGTGTTAAAAAATCCATGGCCCATGTTGGATGGTGATCTTAGTGTAGTTCTAGGGCAGCAACAGATCCAAACCTGGGGAATGCACACAACACCAAGCATGTGTCCATTTAACTTCTTGGTGCACTACCTAGCTCCACGAGCCTGACCAGACGCTGATGCAGGAGACTGTGAATGCAGTTAAAGAAAGTATCTTGCCTTCCCTCTTCAGCAAAATGACCCCTGTGCGCTCGTTACATTTTATTTTGCAGGTAATTGCAGACTAAAATCATAGCAGGTCTGCACTCAACCTTGCTGGTCAAAGGAGGTGTTGCCTATATTAAAGTTTCTTGCTACTGAAGGTATTTAGTAAGAAGGGAGTCAGATTTTCTGAGAGATCTGCATAATTGAAAGTGTTATTTATTGGCATAACAGAAATAGACATACAATAGTATTTGCAATGGTTTACTTTTGAGATAGAAAAGGGCACATATTTTCCAACAATGAGATAATAAATCAGTGCAGCTTGTACCATACCAATTTGTTAAATGTAAATGTGTTTTGCAGTGGTGGTAATGAAGATGGTTTTGCATCAGGTGTCCCTGTAAGACATTTACGAGTTTACACTGTTTTGCCACTGAGCATATGTAGCGATGTATTAGGTGAGCCTGATGAAGTTAAGTGATGTAAATGTAGGCTTTAACCTGTAAAATAAGCTATCTTGAATATAGTGTGATATATAACTACGAACAGCTTACAAAGAACCTGTAAATTGTATTTTAGGGGCTAAAAGAGAATGTTTGACTGATGAGGTATTTTTGGAAATGCTTTCCCCACAGTAATATCACTGGTAGCTATAATTTATCTCACTCTGATCAAAATAAAGATATTCTTAATACACAAGTAGTGACAAGTATTTTAGTGACTAGAATGCTCTCTTTGATTTCAGCAATAGGCTATTAAATCACTTCTTGTTCAGATTCTGCTTTGAAAAAGTACAATAGCTTCCTCATAAATTTGCTAGCTTTCACGTGACTGGAGAGACAAGCCTGGCACACAACTAGGGAGCTGAGCAACCTCAGTCTTTACTAGCTTAGTAGAAGACAAGAAAATGGAGAAATGCTCTGTGCTACACACCCAGCGACTGTCCCTCCAAATCAATCCAAAAATTGTTTGGATTACTATAAAAGGAAAAACATGAGTGAGAAGTGACATACTGAATAGGAAGTAACAGGTTAATGTTTCCCAGGAATGAGCACCAAATAGGTCTTGTCCAGAAAGATGTATTAGCACCATCACAATGGCAGGTACTGCCACAGGATGCCAGGAACCATCCAGAGAGAGATTTGGAAGAGAAGTAACAATAAAAAGATACGCAATGAGGTGACATCTGCAGAGGCTGGAGAACAATCTGCAGAGAATGGATGTCTTTTAATGAACCGGGGTTTAACTGTTATCAGTCACTACTAGAGATCATGACTGTGCGAAACAATGAGCGATGCTTGTATCTCTCTCCCTGCGGGACCTATCTGAGGGAGAATAAACCTCTCTCCTTCTCCTCCAGTGCCAGCTTGCTACTGCCAGCACTGGCTGTAATTGAATAAGCTTTATTCATATGATAGCTAAATTTAGCAGTTATTAGCACCAAGTCTCTGGAGAGGCAAAAATGGGGGAGGAAAGCTCTAAATAAACAGACTAAAGTCATACGGAATAACAGATGAAAATTACAGCAGAGTGAAGCTCCACGCCTGAGGAGTCAGGCACGGAGTCACACCTGTTTTTTGGGGCCTCACCGAGATAAAACTTCACAGACCAGGTGGTTGTTTCCTTTCCTCCCAGCCTGTAATTATTATTTCCCCTATGATTACCACTACAACGGCAGGGGCTTTTCTGAGCCGCAGCCCAACGCAGCAGCTCTGCGAGAGTGTACCACGGAGGCCCTGCAGGCCGGCTGCCAGACCACGCACTACACAGGCGGGAGAGAGGGAAGGGCCACCAGCAAGAACGCTGCGCTCAAAGTGCGCGACGCCAGCTCAGGTGTGGCCTGAGGTAACCTCCCCGCAACATGGCGCCACAACATGGCGCCGCACCCCTTCCCGCCCAGACTTGCCCGGCTCTCTCTGCGCATGCGCGCCGGGCCCGGCGCAAAGACGGAAGTGTGGCGGCTTGGGGGGGGTGAAAGTGGCCTCAGGCGCGGGCGGAAGTGCTGCGGCGAGCCGGAAGTGGGAGAGCGGCGTGGGGCGTGCGGCGTGCTGCGATGTCGGCCTCGTTGCTGCGGCGGGGCCTGGAGCTGCTGGAGGCGCCGGGTGGGCCCGCGGGGCCGGGAGGCGGGGAGGAGGGGGTTGTCCCGGTGTGCGGCTGTAGTAACCCCGCCCCTCTCCCCCTGCAGGCCGGGGGAAGGCCCCACCGGGCCTCCAGCGGCGGCGTGACGGCCCCAGGGCGGCGGGCGCTGCGCGGCGGAGGAAGGCGGCGCCGGGTCCTGGGAAGAGCAAGGCCACGATTAAGGGCAGAGTCGTGAAGTCGGCGATAGGTGAGCCCCGGCCCGGCTAAGGGCGGGGGGGCAGCTTTGCCGCTCTCCACACCCCTCGCGCTGGGTCCCCTTGTGGTGTCCCGCAGCCCCCCGCCCCGGTGCCCTTGTGTCCTTCCCTTCCCATCCGCCTGGGTCTCTTTGGTGTCCTCTACTTAAGCGCAGCCAGATGTGTGGTGTGGAAGCACCCGTCCCCAAGCTGTAGCAGTGTCTGTTTTTCCCGGGGCATTGCTAGTCGTTCTGTGGCAGTCCTTGCGTGCTGCCTGGGTGAGCTGCTGATGTGTTTTGTCCCACTCTGCTCTGGCCTAGAGGAGTATCACAAGAAGAAGGCCATGAATCACTTGAGAGCAAACCTGCAGTACATGACGAATGGGCGATGTGTTGCAGACAAAGCTGTCACCCAACAAGTAAGACTGTCACTTCTTTGTGGGGGGTCTGTTTTCCCTGAGAGGAGTACAGATGAATGGAAAGTATCCCCAGATCTTCCAGCTTAGACCCTGTGCAAAAGTTTCTGCCTGGTAGTGACCTTGAGGAATTCCTGTGTGCTCGTACAAAACAATTTACTAAGCTAAGAATTTAAGAAGCTTGAATTCTCATTGCTGTCTTGTTTCCTACAATATTCTCAGACACTGGTTAAAATCTACTGATAACTGTTGGCTTTTCTTAGTTACCAAATGTATTTCGTAGTTTTAGCTGACAAAGAAGCCGTGGTTTAGATCTTCCACTTACCGTTGATTGAACTGTCCTTCTATGTAGATAGAGGCTGTTTTAGCAAAGAATTAGGTATGCTGCTGGCTCACATGGTAGGAATTTCATAGCATCTTGAGTGATGTTTCTCATAACCTGAGAATTTAACTAGTGGTATTTCCCAAAAGATAGTCCCGTGCCAGGATCTGAAGAGGCAAATAGCTGACACTGCTAGATTCTTGGGCTATTTTTATGAGAAGGGGACTTTTAACTTACACAAACAAAGTATTTTAGGCCAGTGTTTCTCGGGCATGAGATTGTGAAAAGTAGTGATGGCATATTAGAAAACATCGAGGGAATTCCACCAAATTCTTGGGTTTTCAGGTTGTCTCGAGAGACAGGACAAAAGAAGGTCATAGTTGCAGAAAGGTTTGAGTTGAAACCAGTGTTTCAGTCACAGTGACAGTTGTCAGAGAGTAGTTTCCATATTTGGCTCTGAATACTACATGGGTATTTGCTGTTGTCCCCATGACCTGCTTTGGTTAACAAAATTGATTGCCTCTCACTCTTCTGTGTAGGTATTCCAGGATATAGCAAGGTACTATCAGAATAACAAGGGTATGGCAGGTGGGCCTGAAAATCACTGTTTTGTGATTTGGTCTGGATAACAATGACTGTTGTTTTTCCCTTTCTGTTTGAAGGTTCTTACCCAGAACAGAGGCAGGAAGTCCAAAGATCGGCCTCCAGAGAAGAAGGCAAAGAAGAAGCCTGAGGGCACTGTCTTTACTGAAGAAGATTTCCGTAAATTTGAGAGAGAATACTTTGGAACACTGTAAACAACATGAAAGGGACTCTTGCAGCTCCAGTCTTTCTGCAGCTGAGTGCTCAGAACACAGGACTGGCCACTTCCTCAGCATGTTTGAGATGGGACACAGAAGATGTGCCTCCTTGTCAGCGGGTACTTTAAGGTCAAACTTGCAGAGAAACTCCACATCTGTGCAGAACTGGTTGCTGGAGACATGGAGGTTCTCTTGGCTTTGCAATGCATTGTCCTTATAACTGTCTCCCTCCAGCCGGCATGTCTTGCATTCTTGGTGTAGAAGGGTGGACCAATCCAAAAATAAATTTTATTCCTCTTACTCGGGATGTAAGGCTTCTGCTGCCAGTCTCCAACTCAATGGAGAAATGTCTTGGATCAGCAGAAATAAATCATCAAAAGGGAAGGTTGCTTTGAAAGACTGCTAAAACCCAAATAGTCCTGCAGTTTCTGTTATCATTACAGCCTCTGTCAGGTTTTTCTGTTATTGTAAAAACTTTGTATGTGTTGTATGATTAAACTATTGTTGTTGTAGATGCTGCCTATCCTTGCCTTCATGGTAGTGATTATGACAGGTTGTGATCGATCAAGACAAACCAAGTCATTGTTCTGATCCAGGCACACCTGCTGTTATGATGACTCAGTTGTGTGAATGGCCCCTCTGTGATTCATGTTGACACGTGTATTTAGCCTTCTCTCTGACATGCTTAGGCCTTCAAAGAGTGCAGGCTGGAACTGAGATGACTCAGTTATGCCTGTTCACAGTCTTGCCTCTCCAAGGAAGAGGTCTTACATGAGGAAAGTTGACTTTTGGATGCTTCAACCCAAGCCTTCCCACTGAGGTTGCAGCTGCCCTAGGAGGGCACTGCTGCTGGGCAGTACCAGCCCCTATAGCCAGGAGTGCTTGTGACCCAGAGGTTAGCTCTCAGCACAAAGATCAAATCTTCTGAACCAGAAGTTGTGATGCTGGACTGAAGGGATTTTTTTTTTTCTATGACTACTGCTAAATTCCCTGCTGTAACTAATAGATGGCCCAGCAGGTGGAAGTGTTGTTCCAGACGCTCTTCCTTGCTAAACCACTGCAAACGTGCTTCTCAGAAACTCCTGCCACTG
Source organism: Chauna torquata (assembly GCA_013399475.1). Taxonomy (NCBI): domain Eukaryota; kingdom Metazoa; phylum Chordata; class Aves; order Anseriformes; family Anhimidae; genus Chauna; species Chauna torquata. The sequence goes on along the minus strand of VXAL01000181.1, from coordinate 152,113 downwards.
CCCTTTCCTGCCCCTTCCCTAAGAAGATGGGAAGTGTGTGTCCTTTGGAAAAAAAGAGGTAAGGAGAAGGACTAATGCCAAGCCTTGGTTACACTCAGGAGTTGATTCTAAGTGGCTTGGCTGACCTGAGCAGCTGCTGCTCACATGTTAGTGTTGGAAGGAATTTGGTAGCTATCCCTTCTCTGCCCTCTGATGATAATTCCTGGTGCATCCTGTTAAGTCTGTGTCGTCTCTGTTGTCTTCTTTCCCTCTTGTTTACATGGGAGGGAAGGTCACCCAGATGTACAATGTCCAGACAGGGGAAATAGTGAACACACTAAAGTTTGTGTACTGGAATTGTGTAACAGCATGTGGGAGGGGATTTCTTGCAGTAGGGTCAGTTCAACCATCTGCAGCTAAAAGTGGTAAATAAAACAGTTCAAGGACCCGTTCTCCTCTTTTTCGGTTTGTTCCTACTCCCAAAATGGTGAGGTGTGTAAAATGGAAGAGAATGACTGTCTGGAAAAGTAGTTGAGCACAATGTGTATGCAGTATATGTCTTCTCAAAACCTCTGCACTCTGTGCTGGCTGCTGTATTAGCTGGTCTAACACATGTTGCTCTGTGTGGAGCTGTTGTAGAGACTGTTAACGGCGTGGAAAAGCTGGCCCTGCTGTAGTGTGATTTTTGAAAGCGGTAAATTTCTGGGGTGTTACTTTGTGTCATGCCCTCACCTTCAGTACTCAGCAGTTCCTTTGACCTTACAGAGGTCCTTCATGTCACCCCCTGCACCTCCTCTACCAGCTGCTCCTACGCACCCATTTCTGTGGTTGTTCCAGCTGCTGGGCTGCTCTTCTGCAGCCTGAGGAAAGCAAAAACATCCTTTGTTGTCGCAGAAAGGAGCACTAGGGTAACGTGGTTCACTCTGTTTGTACAAAACCCAGCTTGTTTGCTTGCAAACATAAGCAAATAGGAAAGCTGTTCTTTCAAAGTCAGTAAAGAACTTTAAAGTGGGGCCCATAGCAGTTTTCCCCAAGGATAACAATACCCAGATATGTAGAATTTTAAAGTTGGATGGGAGCTCTCATTACTGTCTGGAAAGTCTATTAGAGCCAACACAAGTAATCAACATACTTGTGGCTATATGCCGTGAGGTGTTGCACTTGTTTGAGAGGGTAAAGCAACCTGTCAGACTGGATTTTGCCAGCTGAAATCAAACTTGATTGTACAGCCAACAGTATCCTCAGCTAAATTAAACTTTATCTTGCAGGAGGGAGGAAAAGCAAGCAGCAGTTGCAGATAAGCCATGTTTGGCAAGGGCAAAGATCTGACATGTCCTAGCCTTGATTTTCCCTGTCTCTCACAGAGCCAGAGCTCCTAGGAAAGAAGAATGGCCGTGGCACCTGCACACTGGGTAGATAAGGACGGGAGCTGGCCCCTGAGGGGAACGTCTCCAAGCCAGAGGGGGGAATAGGTACCAGCCTGTGGCACGTGCCTGGTGGTAAAATAAAACTAAGCATCCTCTTACACTCGAACTGTCTGTGTTATGGACTAGTCATGCTTACAGCATGCCAGCTCCTCAGCTGGGCTGGGACCCCAGGGGGTGGCTATCTCAGAGCAGTGTATCCCAGCTCTCTGTTGCTCGCAACCAGACTTCGCTGCCCCACAAAAGAGCGAAGACGGAGTCGGAGGGAGCTGCTTCCATAGCTTCTTTTCCTACTCGGCCTCCGACCTGTCCAGTTCCCAGGCTGGGAGCTAAGACGTTGCGTCCCACAGCGCTCGGACCTGCCAGACGGCATTTCTCTCCCGTGCAGCTGCGAGCGGCGACGCAGGCAGGCTGAGCTCATCGGGCTGCTGGCTCTCTTCCCAGCTCTGCGACACCGGCCGAGAATCCTGCAGCAGAAAATAGAGGCAGCCAGGCTGGGGAGGAGGGAGGGTGCCATCTTACAGTGCATCCCCACCCACACGCATCAGGGAGTCGGGATGGGAAGGAGAAGCTTTAATATAAATGCAAATAGAAGCTCTGGAGCGTTAATAATGTGGTAGAACCTTTCCAGGGAAGTAGTTTAGAGGAGGAAGGATAGTCCCCAAATGCTCAGTGTTGGACTAGCTTGTTGTGAGTAAGATTCACAAAGCCGGTTAATGGCCTGTTGCTCCCTCTGTTATGTGAATGGAAAGCAAACAGAAAAACTTGTTTGGGCAGGTACACACTAATGCAAGCCGAGTGGCTCACAGCTTCTGCTGCATCAGCAAGTCTGTGCTTCCTTAGTGTGGAAAGCAACAACAGCTAATAACAGCATAGAGGTGTATCGGGACAGAGGAGGGCTGCAAGTATAAACCAATAAAACATGATTGCCCAGGACACTCAAGAATTTCTTCCCTCTGAAATAACACAGCAAAATACAAGCCTGGCTGCAAATGAACCAAGACAGTCTGACAAACTTGCTCAAGCAAACAAGACTTAAAAAGCTGAAAAGGCTTTTTTTTTTTTTTTCTTTTTTAGGGGGGGGGGGGGACCATGGTTGGGAGGGGTCTTAAAAACCTTTTAGACTCTCAGTCCTGGGCTACTTTTTCAGGACTGACTTCCATTTTAGTCTTGCTGATGATACACGCAGTGTCAGCACCTACAACACTGATGGGGTCCTGAATGCCTTGGGTAAGGGACCAGTTGTTGCAGAAAACGGCACACAGCAGCAGTGACCCGAATAGTGCGCAGGAAGGAAAAAAAAAAAAAAAAAGAAGCAAATGAACTGTCCATTCAACTGAAAATGAGGAATGTAAAAGAAGGCCTAATGCCTGCTTACAGCTCAAAATGTGGAACTCCAGCCAACAGGCTGAAAAGTTAGTAGGTTTGAGATGGATTAAAGGCTTGCATGACTGTCCATATTTACATTAAACAGCATCAACTGTGCCAACCACCAACTGTTGGGAGCAGGGGAAATAAAGGGCATGAAGGTTGTTCTGCCTCTGCCTATGGAGTTTACAAGCACCTTTTTCTGAACGAATTAGCTGTTGGCGGGGCTAACCAGTAATCTAGCCAAGCAGGCCTGTCCTGAGCTGCACCATTTGGATGCCGGCAAGTTCTTTCATCTGCTTTGCTAACTTGTCCTTAAAGTAGGACTCCTTAAAGGAGTAGGTGTCTTTCTCTGATTGTCCATGCACTGCAGTGGAGATGCAGAGGGGTTACACTGGCAGCAGGCAGCACAAAGGCAAGCTTGTGCTTCGGAGAAGATTCTCTGCCCTATATAAATTCAGCTGATGTGGTTGCTGTGCTTGACTCTTGCTCCCTGCCATTTTTCTGAAGGGCATGAACATGTAAAAGAGAGAAAAAGGGCAGTTGAAGGAGAAGTGAGAGGCGGCTAGCCACTACTTTGAGTACATGCGCCTATATAAAATGTAAATTGGAGCTGGTGGGTACAGCTAGCTTCACGACACTTGTGGCTTGTGACACTGCATGAGTGCACTGAAACTCATGCAAAGATGACATACCTGCGATACCTGAGCAGCGGAAACAGTATTGTCTAGGTCAGGGGACCTCATCCCGCTGTTAATTTACATGGCCCAACTAAATGGCTTGAAGCATTTGAATGGGAAAGTCAGCAAAGATGAGCTTTTTTGGCCCAGCAAGGGATGCTCGTGGTAAGATCCCAAGATTGTCTTTGCATGGGAAATGATGTGTAATAGCAGCGTATGTGCTGGTCTGCACTGCAAGGCTGTGAATATATCAAGGATAGAGGAAAATAAGTTGTCTCAGAAGCTACTTGAATTGTATTAAGAAAAAATTAATATGCGTAAGATGGCAATTATGTTGGACAGTGTATAAGAAGGACAATATAGATCCTGTTGTTCCTGACACTATGGAATGATAATGAAAACTGGCGTTATTCTGACCAGAAATGTATAGATTTCCCACCAAAACCCAAGGCTTTCTGAATTAGAAACAGATGTAGTAAGTGGACAAAAAGCAAGGCCACACAGCAGAGAGGGATGAGAAAACAAGGGACTTCTCGACACAGAGCAAGTATAAGGACATGCCAAGAACAGAAGCTGAACCATACCTCCCAAAAAAAGGTGAGGCAATACTTAAGGCGGCTGTGGGAAACACAGACAAGACGGGGGCAGATTTTTTTCAAGAGACACATGACTCCTCTCTGGAGACGACATGGCCTTGGGGCCAGGGCAGAGGGGGCTGTGAAGTGACTACCACTCTGTGAAATTGTTTCGGCCAGAATAACCTACACCAGTCCAGCTCAGCAGCGCTGAGGGAGCATTCATCTCCCAAAGGACACCCTGTCCTTGCTGCCATTTCTGGGCTTTCTGCCAGGGCAAAAGCTATTTGGAAGATTTTATCATCATTCTTTCTTCATTCTCCAAAGCTGCAGCTGAGCGGTTATTTTTGTAAGTGCACTGCAAAGGTGCATCTGGTTCTCCACACAGGCAAGTGATGAAGTTGTCAGCAGTGGTGGTTTCCTCTTTTTGTTTGCAAAGAGAAGTACGAGCACCTGGGTCTCTCTAAATGCAGGGCAAAGAGGAAGCTAGCTATAAATAGTGAGCTTTTATATGGTATATGGTATAGATTGGGGAAATTCTGCTATTTCCAAGTATGCAGGAGAACTGGCCTCCTCCGGTGGTAGGTAAAGCCTCCATTTCATGCACCAAAATCTATTTCTGGACATGGTGTCACCCTGCACGTAAATCTATTTCTGGACATGGTGTCACCCTGCACGTAAACCACAAAGATTCAGTTGAAGCACATTTGTTCTGAGAGGCTGTGAGAAAAGGAAGACAGCTCCTGCAGTTTGCAAAACATGACATCAGTCACCAGGTAGGAGGCTATCAGCTGCTCAGACGCTTTCTCCCATGGGCTGGGGTTTTAATGCGACGGTGTCCTTGGTGTTGCTCTAAAGGATAAATTAAACACATGGAGGAAGAGTCAGCCCTAATCGCTAGCCAGTGCAAAATCTTAACTAAGTATAGAAACACAGCATCATTCCAGCAGGCATTGCATAAGGTTGCCATGTTGGCTGCCTCTGAAAAGCTGCAAGCTCAGAGCCTCGGCAAACAATAAAGACACCAAAAAGGGCTGGTTTCTAGTTCCCCTGCAAGAAGACATATAAAAGGCACGTGTGGATACATGGCAGAGAACAAAGCAGCACGGGTGCGTCACGCATTCCTCGTCTTCTGTTCTAGCTCTGCTCTTCCCTCCCCGGAGTGATTTTAATTTGGTAAGTTGGACCTACATGCTCTCCGGAGAGCTGTAGAAACCAGAATCATGTATTTACTGGCCAGCACAGAAACTGCCTCCTCTGCCTGCAGAGCATGGCCTCAAAGAAAAAGGGCTGGGTCACACACAGTCCTGCCACAGTGGGGGTGTGGGGATAACATGCTGATAATCTTTTCAGGCTTTGGGTTTGCTAAGTAAGGGCTGCAAAATGCACCTGCTGCCCTCACAGCCCAGCCTGCTGCCAAGCTTCAGCAGCAGCTGCAATGGCTCTAAGGGAAATGGAGGTGGTGGTCTACCTGCTGCGAGCAGCTACCTGCTTCACCTGCCTGCTACGGGAGCCTTCACGCAGCGCACTGCTGTTATCCCTGTGGCACGCATCAGCTAATGGATGTGGAAATGAACAGGGCTCAAGGACCGCAGCCCTAGCTTGAGGACATAAGGAGCTTAAGTGTCAGAAACCAGGACCCCCACAAGGCTGCAACAGGCAGGACGAACGATTTTGTTTGCAGTAACACTAGAGGCTTTCTCCCTCCCTGCCTCCAGCACTGGTCCTGAAGCCGCTGCCCTGGGTGTGTGCACCAGCCAGGCTGGGACGTGCAGGTGCCTGAGCTGGGCCAGCTTGCAGGGTCGTGTCAGTGCAAGTGAGAAGGAATATTAACTCCCCAGGGAAGGATGCGCACATCCACATGCCAAAGCTGCCTCTGGCAGGCCAAGCAGGGATTAAGAAGCCTGGCGGTATCACTAAATCTGGGTGTCAGTGGGCCAAAAAAAAAATAATAAATCACACATGCAGAATGATTGTAAAGGGCACATCCCAGATCCTGAAGCTCCTATTAGCAGGATACAGCTGCGCTGACCGTGGAGCTTACTGAATTTCAGAACCTCACAGAAAGAAAAACAACAAAAAAAAAATGCCTAACATTGCCATGAATGGAAGTACACAAATAAATTTGATGTCTACAGGCTGAAACCACCCTGCTGTGCAGGCCCCTACCTGCCATCTTTACGTACTATTTCTCTAGTGTGGAACAGAGATACCATCACAGCACGTTTTCCCTGCTGCATCTTTTCTCCTGACACTCTCCAGAACCAGAGGATTCTCGCTTACTGCAGCCCCTGATGAGACATGCTAGCCCAGGAGCCAGGTTGCAGCCTGCTGGTGACAACCCCTGCTGTATTCCCAGCACACACACACTGCTCCAGCACCTCGGTGTGCTTTCACCAGCTGCGTGGCTTCAGCAGAGCTGAACTAGCCCCACAGTCCAACTGATCTGCTCATCCAGTATTAGAAAGTCAAATTTGTGTTCACTCCTCAAAATTTGACACGTTTCAGTGACTGCCTGAAGAAGGCTCCGAGTTTTCCACACTTAGCTGCACAACAGCCTTCAGTTCTTGTGTGCACTCAGTGTAACCCCCTTCATTCCAGCCACTGACAAGCCAGCGTAAGGGCAGCACCTACCCAAGCCCTACCAGCTATGGCCAGCAAACTTCCTCTGCAGAGGTTTTGTACTTGTTCAGGAAACTCACAGCAAGACCAAGAGAAACCGAGAGACAGCTCAATGCTGCCATTACTCCTCCTTGAGTATTTTCTATCAAGCTTGTCACTTCCAGCTTGTTCACAACGACCTTGTCTTGCACCCTGCACCATTCACCTCCTCTGGAGAGTATGCTGAAGCCCAGAAAAGCCAAAACCAAAACCTTCACATCCCAAAACTCATTATTGTAATCAAATGGTTCTTCTACAGGTTCTCAAATTGTGATTATGCCTTTCTTTGCTACTAAAGATCTTGGGGTAGCCCAATTACGATTTCCCCCCGTTTATGAAGTATTTGAAATATTCTCAGTTGTATGTGAACTAAGCCACTGTATTAAGATTAAAGGCACTTCTTACACACTTGATCCAGCACCCACTGAATGCAACAAGCAGCACACTCCAACTGGACAGCATTAACAAACCCAGGAACCCAAGGTATTTGTATTTTGATGTAGGCAACGCAGCACCAAACATAGTTTAGAGGTAGCCAGTTATTTCACACAATTCCAGGTTTACTATAAAATAATTTATTAATAGACAGCAATACACAGCTTCAGCAGCAAGCCTATATACATGCACATAGAAACTACTAACTACCCTACTCAGGGACCCTAGCTCTTTTGACCTTGGCCTTCCGGACCTCTTCAATCAAATCTTTTAAGTACTGAATTTCCTTACTCAGGGAATCTGCTTTCTCCTTCAGGGCCTGATTCTTCTGCTCCAACTCTCTGCACTCCCCAGACAGTGCCTCCTGCTCTGCCCTCTTCTTCTGGCGGTACCGTGTGGCAGCTGTCTTATTCTGCTCCATCTTTTTCAGTTTCTTATCTATTTTCTTCTCTCCTTTCATCTTTGCTGACACTACCTTCTCAGCAGGATGATCATAAGGCTTGGACCGCACAGACCCACAGTTGACATCTGCAGGGAACTGGTTTTCACTGGGGGATCCAACTGAATTTGTAGGACTATGTTGGGGTGTTCCCAGATAAGAGTCTGGGCTCATGCATATTCCACTATCATCAGAATGGTTCTCCTCCTCTTTCTCAGACTTAGTGATCACTACCACAAAGGTGGGGCCCTCCAGTTTTCTTTCTCCTTCCAGAACATCCACTTCACTACCTAGTTCTAAACTAAATGAATGGTCTGGAGTAGAAGTCAGAGACCCTGGGGAAAGGGGAAAAGACCAGAGGGAAGCCAATGGGGCCATTGGATCTGCTCCAATTGGAGATTCAGGGAGATTGGTGATTAGGTCAGATATCAGTGGAGGTTCTTTGTTGTGAAATTCCTGGGTGGTAGGGTTAAATAGGAGATCACACGTGTCTTCCAACGTGGCCATCAGCTCGTCTGGTGAGACGGTGGCTTCCAGATGTTCCATACCTAACAGGGCTTCAAAATCAAATTCCTTCAGATCCATCTTCTCCACCATCCACTCCATGCCAGAGAAGGCATCCTCTGAACAAGAAAAAAAATACACTTCAGTAAACCAGCAACCAACACAAACCTCTCTAAACTATCGGGGGGGG
>VXAL01000181.1:121584-143818 GCA_013399475.1 Chauna torquata | reverse complement strand
CAACTAACACCTCCCGTTTCTTTTATTGGTATGAAAGAACTAACTACCAGAATCCCCACCACCACTAGCTCCAGAAGACTGCAGGGTGCAACATAAGCCATCAGCTGTTCTGACATTCCATCCCTCTTACTCTAAGAGAGGGAGAATTCAGGGCCATTTGCAGCATACAGCCGCACTTGTCTCTTGTGACCTCTTCCAGGCAAGACTACTGTAACAGCTGGTATGTTATTAAAAGGGCAACAGAAGTGTCATTTTACCATATGCCAGTTCACTAACTAGCAATTTTATATTGTGTAAGCAGTGTTGTACAGATAGTTTCCAAACCGAGGTATGCATATGAGGTTACCTTCTCATTTATAAAAGACTTGCAATTTTATTTCTGAATGGGAATGTTTTCCAAAGTTTTGTTGTTATGTGCAATCAATCATAACTGATGCACTTTATGTAAATAAAGTATCTTACCCTGGCTGCTATCTATGGTGTTGCCTAAACTGTCCACAGCAAGCCAATTGGAGGAGACTGCCTTAGCCTTGTCGCTGGAGAACCCATGCGAACTGAGGGGCTCGGCCACCTCCAGGTAGTCATCTAGGAGTCCCAGACTTTCCTCAGCCACCGAACACGGCTGGCTGAAGGGGGATGACTCCCCCAACAGCATCTCGTTGTTCAAGAGGCTCATCTTGGTCAGTTTTTAGTGCTTTGATGTCAAAGGATGTAGACAGGTAGAGGGTCTTTTCGTCAACTACAGCAGTGCTGCTGTGCGGTGCCTTGAAAAACCTGCAAGACAGACATTTTTTTTAATGCATCAGTGTTTGTTCTACCAGCACAGTAGCTTTTCAGAAGAAATGCCACTGCAGTAAGTATGGTGGTACACTAGACTTGTACGACTACAACATTTTCAGGACTGTCTGCATGCAACTTTGTTGCTTTGTCCTTTAAGTTCCATACTAAATGCTCTTCTGCTCACAGTCATGCCTGCCACGGCAGCAGAGCCAACCCCAGGCTCCAGGGGTTACACCCCCACCCTCGGGCCACTCGGCTTCCTCATGCCCAGATATGGCCACGGCTCCACCGGCCCCACCCACCCCGCCGCCCTGACTCACGCCCACAACAGCAGCCGCAGCCATTTCACGATCCCGCCGCCTCCATCTCCCCACCCCAGCCGCCGCCGCCATTTTGTGTCTTGCCACGTTTCCACCGCAGCCACGGCACCACGTGTCTCAGGCGGCGAACGCCGGGATCGCATACGGCCGGGCCGAGCCGTGCCGAGTAGCGAGGCTGCAGTACCACAGGCGAGATGGAAAAGGGCAAGGGACCTTTCTGAAATAAGCCGACTTACCACATAGAGAATTTGGATGAGAAACCCAATCAAGTGCCCCATGCACCACCTTTTACTCTAGTTTCCAGGTGGTACGAAACCCCTCCAGACAATCAGGGCACACAGTGCCTTAAAGGATTATACTACTGCTGCCAGCTTATTAGTAGCTTCCCGATTATCTCCTCAGAAGGAGGCGAAAGATGGTACTTATACTTAGAAACGCAATGCCTCCAATATTTTATCTTCCCCACCTACAAAAGCATTCCCCTACACTGAATAAGCAGCCATCCCTGGGGATGTACTGTTCATCCTCCTACGAAAACCCCATAAAATGCAAAAACCCTAAGCTATTAAAATCAGATTTTTCTTGAACTACAGGAAACACGATTTTTTTTCTTTTTGCTTCTGAAATGGCATTTCCTGCTATTGCCGCCAACCCCGAAGAGGTTGAGCCCATAAGACAATGGACTCTTCCTCCTACCCAAAACCTTATCACCCAGGCAGTTTTTCTCATGGTGATACCGCTCATTATCGTATGGGTGATAAATCCACCCCAAAAGGCCACTTTGAGGGGGGGAGGGGAGCCGAGGGCTAACACACTAGGGAATAGCCGTCCCTCACACACGATACTCACGCCATGGTTGCAGATGCCGGGGATGTGCCGAGGCCGCCGCCGCTGCTGCTGCGCCTGGTGCACTGGCCGATGCCGCCGCTGGCCCTGCCGCCCTTAAATAGCCATGGCGGCCAGGGGAGGGGGGGGCTGCTCCGGTCCGCGCCGCGCGGGGAGGTGCTGCGCGCACACCCACTACCACCACCTCTGAGCTCAGCAGTGACCACACAATGAGGTGGCACCGCCTGCGCGCACTGTTTATATACCAGCCGCATTAAGCAAAACGAGATCCGGCCGTGAGGTGTCCTTCCGCCTAGCGTCATCTGCCTCTCGCCAGCGCCCGCCGGCCCGTAGCCTTACTTTCTGGGCTTCTCTCTTGCCGTCCTGCTACGGGTTAATCGCAGGAACCGCCGACAAGAGCCATCTCTCCATCGCGGAGCAGCTGGTGGAGGTACTATATGGTGTACGTCCGCGCTGCCGTCTCCCCTCCGAGCGAGGCCGTGTCACGTGACGGAGCAGCTGAGGACGCTCCCCCCACCCTCGGGGGAGCGTTGGGGTGGGGGTGGGGTGCTCCTACTCCTAACCGCCAACAAAGACGGGGCGCTCGCCTCGCAGGCATCACGCGGGCGTGCGGGGCGCTGATTGGCTGGAGGCGAGTTATTCACGTGCGCCCTGAGCTGTCATTGGCTGGGGCCCGAAGGAGGCCAGATGGTGAGGCGAGGGAGGAGGAGGAGGAGAAGGGGGGAGGAGGAGGAGAAGGAGCACCTGGGCACGAAAATGGCGCCGTGAGGGCCGGGAGTGGGGCGGCAGAAGCGCCCGCTGGACATGTCGCCGGGGCCCTGCGGCTCTGCGGACCTGGTTCCCTCCAAGCACCACCCCCTATTCATTCCTAACGGCCCCTCTCGCCCTCTACACGAAGGTCCGCGGAGCTCAGGCCCAGGGGCTGGCACAACTTCCCTCAAGAGAGGAGGCAGCAGGTCGCCGTGGCCGCTTGCTCACTCAGATAAAGCCTGAGCCTGGGAGAGAGCCGCCTCCCCCTTCGTGCCTGCCCCACGCATGCAGCCCTTAGATTATGGGTGTGTTTTAGGGCACGGGCTGTGTTAGCACGTGTGATAACGTGTGTCTGTGACCTGATCCTGCCAGCCGCATGGCTATGGCGTAGCATCGGCCCGGAGTGGTTTGTAAAGAGAGACACACTACGCAGAATCCAAGAGCATGAGTCTAATTAGTGCATTGAACCTATGCAAGACCTAACAACGAATTTGGTTATTCCCCAGCTGGGGAACAAGAACTTCCTCTCCTCCCCTCGGGTTTCACATTGACACAGTTGCTCTCTGTTCTCTGTGCAGCCATTGCTCAGACTGGTGTGAGCATTAATGGATCACCTACATAGCCTCACAGCTGTAAAAGACAGCCTCACCTTGGAAAGTTTTTAAAGCACAGTTTCACATTATGTTTTATCTGATCTAAATCAGCTAGGTAAGAAGGCAGCCCTGCACCCCTCCACCTCCAGTCCTGGCTTTACAATTCCACCTCCTCATCTGGCCCTCGCTGAGCCAGCTCAGCTAGCTCACCCAGTACAAAATTCATGGGGGGCAACGGTTTTCTGCTGGTTTCAGTAGCCCCTCATCATTTCACTCAGGACACACAACCACCAGAAACGCAGCTGCAGGTGAGCTGGGAAGGTCGGTACACGTGTGTTCCCTTGCTGTGTCAGAGCTATCCAGCTTCAAATGGTTGCTTCGCCGTGCAGCATACCATCAGCTCTGAGAGTTAAGGTGGGTCTTTGCTTGCTCAAACATCATAGTCCTGTAGGTCAAACTCCTCTCGGCTACTTCTGCAAAAGGCTCCACTGTTTTCCAGTTAGGGCTCAGTAGTATTTGTGTAAAGCCATGGCCTTCACTGAGTTCCAGGTGTAACTACCTGGAACTTATTAAACAGCTCAACTAGTAATTTGTGAGGACACATGACCAGGTTTCTACTTTTAGCAGTAGGATGTTACCATTGCCACTACAAATCAGGCTATGGCACTCCACCTCTGTAAACTGAACACTGGCTGCTGAATGAAAAAGGCAATTTTTCCTCTATGTTGTTTTTGTTCGTTTGTTTTTGATTTGTTTTGTTTTCTAGAATCGAGCACAGATTTTGAAAAGACTCATTAAAATGGAGGAGGCAGCAGAGAAAAATGCCATCTGATGCCAGAAAACACCATGATAGCAACTGTGTGATCTAAGATGACTGTTATGATAAATGCAGCAACAAGCAGGCAGATCTTGCTTCAAAGCAAAATTCAGAGGATGCAGCAGCTTTCAAAGAAGCCCAGTGGCTGATTGGTTGGGTGGATGGGTGAACAGCATCTCTATGTCCTGACTAGCTAAGGGAGAGCTCTCACATCCCCCACCTTGCCTGCTTGCCCCTCCTTGAAGTGAAAAGGGTGATTGTACAACTGTAATTGTAGCTAAATAAACAGAAATGCTATACACACCCAATCCTTCATCTTGAAAAGGTAATTATAGATTCCTGTGGAAAGGACTCTGGGTATGTGTGAGCAAGAATCACGCAAGCAAAAATGAAATATGCAATGAGGAACTTAACCCAGATCTGCCTGTTTCCTAGCTGCCTGGTTTCCATTTTGTGTGTAAACATTGAAATTTGTCTGCGTTGTGAGCTCCAGAAAGATTAACAGTCCTCAATCCAAGAAGTAAAATCGAGTAACCAAAAGCCAGCCATTTAGTGAACAGTGTATTTTTCTGTTTCCTGAAGGACTGCAGAATTACTGTTCTTACATAATTTAATGAGATACATGTTTAATTCCTTTATAAAACATGTCTCTGTATTTGCAGGTATTACATCAGAGGTTTCTCCATTGTGGGTAGAGTTTTTTGACTGAGCTAGAAGATAATTCTTTAAGCCCAAGTAACAATTCCATGGGAATTTTTCCGCAAAGAAAATGAAAAATATTTTCTAAGCAGAGAACTACTGGCTACCCACTAACTCGTATGTTCCTTTTCAGTACTGCAGAATGTATTTATGGCTCAGACATTGTAGAGAGAAGTGTGATAGCTCTGAAGAAAATTGAATTTACAGCACAAAGAGGTGGCTTCTGAATGAAGATTAATTTGTGTGCATGGTCAATAAACTCCTTATGACATGTTAACAGCTTTAGTGCCGTTGATGTTATTTTCCTGCCCTGGGTACCAGATCTCAGCAAAGAGCTCCTGCAATAAGTCAGATCCGTCCATATCTAGAAGCGAGGGGACAGCCGCAGGCAAAAGGAGATGCTCACACAGAGCTCACAGCAGGGTAGAGGCCAAAGTGACCTTGCTGGGGAGTGATGAAATGCCCAGGTAAATACAGCATTGCAGAAAGCACCAGGAGGTGGAATACTGATACTCCTCCACTCATCCTCCTCCTTCATTAAGATGGAAGGTGAGTTCATGGGCTTTTTTTTTTCTTTTTTTTTTTTTTTTAAGAAGCTAACGTTGCAAAGGAAAAGAGTTTTTCTTCTATCAGCAAAGATACAGGAGATAAACGTGCTGAATGCTCTGTTGTCAAGCGCACAGAAGACAGGGAGGACGTAAATGTTTCCATAGTAACACCTCCTCGCACAGCCTGGCCCTGTGCATACGATGCTCAGGGACGCGCTCGTGGCCCTGCATCCTGCATCGCAGGGGAGCAAGGCGGGGGCGTGGGGGATATGCATTACCGGGCCAGGAAGGTGGCCAGCAGAAGTAGTGGAGACGAGGTGTTTGCTCCTTTCTGGGGCGCTGGGACAGCCAGGAGGGCTTGCAGACAGCGCATTGGGAGGGGGCGCGACCCCATGGGGGCACTGGGCGGGTGGCTTGGGGCCCCTGCAGGGTCTGGCACCCCGGGGAATGGGCAGATGCGCCTTCGGCTGGCCCTGGGCCCTGCTGGGGTGGCTGGGGAGGAGGGGGTGTTGCCTGCTTCCCAGGAGGATGAGTGTGAGTGCAAGTCCCCGAGGGGATTCTTGTGATAATTTCTGTCCTTTGAAGCTTCCATCAGATGGGCAGGACAACAGGAAGCAAACCTCAGGCTTGCAACCTTACTCTGCACTTCAATGAGCAAAGAATTTCCAGAGACCAGCAGGAATTTTTCCAGGAGACAGTGTGCTGAGGGAAACACAAAGGAGGAATGAGGCAAAGCGCCTAGAAATTCTGCACAATTTCGAGGGAGAATTACCTACAATCTCTACAGCTCAGTCTAATTCACAGTGCTTGGTTGCTTCCCTCCTCATGTGGCACAAACAGATATCTGAAGGATCATTTCTGCCAGATTCTTATTGTAAGCTCTTTAGGGATTGCTTTATAGATGTTCTGTTTTAAAACTAGATTGAGAAGCAAATATATGTGATTAAAGATCAAGCTGGGAGGTATTAGTGTCCATCTTTTATTACATACCAACAAAAAAATAAGTTAGCCATATGTTGTGCCTCGTTTGTTTTGGACTAGTACACCAAATGGAATCCCTAATAAATCATTCATTGCTTACCCACCCCCTCACTTTCTTATGTTTCCATCTTGTTATGTAAATATCACTGACATTTGAAATGAGACTAATAAAAAAAAAAGGGATTAACTCTGCAATTTACATTTGCAACTTACAGTTCAATTATTTTAGACAGATATGGAAACAATCTTGGTTGTCCACCTACATTTTTCTTACTGAGCAAACGTGGGCATGCCAAGCACATGCTGATAGCTCACAAAATACGGCTCCCCTGAGGGTTAGTTACTCAGAATCAGCCAGGCTGTGGCCAGCTGCCACAAGTAAAAACATTGTGCAAATCTGGTAAGAGGGAGGTGAGTTTTAACTTGTAACTTGCCCGAGCATGAATTTCCTGAACAAAGCTACAACTGGTTGAAAATGATGTTTAGCAAAAAATATGTCTGAAGGGGGGAGGGAGCTGACTTTTGTTCAGACCATCACGGGATTTTTTGGTTTTCTCATCTTCCAGCCGTGTTTTATTATGATGAAAGGAGTTGGGGTTCAAGAATAATCCCTTGTGTGTATTAGCACATATGGGAGCAGTTTAGCACACAAACGAAAGCCTTCCAGTTGTCCAAACAATAAAAGAAGAGAAACATATCTCATGACAACCGTTGTTCACGGGGCTGTAGTTCATGCGGACCCAGTGCAGATGTGTGCGCATTCAGTGCCTGTCAAAGCGAAAGTGCCTGTACATCAGCAGCATCTGCTGGAGTCACACGTGTGCCGGGTGCCTTGTGCCTTCCTGTGCAAAAGGATGAAAAGGAGAGTGGCAATGCAAATTCCTTTTTTTTGTAGCTGTGCAAAGTTAGCAAGAGCTGAGGCCTGAAGAACAGGTACGGATTATGAGACTGCAGCACCTCAGACAGCCACAGGCGCCAGCGGGTGAGTTAACAGCCCATCATCACTTCAGTGGGTTTGACTTTCTCTGTCTCAGTGTCCCTTAGACTTGTCAGAATGAGGACTCCTTGCTGCAGCAGTCCAACAGCAATTACACGGCTCTCCTGAACCTGGCACCTAAACTAGCAGCTTTCTGAAGCACGTGGACAAGTTATTTGAGCTTGAATTATACTGGCCTCTCTGCTCAGCAGGGGGGATGCATGATGAAGGCTGGTAATACCAGACTATGTTCCGTGTGCTCTGTCTGGGGATTTGTTTTTAACTCCATGTAACTTCAGAGTGTCTTGAAGGGCCAGGAAGAGAGACTGTAAATGCGTATACCCTATTAATGAAATAAAACAGGATCCTGGGGATATCTTGTGTGCGTGTGAGGTCTCTCTGTCTCTGATGCTGGCAGGTAGCTGCAGCAGGAGCACAGACAAACCGGGTAGATCAGGTGAAGCTCTGTCTCATTTGGGGATAAATCAGAATTGAGTCTGTAGCTCCTCAGGTCCACAGGGAACACTGCAGACATTATTTAGTAATATTTCTCCACTCTTTGTAGGCAGCAGCTGCTTTGTGGCTGGAATTTACCAGCAGATTTCAATCTGTTTCAATATATATATTTGTTTATGGGGGAGGAGAGAGAAATTCTTGGCAGATGTTGATATGGTCACGATATCATGGAGTTGATAACTTTTTCCTGAACTACTGCCTAAGGTCTCTGCATTAGATTTGGCAAAGGACGCTGGAAAGAAGATTCTTTCAGAAGACTTCGAGACTGCTCTGCTCCCTACACTATCAGCATGGCCAGTGTGGGTGGCCTCGGCAGAGCCTCCCCAGATGCATGACAGGGGGACTGGCTATGGGCAAGCTGGATAATAGTCCCAAAAAATACTTTGTGTCCAAAGTATTGTCTTGACAAGGTGTTGTGGCTTCTCAACCGACTGCCCCTGTTACTTGTGCCACTGTGGTGCTTGGTGAGGCAGGTTTGCAGTGCTGTTAACAGGAAGAGGTTTCTGAGCTTGGCTGTGGAGAGAGCTGGTTTGAGACTAAAACCAGGTCTGCCTGAGGAATGAGCCACAGCAACCTGCCTCTGCTGGGAGGTATTGCGGCTTGCTCCTCTGGCACTCAGAGGGTGAGACCTTGTCCTGGGATGGTGACAAAGGTAGACATCTCTGGGTCTGAGGAGTAGGCACTGTTCAGGAACGTAACACCTGAAACATCTTGGTCAGGCAGTCTCAGTGAGACTGACCTGCAAGCAGAGCACTTATTAGAAATATGTGTCTCCCCAAAGCAGGGCAGGCTCTGACCACAAAAGTGCTGAGTCTGTCCCAGGCCACAAAGTTTGGGAGTCCAGTCTGCCCATGACACCACACACCTTCCTTTGCAGGGCAAAGTGATGAAGACGGATCTCTCTTATTCTTAACTTTCTCTTCTTATGCNAGGGGGGGGGGGGAGTTCTTTAAACCAATCATAGTTCGAGAAAAGGCACTGGACTAGATGCTTGCTACTGTCTCTCACGACCATAGGCAGTAATCTGGAAATTAAGAGAAGATTTGTGCCTTGGTCACGCACTTGCCTCAGCAAAAACCAACCTCCCCTTGAATGCCAGGAAGCTGGGACCCCTGCCAACACGCTCTCTGACTAGCAATGTGGGAGCCGTGGCTCTGTGGGATTACTGCGTCTACTATCTTTGCTTCGGCATATCTCATGCCCTCTGACAGCGTATCACCACTGCTATAAACAGCCGGGAGCCTGAACATAGTTCAGATGATATTATCTAGGTAAGTGAAGGTAGTTATTATGTCCAAGGCCATAACTACCCTTGGTGCTAAATAAATTCAAGAATTTGAAGGCAAAAATGTCTCTCTGCCATACTCCTTCCAGGAATGATTGATTCTTGCCTTTCAAATGGGGTGAGGAGCCTGCTAGAGCATTACGAGTTTTGAAGAAATGTCTGTCATGGGACAGGTAAAGAGCCAACATAAGCCATCATTTGCCATCTCTGCCCTTGTATCTGTTGCCTATTACGCCTCTGTCCTTTGCAATGCTGAGCAGAATGAGATAAGAGAGTCTCATAGGCCTGGGATCATCATAGTGGGATGTCTAATGGGGCAGTATATCACCGCTGCCTTTGCTTCTGTGGAACGGCAGCGATTCTGCCACAATGAGAGGCAGGGGAAGGGGTGGGCTTGTGTTGAAGGTGAGCAAACTGTTGCCTTAAAAAAAGAAAAACAAAAACAAAACCCAGAAAACTCGAGCAAGCAACTTTTGCATATTATTTGAACGGAGAAGGCTTTTCATGAAGAATGTCAATTGAATTTATAGATATAGATATAGATACGTATTTCCCCTGAGAAGCTTAGCAGTGAGTGTTAATAGACAGATCAAAGAGCTACTTAGCCACTGGAGCCAGGGAAATTGAACCAGGGCAGCAAAATAAAAATCAGTCATGACTTCTAGTGTGCATAAAGTGATTTTGTTCAGAACTGACTTCTGCAGGAGTACTTTGGAAAGCTTAAAATGATGAAAAGTCTGAGTTCCATACGCCAAACTCTGTCTCCCACTCTCGTGCTATCAGTAAAACGACAAGAATGCTTTCTACGTATGGAATGATTTCAGATCTTCCCTGCCTTACCCTTTAGTCTGACCACCCTCTTTCGTCT
This sequence comes from Chauna torquata, assembly GCA_013399475.1. Taxonomy (NCBI): domain Eukaryota; kingdom Metazoa; phylum Chordata; class Aves; order Anseriformes; family Anhimidae; genus Chauna; species Chauna torquata. The sequence continues at coordinate 133,839 of VXAL01000181.1, read as the reverse complement.
CACCCTTTGCAAGGTTATTCCACAGGATCACATACTATAAAGATATTATTAGCCTGCTCACCACATTTCTGGCTCAGTGACTTGTGAATAATGCTGTCCTTCTCAGAGTATGCTAATAAAACTTTTACACCATGCTACCCCTGATTGTGCAGAGGGCATACTTGTTACATGAGAGCTATTTTAAGAAGGTTTTGAATCTTTTAACAAAGGAAGAAGAGAGAGGAAGGATATTTCTTGAATCCCTCAGATCATAAAACTCAGCCTGACAAGGGTAAAGAAGAAAAAATCCAGATACCTCAAACAGTTCCCCAAGTGTCTAGACTGCAACAGTCCTCAGAGGGCTGGAAGCCAATGCTGGATTTCACTGGTAGGAGCGAGAATCTCCCATTTCTTGCTTGCTGCATCTGTGAGTAAAGCTCCAACATTTCTAGATCCAGTCCCAGATTCAGCGAGCCATGCTGGAGCCATTGAATCATATCTAGTGTGGGTAGTGGGCCAACATATTTTATCTTACTTGGAAAGAAACTCCTTGTTTGGAAGAGTTTCCTTTTTTTTCCATGAAGCTAAATTAAAAAAGCAGCAGCTGTTTGAAGCTTTTCTGGAGTTTGGAATATTAAAATAAACCCTAAAAAAACCACAGAAGTGATTAAGCATTTGGGGGGGGGAGGAGGAACAGTATTCATCACACAATTCAGCACTTCAGCATGATAATCTCAAAGTTGGGGCACAGTCACCCTCTCTACCCTCAGCTTAAGATTTGTTACAGAATAGTCAGGCTGGAATTTACTTATTTTTTTAAATGAAGAGATGAAAGAAAAACAAAGTAAAATGTATGCTTGGCTACATTCTTTTCCAGGACAGGACTGTGGTTATATAACAAAGTGCGCAAAACATTTTGCTTTTTCCGAAATTCACTCTTGTAAGCTGTTTGTTCCTTAGGCTAAGAACAAAAGAGAAGCTGAGTCTTTGCAGCCTGGAGAACCATTTATGCTGTTACTTGCAGCAACCATTTGCATACATGAAATAATTATCATGACTCTCCTCAATTATTTCTTCTCTACATTAAACAAACCCCTATCTTTTGATCTTTCCTCACTGTTCATGCCAGGACAGCTTTTATGCAAAGGTGCAAACTGCTACATACATTAAACATGTATTGCAAGCTCTAAGCTTTCCAGGGGCATTAGTGTGAGGTGTCATACCTGGCACAGGTTCCAGAGCTGCTTGTTTTAGCTGTTCCCATAAGAGTCCTTACGACGTGAAATATGCTTGATCTCACCTGATCTGTTTCTACCATAGAACACATTAAAGGAAAAAAAACAGACAAGAGGTATCAGGAAAAATAATGTTAGAGATGGAGGCTCCCTTTCTAACATAACATATCCTCCAAGCTAGTTAAATGTTAATTGCTGAGCCTCATTAAAACAAGTCTCACAGGACGTGTCTTTATTCTAGCATGTCTTCCGGGAATTAAGGAGCTAGGATCCATCAAAAGTGTCATCACTTTATGCTTTTCTTTATGTTGAACACCTCCCCGCACCTTCCCAAGCAGGCACATAAAACTGGGTCTTGCTGTGAAGAGCTTCAGTGTGCCAGACCCATGGCACGGCAGCTTCCTCACCGCCTCAAGGCTGATGCTTGGATAAAACAACAGCGCATTTGGCAGGGGAGAGGATTGGCATGTAGAAACAAAGGCGTCACCGAGCAAGGGCAGAGGAGTCTGCACAGGAAAGTCAAAAGATGCACGGAAGCCTGTGAAGTCTGGGGAACCACACGAAGTGCGGGTGCCTGTCCAGGCACGCGAGCTGTCAGGGAAGGGAAGGGAGGCAGAGCGCCATAATTATGCATCGTCTTGTGACTGGTGCGAATGCTGCCAGGAGCGAGCACCCTGCAGTACCAAGCTGATTGCTCTCTCAAGGCAAGCTGCAGAGCGTTGAGCACCCCGAGCCGCAAAGGGAAAGCAGTGAATCAGCAAGGGGCACGTCAGTCCCCTAAGCACCGGTGTGGTGCAGAATTATGTCAGCAGAAAGGTGATGCCCCTCCTTGGCACCGAGACAGAAGCAGAGACACTCCTTTGTTTATAAACACACGAGACAACCAGGTTACCGTGGAAAGTCATTTTATTTCAGAATTTTACACACTCTGTCACAGACCATGCATTTGAGACTTTCCCCCTACAAATCCACAGCCTCCAGGCCTGGGAGAGATGGGGCATCATCTCTTCACTTCACGCTGCAAGTACCCACATGCTGAGTGAGGGCTATGATGGCAGCTTGCCAGGGGGCAGAAAGCAGCCTCTTGGTTCCATAATTGCTTTTGAACACTTGAAAAGAAATCCATCTGAGTCAAAGGATTAGCGGTGGAGCTCAGCAGCAGTGAAAACCCACTGCTGAGCAAGTTGGTCCTTGCCCTGTGGTTACAGGGAACAAGATGACAATCTCGTGGGAAGCTCGTGTGAGCTAAGCTATAGCAGAACACACCAAGGCATTCTTGGAGCCCAGGCAGTGAGCAGGCAACACCCGCTCTGGGCCTCTTACAATCAATTTGTCTCTGAGCCGCTCTGCCAGGGAGGTGGCCAGGAGCTGCCCTTCTCACATTCGTGTTTAGGTCCTCCTGCTCTGTGCTACAGCTTTGACTAGAATGGAACCTACCTATAAGACAGCCCTCCTGGCTGTACATCAACATGTGTACTGCGTTTAATACTGAAAGGTGCCAGTTTAAAAGACTCTGCAACAATCTGTTTGTCCACAAGCTGGGTACAGCATTAGTGTAAATTTCCTGCATACCTGCTCTGCTCCTTCTTCCCTGCCTCTATGGCCCCTTATGCCTGACCCTGCTCTTGAAACACTCCTAGTTGCAGTGTCCCTGTGACCCATTACATCTTTGGCCTTTGCTGAGACTGCCACTGCCACAGCAGCTATTGCCCGCTGTGGTGGCTGCCTGTAGGAATGGAGCATCTGCCTCCCGAGAATGGGCTTGTGGCTAGCTCAGAAGGGGGGAAAAAACGAAGGGAAGAAAAGATGGAAGTGGTTCAAGTGAAGTGGAGCAAAGTATACAGAAAAGGCAAAAAGGCAGCTTCAGTCTCCATTTGATACACAAATTGAGCTCAATAGCAGCAAGAAATGGCCATAAAATATTAATTCATTAGGTTGCCAGGAAGAAGTAAAAGCATTCGTGTAAAAAATTCTATATACAGATATGTATGTGCCAACTGTTCTTAAGCCAGCGCAGACAGTGGCTTCCTCCTGCTTATTTCTCAACTTTTTTATATCTATAGTTTTGATCATTCCAAACCATGCTGCTACTCAATCCTGCATGAAGACCACAGCATTGGAGTCAGCACCAAGTGAGGGGTGAGATCACACTGAAGAAATGAACATATGGGGAACTCCTGACAACCCTTGGAATTTTAATATTTTTGTTGACCTTCAAGTAATTAGAAGAAAGGGGAATTTCCCCAAATAGCCTGTGGGCTCCAAGTCTCATCCGTCTGCTTTTAGGTTAGGAAGGCTGACATCAGAAAGGCGGTGTAGGGCAGGGAGAGGAAGAGGGAAGAAAGGAAATCCAGGAACCAGAGTGAACAGCAATCAACAACTGACCAACAGTGACTGCTGCAAAACTTACAAAACACAAAATCATACAAACAGAATTTCTGTTAACCTTTTATAGACTACAGACTTTATATATACACACAAACTTTAAAGTATGCATCTGGCAGTCTAGAAAATACCAGTACCCTAAGGATTAAATAATTTAAAATGCAACGTTGTGTTATCGTTGTATAAGGAATACTATCTGACACATTGACTAAAAAGGACAGATTGTCCAAGAAAGATGCTCCCACCCTCATCTCACCAGCACTGCCTCTAAAAAGAAAACAAGGGCTAAAGACTCCCCTCCGTGGTTCCACTCCTGAAACACACCTTGAAACTTCCCTGTCAAAGGGGAGTGAGTCCTGAGAGGAAGGAAGGAAAGAGAAAAGGATACATGCTCCCTCCAAACTCTGCCTCCCTTAGCTAGAGAGGCTAGACAGCAAGAGGAAAAAAGGTGCTAAAGCTGGGGAAAAGCAGGTATGTTTCTGTAACAATGGCTGTGCTTACCATGTGAGATGCACACAGCCCCAGTCTCAGAACGATACCCTCCCTCCCTCCCTCTCTTTGAAGACAGGAGGCCAAAAGGCTGAAAGCAGCATACAGAGTCCGCGCGGCTAGAGTAGGAGATACCAAGAGTGCAGCAGCTGCCCCTGAAAGCCATACCACAGTCCAGCAGCAGCAGAGAGGACAGCCACGGGAGAATGGCCTGATAGCAGTGGTGAACAGGAGCGGGCACGACTGCATGACCAATAGGCCCAAACAGACAGAATGGGAAGGTGTGCCCTCACCAGCTTTCTAATAGTAATTGTAAACTGGGAACACTGGAAAGTCAGCATATGGGAATGAGGATGGGGAAAGACGGCCTCCGTTCTGAGGTGACAGAGGAGAGGGCTAAAATACACAGTGAGAGCAGATGCCAAAGCCAGCTCCTCTCTAAATGCCAGCTCTGCATGCGCACACTAATATTGGCATATGGAACAGAACCTCTAGGATGACACCAGTTTAGTCCTATTGGCTTTACCGACTTGCAGCTGGTGAGAATCTGGCTTATGCGTGCTTATTACAAAACCGTTTGAGGCATGCAGTCCTGCTTTCACCTCCTATAAACCAGAACAGACAAACTCTCAGGGAAAAGATGAAAAAATAATCCCTGTTCCCACATGCATCTCCCAGCCCTCCCCTGTAAGCGGCCTCTCTTCCTCTAGGCCAGAGACATCCGAGGAGCCGCCCTTTTCTCCATTCCCAGGGCCATTCCCACCAGCAACACCCAGCAGATCTGGCTAGGCAGGAACAGCCAGCCCTGCTCCTTCGGCCTCATCACACAGCCAGACCACAAAAGCTTCTTCCTCCCCTGCGACAGCATCAGTGAGAAGTGCCTGTACTGGAGGTTGTTGCAGCAGACTGGACACGCCCCAGGCCTTACTCCTGAACCCAGATCACAAAGGATGAGAAGGCTCTGTAGGAGCAGGAGCCATGGGCTTTCTCCTCTTCCAAGGTCTACAGCACTAAATACTGTCAGTGTAATCATTATGCGCTCAGAAATACAACATGCAGCCCTATCCAGAACATCTCATTCAGTCTGTCCTGCATGACTGGGTCAAAGCGACAAAAGAAAAAGAGGAAAGTGAGACAGTGCGGTACAGCAGAGAAAAAGAAGCATGGGGACAAAATCAGATCGGAGGAAAGGAAAGGACCTCAGTGCAAGTCTGCTAAAGTTGTCATTGGATTCACCAGCCCACTTCCACCTTCCTCAGACCAAAATGGACTCACTGCAGTAAGCATACTACAGGAGAAAGAAGTGCATAGTTGTTGTGTTTTGTTTTGTTTGTTTTTGTTTTTGTAGACACTTAAGCATCAGCAGAACTTATGCAAAGATCTTAGAACTGCAGTTTTAGCCTCTTTTCCCTAGCCAATGGGTACCTGTTGGGGCAGAGATGGTGGAAATGGACCAGTAGCACCAAGAAATCCAGCGGGAGCACCAACTCCACAGCAGGAAATAATAATGAAACAAAAGGAGACAGAGAGAGAGACAGAAGTGGAGGAGACATATTTCGCAGTAATCAAAGTCCACCTTGGCTAAACCCTATCAACATTTCCCCAGGTAAGGCCCCACTACGTCTGCAACAAGACCTCTGGCTCTGAGAGAGAGCTGTAGAGGGTGTAGCCCAATTCATCCACTTCTTCTGGGGTGAGCTCTGAAAACAAGTTCACCTTGGGGCTCAGAGCACTAGGGAGGACACCCGCCTCCAAGTAGCGGATCAGCCCCTTCAGCGCCTGCAAGAAGCGATCAGCCAGCACATCCTGGGACCAGTCGGACTCCTCCTGGGATAGGTGCAGGATGACATTGGTGAGCTGGCTGGCAGTGAGGTGACCCAGGGCTGGGTTCGACTTGCATACCGCTTTGAAGATCTTCAGGCACAAGCAACGGCAGCCGGAATCGCACTGGTCCAGGGCCCGGAGGCGAGCTGTTTCTGCTGGCCGCAGGCTCAGTCGCCAGAGATTGTCATTCTGGGCCAGTCGATGGGGTTTGGCCACAAGGATGATGTCACCCAGTGTCAGGGATGGTAGGAAGTCAATAAAAAGATGCCGTTCTGGATCATACTGGACTTCCAGTGTCAAATCTGCTGGGGGAGCTGCTGGACGGATCACGTAATCCAAGAGAGTCCCAATTGCTGGCCAGTTGATAGAGCCAGCTACAACTTTCTCAAAGGTCTCGGCTACAGCTTTGGGGGAAAGGTAACCTCCCACCACACAGCGGTCCCAGTAGCTGCTCCCACGGGGGAAGTACTCTGGGTTTTCCCGACGCACCAAGTAGAAGCCAGGAATGTTCATGATAGTGTCCTCCCCGGGGATGCACGACCACAGGTTCTGCTCCAGCATCAGAGGGACAATAAGCTGGATGTGGTCAGCTGTCACTACCTTTCACAAGAGAGAAAAGCTGGTAAGAACAAGCCTTCTCTCTCCACACTCAGCTTTATTCATCACTTTTTAGATAGCCTTCTGTTCAAAGAAACCTGGAATAAGGATTGAGCTGTCTCACTCTCCTCTCTGCGTGGGATTCACGGCCTCCCATTGCCAAAAGACATTCTATTTCCCATCATTAGCGGGATAACACCAAGGTATAACACAAGCTAATGCTTCTATGTTACTTGCTATTTAGAGATCTTTAAGTATTTCAGGAGCTGACATGGACTGCATATAGAAGAATCATTTTGCTTCCTATTGCTCTAAGTTGTGAGATGCAGCTGGCCCAGGACACAGCAACACCACATGATAATTTAAAACTGGAGGCAGACTATTAAATTTCTAGAAAAGCTTAAGTTGCCATAGTTTAATTATCCCATGCTACAACTAGGTACTGCCCTCACCTGGTCTGTCACATTGTTCAGAAAAAGGTCATTAAAGATCCCTTTTCGCTAACGTGATTAAGATCCCAGATCTAAGTTTCACTTGACGCTCCACACTCCATTCCAGAGCTCTGACTCAAACAAAAAAAGCGTGCCTCTGAATCACTCACTAGAGCCATGGGCATCTTTCCATCAGGGAGATATGCAGCAGGGACTGCTGTCCAATCCAGGTCTGTCATGCATTAAAAAAAAGAGTAGGGAAGACCTACATGAATACACAGGAGTTCTAAGGGGATATCATATATTTGGAAGGAGACAGAAGGCACAGAGAGAAAACACAGGTGTACTGGAAAAGTGGCAAGAAAAACACAGCTAAAGGGAGAGATGAAGGGGAAGGAAAAAAGGGCCAAGATAATCTGGAGAAATGAAACAGCAAAAATCAAATGCTTTGCAGACAAACCCAGAGAAGCCTGGTCATGCCTGTTCAAAGAGCATTGCAGAAATCAACGCCTGGCTCCACGGTGGGAAACGCGACACTAAGAGCCTTATTACAAAGGAATGTTGTGCTGAGGCAGCACTGCCAACAGGAACGCCTGAAATGCCCCTGCCTCGTCAGCCTGCTGAATAACGACCCGTCACGCGGCCCCAGGAATTACCTGCAGATCGTCATACAGGCTGCCGCTGAGGTACATGTCACGCAGGGGCATGTCCGGCAGCTTGGCACGTAGGAAGCTGCGCAGCTCAGCACAGATGTCCACGGCTGCTTGCTTGGCCCGGGCCTGCTCTTCTGCTGGGATAGCTACCTTCCTCCGGTAATAAGCAAAGAGCTTTTCTTGCAGAGACAGACGAAGGCGGGATTTTTTCAGCTCCACTTGACTCCTCTTGGCAGATGGCTTGGGCTTTGTGGGTCGGAAAAAGTCTGCAAGACAGAAGGAAAACTGTTGATTGTCCGCAGTGTTTCACTGTGAAAGTGATCTGCAGAAGAAAGTATACAGCGCAGAAGTGCAGCCTCCTAGATCTCAAAAAGCTTTCAGCAGACCTTTTGCAAGCTTTATGCATGCATCAGTCAAAAGAGGCTTGTTGAAAATCTTCAAAAGAAGCTACTACGAGAATCGAATGGAATAAAAACAAGGTACTAGATTTGGAATTTAGCCAGAACAAGACTAATGCTCGCATAATGTACAATGAAGTAATTTTAATGGGTATGTGGGCAGTTCCTCGGTTAGATTTCATCAAAAATTCAGCACCGTTACCAATTCAGCTGCTCTTAACACAATGCCAGACCAGTAGACCAGTAAAACACCCTTGAACAACCATCACTACCTCATTAAGTTTTTAACATTATAATGGATTTTTACAAATTATCAGCAAAACTCAGCCCTAACTACGGTAAGAGATCTGAGAAGATCACACATCTGGAAATAAAATAGTTGTCAGGACTTTAATCAGCACATATCAGGATGTTAAGATGGTGGATCTTGGGGCCAGGAGAGCTCAGGCAGTCATAGCCCTAATGACAACCTCCCTCAAACTTTAACTGGACAAAGAGCAGAGAGCTCTTATGCGTTTAACAGTAATACAATGCTTCATGCTGCTGTTTGCATTATTAAGCCATGTCTAACCTGCAGTTTCCCTAATGCCCTCTTTTTCAGGCTGGTTCTCTATAGAAATGAGCCAGGACTTCCCAACTACCTTTCAGACTTCACTTAACATGGACCTAGGGTTTCAGGAGTTATTAAAAAGAATTAAGGAAAAGTTACAGATCTAAGAGATCCTAAGTCTTTGGAAGGCCTGTGGAACTTAGGAGGTGTAGGAGAAACCCCCAAATCAGCGGCGCTGTTAAGGCAACCACCTGTCGCACATTTGTTCGGCCACAGCCATGTGGCCACCATGCAGCACGTGCAGAATGGCTGACCAAGTAGCACATGGATCCATCTCGCCCAGACTCAGCAGCTGTTGTCTCTTGTCCCACTGGGGCCTTTTGGACAGATTTCAGGGTTTGCGTGAAAAGGAAATAGCCAACAAAACCACAAGGAACCAGACTTTATTGACTGTTCATGAAACAACTTGTTTTTCTATCTTAAGTTTTAATCTATTTTTAAGCCAAGAATGTGAAGCAGTATTATCAACAGTTTTATGCCTCAATCCTCATCTTTGGGGAGTACAATCAAATGGTCTAGACCCCCTTTAACACACCTGCCTAGTTATTTGATGTTTCCTTAGTAGAATATTCATTGCCATCCTGAAGCTGACTGACCTGCAGAGAATCTGGAAATCATGTTAAAGCCTGATTGTTATTTTGCAGATTCAAAGTCACTCAATCTAAGAAGATCCCCAATTTTTGTTTTAAATCTCCAAGTGTAAATCTCTCAAAATGACCAGGGGATGGAAAATAAAACTGTCAAGAGAAAAAAAAATAAAAAAACAACCCATATAAAAAACACTGATGGACTCTGAAGTACTTATTATCCCACTCTGAAAGACAACTGCAAGTCCCTTTCTTTAGCTTGATGAAGACTAACTCAGTGGTAACCAGCACTAAAAAGTCAAAGAGCTACAAAAACTATTAGGAACATGACAGAAATAACATAGGGAATACTGTTATAAATTGCTAGTATATTCACCATTTGAATATTCCCCTCTTAAAAAAGAGGCAAACATACTGGAATGGTCCAAAGAAAAGCAGTAAAGAGCTTCAAAGAAATGGCTTTTTATGAGGAAAGATTGCACAGATAAGTACTCAGCTTGAAAGAGAAAAGTCTGAGGGAGAATAAAACTTAAGTCCATGAAGTCATGAGAGGAATGAAGAGTGCCAATAGATGACTATTATTCATTAGTTCCCAGTCTGACTTCTAATTGCTGAAGCTATCAATAGACCAGCTTAAAAGAAAACATTAAAACACTGGGCTAGACAGAGCATTCTCTTCTCCCATATTATTTTAAATGAATAACAGGGTTTACAGGCCAGGATGATTCTGCAACGTGGGAGTGCCCCACTGCTCCGTACCTGTGTCTGCAGCCGAAGGATCGGTGGGAAGGGTCTGCAGGGAGCGGCTGAGGTTAGTCTTCATGTCCTGGGTCAGTAAGCGTGAGGAGGACCCCAGCCAGTTTGGCTCTTCCCAGCTTCTCTTTCCTGACTGGCTCAAGCGAGTGGGGCTGCTGGGAGCACTGATTGCCCGGTCGTACATCTAAAACAACATCACCAGGCACAATTTCAGTTTCTAAGGGCCCAATGTTTGCATTTCACTCCATCTAGTGCCAACTTCCTGTGTCTTTTTACTTCCCGCTCCTCCTTTCCAGCACCCCCCTGCTCAAATGCCACCCCGCATGCTCACCCGTTTGACAGCCAGCGTGGCAATGCCCAGCATCGCAGCTCCACCCACGCCCAGCACGAGCCGGGCATTGGACAGCACAAAGTCGATGGCTGTGCCGATGCCATTGTCGTCTCTTTTGCCTTTGCGCTGCCCAGCACCTGCCATCTCACCTGAAAGGAAAACCACCAAACAAATGGCTCAGAACAAGGCAACCCTAATGGTACGCTCCCTCCTCTTCCACCCCACGTTCATTGCTTTTGGGGTCTCAGCATGGAGCCACAGGAAGCGACAACCTAACCCTGCATCCGCTCCAGTTATTATCTTCCCTCCAGGAGCTGCGCATTCCCAGACATGCCAGAACAGCAGTACTGACCAAGCTCTGTGAGGGCAGCACTTCATTGCTTCCAGCAATGCTTGTGACCTGAAGACAAACAACCTGAATTCAATGTGGCCCCTAATCATTTAAGCAGATTTAATTATGCGATCACCTAATGCTTTTTTAAAAAGTAAGATTTACTTCAGTAACACTTTGCAATTAAATCCCACATGTTACGTAAAATTCTATGACCATTTCGGTCTTCTCCTTTCCATTGGTGCTTCTCAGCCAAAGCATGGCCTTTTTATGCCAATTTATTTTCTCATTCTCTACCTAATGCGTTTAACTTTGCTCATAGACATGGCAACGGAGGGACTGTCAACCACTTCTCCCTGAGAAACCAGTATCTTCCCAAGAGCTGGCAGGCTGTCTCAGAGCTTCCACTCTCAGACTCATTTTTGGACAATAGCTGGTACCAGATATTTCAAATACAACAAGAATCAACGTTAGAAACCACAGTGCACAACAAAGAGAACAACCTCCTCACTTCCACCTGACATTTATTCCTGCCCTTAAGACTGATAGGTTTGATTTTCACACAAGTCATGTACAATATGAACATTAACATTTTCTTATGTATGCACTTTGGTTTCCTTCAATTTCCATTTAACCTCTGATCTTTATATTTAAACTCAGAGAGTTTCCCTGGTCAACTGCATGTGCAGAACACATTTTGCCACTGCTGTGCATGTAGGTGGATGCTTATCCAAACGAAATGGAAACACAGTTTCCAAGAAAACTCTTCCAACCTGACTCAAGCTTAGCTTTCTAAGTCAAAGGCAGCTAAAGGTTCACAGCCTGCCTGACCTGGGTGGTTTAAAACCACCCTTATGTTTTTCTAAGACCACGTTACAGTCTAAGAAAGAATGTTTCTGCCTTGATGGACTAGGAATCCAGTCACTCCTCATCACGAGGCAAAAAAGAACATGCTTACACAAAGTTAAATGTAATATTAACATAACGAACAAGGCTGTATCAGTACAAGTGACCTACCTGTGACCTAAAGCATTTGTACAAAGAACAGGAGAGCCCTCCTGGTGCAACTGTGGAGGCACCTTCTGGACTTCTTCAAAATAGCGGTGAGCAGGAAGCATTAACCATCTCTCTTGGTAGACGAGAGGATTTTGGAAAGAAGAGGGAAGCGGGGCCGGAAGAACCTACAGGGAACGGGGAACCTCTACACCAGGCCCCCCAGCTTGCTCTGCAGGAAAGCTTGCCCCTTCTCCAGCTGTCTTTCCTTGTCCTCCAGCCGCTGCAGGCCCTGGCTCTTGCGGAACTCGCGGCGGACGGAAGCCAGGTAGAAATCCCGGTCGGTGTAGCGCAGTCCCCGGCCCTGGCGCAGCAGAGCCCGGTAGAGGGTCAGGACGGCCTCCCGGGACCACGCAGCCATGGGGAACGACCGGGCGGCCTAGAAAGAGGTGAGGAACGCGAGGCTGGAGCCAGCTTTTCCCTTCCCCGGAGGCACACGCCGGCCGTCACCTCGCGCTCCGAGCTCGGTCCCAGACAGAGCCGCTCTCTGCGGCCCGGCAGGGGACAGGGCCGCCTCCCCAGCGTACCCCGAGGGCCGCAGGCCCCGCAGCCTGGCCTGGCCCTCCCCGCAGGGGCGGCCACGGGGCCGCTCGCTG
>VXAL01000181.1:91208-121174 GCA_013399475.1 Chauna torquata | reverse complement strand
CCCGCGGTGCGGCCTGGGGCGGCGCCGCCGCTGCCTCAGGCGCCACGTTCGGCCCTGGCAGGGGGGTCCCGCGGCGGGACGCGTCCCGCTCGCCCTGTGGAAGCCCCCTGGCCTCCCGCGTGGCTGCAGCACGGGTGCCGCCCGGCGCTGCCTGGGCTCGGACGTGCCCGAATGCCATCGCGCGGCGGCGTGTGGGAAAGGGGATGGTTCGCTGCGGCGAGGCGGCGTCCGCGGCGGTCATCCCGGCCTGTCCATGCTGGCTGCGGTAGTGGGGAGGTAGACAGAGACGGGGCGGACTCGCTGCTTTGGTGCTCTGCGTTAACGCTGTTTCTCTGAGGGTACCTGCAACAGCCCTGATGCTTTTTACAGAATAATTTGTCAAATTCAAGCTCTGTGTCTGTATCTCCACAGAACGCCGGGGCTGCTTCTGGAAATCTCAACGGCCGTCATGGGCACAAGGAGGAGCGCAGCAGCTGGCAGGCCCCATGGTCTGCCTGAGGAGGTGGAAGGAGCTTCCCAAAATCAGGACCCCTCTCCAGGCGCAAATCCCCCTTTTCCATCCTTGCCTTCTCTGCTGTAAACCTGCTCTGGGGATTAATTATTCCTCCTAAGGTGTCTTCTCCCTGAATCCTACCAAAATATAAAACGTAACTACATATGCCGTGCCTCCCCTGGGGGAGAGGGTGAAAGAACAAGCTGTGTGTGACAGAGGAGAGCCACATCACCTCACACAGTTCTCAGTGACACCAGATATGACAGTGATAGAATTCAACACGAAGAAAACCAGAAGCTCTGGACTGGCTTGCTCCGTGCCAATCTTCTCTTGTTCATTTCCTTTCTGAGATAAAAATCCCAATCGTTTCGATCTCTCTGAGAGCGAGTTCGCCATGCCCCTAATCAGCCGTTTCCGAGAAAGGCTTACTTGAACTGCAGACAGTATTCCCAGAGAGGCCATGCTACTGATTTACATAATAGCATTATCATATTTTCCGTATTATTCTCCCCTTCTTCCTTCTGCATGCTAATATTTTGTGTGTGCCTTTTTTTTTTTTTTTAACCTGCATCCACTCACAAAGCCAGGGTTTGTGTGACATTCAGACTCTTTCCCGAGTTGCTAGAGACAATCTAGAGCTTTATAATTTTTGCATGCAACTTTTTTGGTCTTTTCTTACTTCACATGGGTCAAGTTAAACCTTGGCAAATGTGTGTTGTTGCCCATTTGCCACATTGGCGTTTTACTTGCAGTCCTTTCTGATCTCCTCAAAAGTCTATAGCTTTGAATCATCTCCTAAAAATTTTTAGTATATTGCTCATCTTTGTTTCCAGATCATCCGTTCATACACTGAGCTATCTGGCACCTTGGAGGCAGCGTTCATGTTCCCTACCCTTAACCTTCTGCCAGAATGAAAATTGATCTTTGAACTCTCCTCTCAGCTTCCCGTCTCCTCCTTGGGTTGTTGATCCACAGAAATACTTTGTTCCTCACAACAGGGCTCTGGACAGGTGCACTGGTAAGTCCAGTCCCTGAAACTCCCAAGTCTGTATCAAAACATTTGCAGCTACTTGCAGCAAACCCCTCATGCAGTACAAACGGGATCAGGCTGGGCGAAGGTGACCGGCGGGGTGGGCTTTGGCGCTGGTTGCGCTGCGTTAGGTGCCGCCACGCGGCTGGTCCAAGCCCTGCTCCTTGTTCCTTCACTGCGATGGGTGCCACGCACCCCACGGTCCCACTACAGCCCTCCGGGGCACCTTGCCCCAGGCTGAGGCTGTGGGTGGGGGCCTGGTGCGTTCAGGCGTTGCACCAGCACACAGAGGGGATTTTCCAAGGAAGATTTCAAACCATGCTTCCTCTTGAGAGCCATCTGCATTTGTTGTAAAGGATGAGTGTGAAAGCGAAGGTGTGACTGTGGCACAGGAGAATAAGACCTCCTTCCCCCAAGGCAGCAGCTCCTTGCTTTGAGTTGCTCGGGGTATGCAAAATACTCTGACCTCCCTGGGTAAGGCCAATTTGGGGGGCTTTCCAGGCCTTCCTGCCGCGGGAGCTAAGGACTATGGACCTCCATAAGCGCCCCTCCCCAGCGTGGCCCCCTTCAGTTGCGCCTGTTTTAGTGTTTTGTTCTGTTTTTTTTCCCCAGGCCGCTCGCCAGCTACTGGGCCCCTCGCCAACAGCTGCGTGCGTGTGTTGTGAACTCCTCCGGCCACGCTGCTCAGCCTGCCTCCCAACCGCCCCAGCACCCCGGGACTCACTGTGCCTGCCAGCGCCTCGCTGGAGCCGTGCCCGCTGCCTGCCACGTGCTCCCTGTGCCCACACCGCGTTCGACGTGCCCCTTCGGTCTTGCAAAGAGAGGGGTCTTTGCAAGTGCAAAGGCAGAGTGACCCACAGCCATCGCTTTCCCCACCGTCGTGCAAGCGCTGGACCGCTGACAACGTGCCGGGGTTGTGAACTTGAACTCTGCCTGCAGACAGTGAAGCAGCATCCCCCACGGCGCTTCCCAACCCGTCCAGCTCCTCTGCTGACCCCACCGCATGCAGCCCCCCCCCGCAGCACCGCGGCCCCAGCACGGGGCGGACTTGTGCTGCCTTGACGTCCCGCTGCCTGCAAAGCTGCTCAGCGACTGCCCAGGGCGCCCTTTCTGCCCTTCCTCTCCCTATGGACCTGCTGGGAATGTGGGGTGCCCCATGGCGGGCTGGGGGCCCTGTGCCTCCAGCCTGCATCCCTGCAATAAAGGGGATTTACTCCTTTACTGCAGGCGGAGAGGAGAGAGCACACCTTTGCTGTACGCCTGGAGAACAATAACGACCTTTGTCTTCCCGAATGACTAAGTGAGCTTGTGATATATCAAAGGCAGCACAGGTTCGGGGCACAATAACCCATGCTGTTACCTGGGTGTCAGGCACAGATATCCTCCCCCCGGCCCCCCCAGGAGTTTCCAGAGCCACAGCTCTGCTGCTGCTCTTCTCAAGCCTGCAATCGGACCTCCTGCTCATGCTGTGCGCCCTGCCTGGGAGCAGGGCACTGAGTGGCACCCGTGGAGCAGCAGACAGCATCCTGCGGGAGGGCTGCAGGGTGGGGTTTTCTTCCAAGGAGAAAACTGCACTTGGAAGCAGAAGGCTGGCCTCTTACAGGAGCCAGAAAGAAAACCCAGAATACGAGAGGGAAGATGGGTAGTGACCTGCCAAGGCCATCTAAGCTTGGGCATAATATCCTTCATATCTTCCTGTAAAGGGACCTCGGAGAAAGCCTTTTGGTCTAGTTCAACAGTTCTCTCTTTTTTTGTACCCCTACTTTACTTTTCTTGAGCAATTGCAAGGAATAATGGCATCTGTGCCAGATCAGGCCCTAAATGGATACTTTGCATCGCTCTGCATTTGATTGACTTTCCACAGTCTGGCAGATTGGAATTTGGTGGAGGGAAAAAAAAAAAAAAGACAAAAAGGCAAAAAAATGGAAACCTGTTGATAACACAGCAGAAATAGCGATATCTCACTCCTGCTCCTGTGATGTGCCAGGAGCAGAGGATGGCCAAGGCTGGTGCTGATAACTTCTTTCCACCAAACCCAGCAGCTTTGATGTTGAACGAACACAGCCGAGAGGGAACACAGGTGCTGGAGGAGGAGGGACTGCCAGTAAGTTGCTGTCACCTTTCAAGGGATATTCCTGATGTACAGCCCAAACCCAGACTTTCGTCACAGTTTGAGAGATCAACCAGCCCCTCTGGGGAGGAATACTAGGGGTATGTTTTTGCCAGGAGGAAGGCAGGAAAAGTTCACAGCCCAGCTGCTTCCGAAGTGGAGCTTTTCAGGTTCTCAACCTCCAGCCTAGAGCCCGAGGGGCTGTGCACACTGGCACGCAGGCAGCAACCGAGCTGTCACCAGTCTAAGGGTCTGCACCGATGATTGCTGAGGAGGCTTGGGTTTATTACCTAACAAGTTAAAAATGCTGCTGTAGTATTTTTACAATCAGTCCGTGCATACCTTTGTTCTAAGCTCAGCACGACTTGTGTTTATTCAGCCGAATTTCCCCGTGGTTGGGTTTGTTGGGGACTTTTTCTTTATTCCCTGGCTAGTACGATTTTTTCCCTCAATTATTTTGCCATGCACCAGCTGTGTGCTGCAGCAGGTTTCGGGAGCCATTCAGAGACCCTGCTTTTGTGAGCGCTGTTATCTGTGCAATTTTGCATTAATCTGACAGCCTCGTGGGCTTTCTGCACTGGCAGTGTCTGCGGAGATATTGCAGCTGGTGGCACCGACCCCCGAGCAGGGCTGCACATGCTGACCCCAGGCTTTCTGCACCCTTCCACCTGCTGCATGCCACGGTGAGGTCCTCCCAGCACAAACGTGGGGTTTTGGCTTGTCTAAGGGGAGCGTGGACTGCCCCGGACTCCCACACCTACGTATAGCCTGAGAAGGGCAGTGCTGCCATTTTATGCTGCTTCTCTCCTTTTTCTAAGTGAAGGCACCTATTGCACATTTTGTCCCATTAACTCACTGGTCCTTAGATAGATTTATTTCTGTCCCATTTAGGGACATTTGTCTGGTTTGGGTTTTGTGATAGTTTGACATCCAGTCCTGGGCAACAGTTTGAGCCAAATGCTTTAAAAACACTGACAATCAAACAGAAGTGGGTGGATGTTTTCTACATTCCTTTATTTTTGCATGTGTGCCTAGTTCTTAGTAAGTGTCTGGGGGAAAAAAGATATGACTGATGATTTGTTGCTCTCTCTTTGGAAAAGGTCCAGACTGTAGAATGGGGCTAAAATGCCAGGAAAAAGCTTGCTGCATAGAGGCAGGCTTATAATGTTTGATTTTATGCATTCTCTGAGCAGCATAATTTCTTTAATTCGAGATCCTGGAGAAGTCATTTTATATCTTTATTCGGCACAGTTTAGTTGCTCTTCTTCTCAGTTTTCCTTATTTTTAGAAAGGTGAAGTGTGGCTCCTAAATTAAATCATTACTGGGATGGATTTCAGCCAAGGGATTCATGGTCCAAGCCATAACGCACAGGAAACATAAGCAAGAGTAAAACAAAGGGGTTTTTTTATATATATTATTTGGCAGGGTGAGAAGAGATATGGCCTTGAAAGATTTGTGTTTTTACCTAGCTATGATGTATTTCAAATGATGGTAACGACAATTTTCTTTCTCTTCACTTTACTTTGAAAAAAAAAAAAAAAGCACACCCAGAAATGTTCAAAATGTCAAGATTGCCAAATTTTCCTTAATTCCAAGTAAGCGTCTGTGTTTGGAGTTCTCAGAGATGCTTACAGTAATGGCCCAAACATTAGCTGGAAGGGGCGGATCCTTTCCCCTTTCACTGACGTGCTTCTCCCTGCAGCTCCTCTCCCCAGCGCCAGCGGCTTACATCCCTCATGTCAGCCTCTCTCTCCAGGGACCCGGAGCCCCTTCTCTGAGCGGGACAGTTTTGCTCAGCTCCTTGGAGGCTGTTTTGCAGTGACAGAGCAAAGCCCTGCAAAGCTTGCTCCTGGGTGAAGGTTTGCCGGTGAGCTACAGAAACTTGAATCGGCACTGGGAGCAAGCATACGGCTCCCTTCTGCCATGGCTGTGGCCAAATCCTCTCTGCCGGGGTGCTCTGGAAAGCAGGGCAGCCTGTGCCTGCAGCTGGGGGCACGTGAGCACGGAGCTGCTCGCTGGGGACACTTGCCGGGGCTGGGGTGACTGTCCCTGGCTGGCTGCTGAGACCCTGCCACTGCCCCAGCTGAGCCGATAAAGCAGCGAGACTTAGGAAAAAAGCAGACTAATAATTAAAAATTAACTGTCCCTGTTAAACAGCGTATTAAGCTTTGCCCTTACACAGGGAACAAATGTATCCAAGCAACAAAAACAAACAGCCAGCGAGCCAGGCATTGGTATCCCCTTTCCAGCTCTTTAAATGATGCTTTAAGTTTATATTGAAGTCATTTTGTTTCTAAGCACCCTGGTGTTTGGAAACAGCTTGTCTGTCCCCCTGATCAGCAAACCTCTGCTGCAGGCATCGATCGGGAGCCAGCCAGACGGAGGGTCTGCCGCAGCCGGCCTCCCCACCGAGCAGCGCTGCACGGCACCTGCCGTAGGCACCGGGCATCCCTGACACGCAGTGAGAATTTGGGGAGCAGCTCATTTCCAGGCAGGTTGCACCAGAGCCACTCCATGGGGCCTCTCTCTGTACAATGCCTGTCGGGGTACTGAAATTCTGCAAAACACGCAGGGCTTGCTCGGCATCACGTGCTCTGCACGTTCCTGGTTCAATACAGCACTTAAGGCTGCATATCCATATCCAGGATGCACACTGCATGTACCAAAATCCATTCCAATATGTCTTGAGGGATGCAGGGGCTGACTCTGTAAGAAGGCGTACAAGGCTCACGGCGGAGCCACGTGCCCCCGTGCTTGGCTGATCTTCAGCGCTGCTCCTGCAAACGAGCATCCCCACCACGGACCGGTTCATGGAAGAGTTAATCCCTTGCTCACAGAGGCTCTTAGAGCTCACGAGGCAGAAACTGGTGCTTTCTGGGGAGAAAGGTCTTGATTTCTGTCAATGCCTTCTTTTAAAACCTTGTAAGAAACTGAAGAAATGTCATTTACATTGCTTCTTAAAATAATATATAAATGTCAGTAAAAGATTTTGTACTGGAGGCAAGAAGAACACATGTGAGAACCTTTGACCAAGTCAACTCTCATTTCTTAAACTCTCTTGCTACATTGCCACTGGCCCAAGCTTGCAGACTTATCTTCCCCTTCTGAAAAACTGCAAGTTCACAGACATTTTGGTGATCATCTATTTTTAGATTATTCCCTATTAGGGTGCACAAATACAGCAATCAGTAAGAACGCTAAAAATTCGTCATAGAAAATTTTAACTGAATTTTGAGTAGCATGTTCATTCCAGGCTCTTTGCTCCAGAAAGGGGGGCAGAAGCAGCAGAAGGGCATTAGGTACGGACAACAAAACCCTAGTTTGATGGAAAGCCTCCCACCAGGGGGAAATTGGAAGCATCAGACTGCTGCAGAAGAGAGAAAGAAGAGGGAATGGGCTCGATCTAAGGATTGGAAGGAAACCAGCCTATGTTTATTGTAGCTATTTCTACTTGAGACCAGGAATTTACCTGAAGCACAAGGCACTTAAAACACAAAAATGAAGTAGCTGTAGATCGCACATGAGCTTGTGAACGGCCGTTGCCAAAGACACTGCTGAGGCCAGATGTTCAGGAGGATTCAGGGCAGGACCGGGCTTTGATACAGAGTAATGGGGACAGCCAAAATTACATGAGATGAGTTTAAAAATAAGCTAAAACAAGGAGGTCATGTTCTCACACACACTGTGCAGAAAGTCAGCCACCAGAGAGACATTTCTGCAGTGGGGAGGTTTCGGCTGGGGCTCCAGGGTTTCCAAGACTTCATTTGAAAGAGTGGATGCAACATGAGAGGGGACTGGTGAGGGACCATTTTGTGAGCGGTGATGCTGGCTCCCACAGCCACTAGCTCTCCTGACAGGCACCAGGCAGCCGCTGTTCCCCTGCTCACATCCCCATACGTGCTCGTACTCGCCTGACCTGCAGAAGAATAGGCCTGACTTGGGCACAGAAGTTCAGGAGTCATTCCCCAAAGCAGCTGGGCTCCCCCTCAATCTCCCTCCTCAGAACCACGGTCCCACCAAGGTGGGAAGCAGCAACCTCCCTTGCTCCATTTTCCAGCGGACCCTCTGCCAGGTAATCAGAAATGAAAGCTGCCACACACACGCCCTGGTTTCCTTTCATACTTTGTATTTTTTTTTTCTTTTTTAATTTTTATTATCTCCTCCTTTTAAGCATCCCTTTAAGGGTGAAATGAAATCCAACCATTTACAGAGAAAATGATTTCAGAATGTACATTTGATTCATCCTTACAAAAAGTTCATTATTACTTGCTGTTTATAAATTACAGAGTGGAAAGGAGCTTTGAGCTTTGCAGATGCTCTTTTTTTTTTTCACTTTTTTTTTTTTCACTTTTTTTGGCAAGTCCATGCATTCTTTTGCCAAATCAAGGTGTTCTGGGGCCACCCCAGTAGCAACACCACCAGTAGGTCCAGGTGGACCCAAGCCTCAGGAGTGCTGCTGGGCCACCTCCGGACGATACTGCATCATCATCCTCACAGGAAGGAAAAAAAACAAGTGGTTTGAATTCTCAGTTTCAGAGTGTTTCAGTTCCCTTTTTAAGCCATTATCCATAGTCCCCAAAGCTTTAAATGTCAGTGTATTGCATCAGAAACAGCTCTCTTTTCTTGGTGCTGGATTCGAGTCCCTCCCGACACCCCCCTTACCTCCAGCTCCCCCTCTCTTTCCATAATAAGAGCAAGTTTGTCTAATGTCTCAGAAATCAGAAGGGTTTTTTTTTTTTTTTTTTGGTGGGTGGGGAAAACACAACAATGGAGGGATTCAGGATCCATTCTACCCCTCACTCCCCTTCCTTTTCACCAAGGCTTGAGGTCAGCCAGGATGAGCCATCCCTTCCCTCTTTACCACCAGTGTTCACTAATAGGACCAGGAGTGACTCCAGACATGTGTCTTCACAGTGCAGAGGCATAGCAGCCACAGAGATTGCTGGCAGGAGCATGGGGACAGGGACAGAGCCTGGGGGACATTTGAGAGGGGAAAAGACACCGCCATCCCACAAGGACACGCCAAAAGAGTCACTGGGGGAACTAATACCCGTTCTGCACTGACACTTTCCCCCACCCTGACTCATATATTACCTGGAGGCCACAAGGTCCCCTTCATTTATCCGCCACAGAGGCATGAAGAACAGGCTGCACGACAGCAAACACCTCAGCAGGACACAGGGATCAGAGAAAGCAACAGCGAGAGCGGACTTGAGCATGTTGTCCTTCATACCGACCACGCAGGCACAAAACCACCCCGTCTCTTCTGCCCGTCCCCTGCTGGGTACCGCATCAGCCCTACTCCTCCAGAGGGGCAGAGGCGTTAGCGAGCTCACCAGGTGCAGATCCTCCAAAGCCCACGTCTTCCCCTTCACTCGGGAGGAAGATGAGCTCCCCACCCTAAAGCCATGCATGGGCATGCAACCTTCCCCCCTACCCCTTTTTAAAAAAAAAAAAAAAAAAAGGTGGGAGGCACAAAGGAAGTCAAGAACAGAGTTGGGCAGAAAGAAGTGCAAAGCGTAGGGATGCCACGTGCTGCTTCATCTACTACCTGACCCTCCCTTACATCAATTACTTTGAAGGTGGAAAGGTTTTGGGAAAGAAAAAACACACAGCTGAAGAAGGTTGCAGGGTAAGGCTGGTAAGTCACTGGACGACTTTAGTCTTAGAGAGACAGTGGGCTCATGGCTTCACTGCTCACGGCTGCAACAACCAGCTCCGAGACAGGATGATATTTTTTTAGTCCTTCCCTTCTCAAACTTCAGCGCCTGGTTCAGACTGGAGTGGCTGCCCCGCGCACCAGCCGTGGAGAGCCCACGCAGTGCTCCCGGCAAGGTTGCACAGAGGGCAAGCCACCACCTTGGGAAATCGCTGTGCAAAAGTCAGCTTGCTAGTCTCCATCCCTCAAGGGAGGTGATGGAAGATTTTTAATGACAAGCACTCTAACTCCCTAAGGATAATAAACATAGGGTTTACAGAAACAACAGAAACATTAACTGGGTTGGCCTTAAATCAAAAAACTGCTTAAATGATTCTTGAGAAAGAGGAAAAAAATGCATTTCAGCTGTTAAGTCCTTTCCTCCCCCCACAACAGAAGCTGTTTTAAATTTAATTTCCTAAGAATAAGGAAGTGAAGAAGTCCAGGAGGTAGACAGGGCCAGAGTCATGCAGAAGAGCCCCAGCGCTGCTCTCATCCCGTTCCAGCAGGACCTTCTCTTGCTGCCCAGGGGGGCAGAAGGGAGAGGAGGGGAATAATGGAGCAAATAGTGGAGGAGAGGGGAGAGAAGGGAACAGGCTGTGCTTTGGGAATAGGAGACACAGACATTGCAGCTGTGGGCTTATCTGAAGCTCCTAAGAGAGAAAGGCCATATCCCAGTGATGAAAACATGACTTGCAACACACTAAAAAATCCCCAAGGAAGTCCATGCACAGGAAGGGCTGGTACCAAGGCAGAAGCTGCTCCCACTGTAGAAGATTAGGAGGCGCAGCCCCAGCATGCAAGAGCTTCAGCCCTTGCTTTATGGGGCTCTGGTGCTCCCGAAGCACCCACACAAAGACTGACTTCTCTTTCTTGCCTTCAGGAAGGCCCAGCATGGGGCTTCTGTTGCTGTCACTGAGGTAAGGCAAAGCCTGAAAGTAGGTCTCAGGCTCCCTTCCAAGACTAAAAATGAGGAATAGCTTCTTCCTTGCATACTTTACCAGTTACTGCTATTGAATCCCACATGCTAACACACTGGGCTCTCCTCCGGCTGCCCCTGGGGAAAGCACATTCCCCTCCGGCAGCAGTCTCAGCACTACCGCTCTAATCTTGCCGAACGCAGCTCCTCATTTCTCAGCTAGGCCCTGATTTCTCTATAACCTCTTGTGCCCAAGACCTCCACACAGCCATTTGGCACAAGGTCCCCGCAACTGTTGCAAGACTCCCTCCTGCTGCATCGACAAGCCTGAACTAAGTATAGCCACAGCTTCTCTTTGGTGGAGAGCGTTCTACCTACTGAACCTTCTCCTTCTGCTCAGTTCTCAAAGGGACTTTTCTCCCTGTGGGGGACACACACCAGAAGTGAGAACAGTGATATTTAAAAAAAAAAAAAAAAGAGGGTCCCTCAGTTCTTCTATGCAGGCACATGAGATGTGGAAGGAATTAAGATCAACTCCACCTCAGTTTGATCAGAAAAAGATGCTCATCATCTTTCTGTTCCAATCTCAGTCTTCGTAGGGAATCAAGTTATTTCTGTAGATGTTTTTCCCTCCTCTAGAGAATGGAATAGGAGGGAGACAGAGAGATACAAAGATAGGAATGAAGCACAAGGGAAAGTACAGGCTGGACAACACAAGAATATGGAGCCCTGATGGAATGAATTAATGGCAATGGAAACCCTCCTGCTTCAGCACAGCTGGCCTGATGTCAGGGTCACTCTTCCTTATGACAACATTCTCCTTCTCCACTCGATCCTCACTTCTTTGCTTAGAAGATGAGCCAATATTTCCACTGTAAGGCTAACAGAGCACGTTCATGTTTTTCACCCTCTTCCCACCACAGCCCGCGCTCTGGGCACCATGTCAAGCCATCTGCTAAGGAAGGGTGGTAACGGTGGAAACGCCGGTCTGCCTCCTCAATGAGCTGAATCAATCCAATACAGTGACAGGCCAGATCCTGAGTACCCATCAGTGGCGAACTCTGCATGGACACTGGCCCACCAGCTGCAAGTAAAGTCGTCCTACATCCCTTCTCCTCTGCATGATCTTGTCTGCACGGCCCAGGCTGCAAGTGTGGGCTGCACATATGCTCTGGGTTGCGTGGTTATCCCAGAACAGTCTTTTGGCCCCAGGGGGAGTCTATCCATGGCCCCTTTTCCACAAGCTCCCTCACACCTTAAGAGCAGACGGATGGGTCCCATGCTTTGACATGCTTTGTGTTTCTCCACAACACCTATCACTGACTCAGAGCTTTGCCCTTCTCCTCTCCTTTCCCCCATGGCAAGAAGGAATAGCCAGCAAGTGTAAACAGCAGCCCTGCAACATGCTGCGGAGGCAGCCAGAGAGGCATGCCACACAACAGCTCCACGTGTCACATACTGCTATGCAGAGCTGATGCTCTCCCCAACCCTCTCCTATGCATTCCCCAAAATGTCATCTATGCCAAGACAGATCACAGCTTATGGATCCCACCATTTCCTGAAAACACACACACCCCAGCCCAACTATGTCCCCTTCCCTCCCAATATGGTAACGAACGCCCACGTGCATACCAAAACCATGCATGTTAGCATTCATGCACTTAGGAAACCATGCACTTGTAAACATACACTCCCACCATCTGATTTAGTCCCCTGCAGCTTATCCCAGCCCCGAAAGAAGCACATACTGCAGGAAAGATGCTTCAGCTCCTGTGGGCCAAGCCAGTGCAGTGTTGTGTGGGCAGGGGGGAAAAAGGAATTAAAAAAAAAAAAAAAACAGCTTTCTCCTCTGCTTCCCACCTGCCTGCTCCAGCACTGGTAGAGTATCAGGCCAAGATGCAGCCCAGGACAGATGCATTAAGTTTGTGGGAGGAGGCTGTGTTTTGGGGAGAACACCTTGGAACCAAAGGATTGACCTTCCCCAAAATACTTTGAATATAGAGGTATATAAAAAATAAATGCATACTGAGATGCTTTTGCACATTCACTCATCCAAAAAATGCCTGTGACACACATCTGCACACGTGACCATTCACATCAGTTTGTGCCTGCTGACTCACACGCTCTCTGAATAGTCCAGGCTCACATCTGTGCTTGCTCCAATCCACAACAAACGAGGGTGGATGGGAACAGCTGCCCTCTCTCCCCAGGGGACCCTCCCAGCCTCCCCCGGAGGAAAACCCACCAGCTGGATGCAGAGATTCTCTCCAGCCAGCATGAAAGGTCCAGGAGACGCAGGGAAGTCTTTATGCTACTGCCAGAGTAGGTCCCACACCTCTCCCCTCCTCCTGCCCAGGCCTCCCTTCAGTTGACTAAGGAATTCGTGTCCCCAGGCATTACCCCAGGAAAAAAGGAAGAGAAGGGAGGGCAGAAACCATGGAGAAATGGCACACCCCACCTGGAATCAAAAAAATAAAAAAAAAAGAACAGACAAAAACACCCGACTCTTTCCCTTTGTTGTAAAAGTTCTGATTTCCCACACGAGTCCCAATGGTCTCACCCAGCCCCCTCCACTTTTCGGTACGGGTTCTCCAACAAGTAGTGGAACCGCTGGTAGTTCTTCAGCAGATATTTGGGAGCATACATGTGCTCCTTGGGGTCAGCAGGGGGATACTCCTGCGTAGTACCATCAAACCAGCCACCAGTCCGGATCAGCTCCCGGATATAATTGAGGTCTCGTTTATCCTCGTAGTCACCCCAGCGGGGGAAGTCCCCGTTCTGGGCTGACACCAGTTTGAAGTAGATCCCCTCTGGGGTGAAACACCAGGAGCAGTGCCAGCCAGCAAAGTGGAGGGGGCTGCCCAGCGACCACTGTACCAGGATGTGTCCTGTGCTGTTCTCGTACTGCCGAAAGCCAGGCATGGTGTAGTATTCACGGCGCCGCAGACGGATCCCGTCGGTAGCGTAGACAGCCTGCAGCATCCCCATAGTGCAGCCTGAGACCACCTCCAAGGTGCCTGGTTGCTTCCAGAAGAAGCCGTAGAGCGACTTGCGCATGTGAAAGGCGAAGGGCTCGGTCCAGCCATCATAGAGCTTGAGGAAGAGCACGCCATCACGGGCTGGGATCTCATCGGCATCATCAATGATGAAGACATCATCCGGGCGCAGGTTGCGGAGGCGAGACACGCCGTTCCGGGTGAGAAAGGTGCGCAGGTAATCGTCAGCGATCCAGCCATCCTGGCGGCCGCCGGCGGGGAAGTGGTCCAGGAAGACGTAGAGCACCTTGTGGCGGATGTAGTCATAGGAGCCGTTGCGGAGCATCTCGCGGAACTTGAGGGGCCGCGGCTCTCCATAGGCCGTGAAGTTCGATTCACACACCACAAAGACGTCCACCACGTCTCCCAGCTCATGGAAGCGGACATCCAGCAGGTCGAACTCATGGTTGATGTTGATAGCATTGATGACCCGCCGGGGGATCTCCCGCGGCACGAGGCGGTCCTTGGTGGGCAGGTTGGAGTACTGCACCACGGTGGGAACCCCGCAGCTGGGGCCATGCCAGCCCGGCAAGCACACACACTCCACCCACTTGCGCCGCTTGGTCTGGGCGCTCAGCGGCTTGCGAGCGGGCCGCCCCAAAGCCGCGCCATCCGCTCGCTCCTCCGGCCGCCCTCCCGCGGGTGGCTTCTCCAACACCTTGGTGCCTGGTTTAAAGCAGACGCCGCCGGCTTTGGTACGGACAAAATATTCTGTCGTGTCTTCCGGCAGCACAAAGTCGGCTTTGTGCAGCTCTTCGCTGGCTCTGCTGGGAGGCAGGGGCTGGAGCAAGGGCGAGTGGGAGTACAGGGGTGTGCGGAGGAGCTCTGCGCCCCCTGGCTCAGGGCTAACCTGCGGCGTGACGGGGGCATTGTTCCAGAAGAAGCTGGAGACAAGGTTGGGACTAAGTGAAGCCAGGTCCCGGGGGAAGGTGACATAGGAAAGGGCCTTCAGGAAGTGCAAGAAGGAGATGAGGCAGAGACCAGCCATGCAGAGAGTCAGAAAGAGCTTATGGCGTCTCATCTTCATCCTGTGGAAAAGCCATGAAAAGGAAAGTCACGGTCAGTAGTTACTGGGGTGCAAAAAGTTTACCATTGGTAGGAAGACAGGTTGGGGATACCAGAAAGCAGGTCCAAGCTCAGCATGCATCTTTCAAGACTTGAATCCAAAACAACTCCTCCCACCCTCTGCCAACTTCAGTGGGCCTGCTGCCTTGGCTGGGTTACACCAAGCTGAGCCTCTTCTAGATCAGTTACAGTCTTACAATCTCACAAAGACAGAAAAGGTGCTGGTGGTGTGGTAGAAAGACAGGAAATCCAGAATAACAGGAATTCACAATCTAGTGAACTCACCACGCTTGGCAAATTTGTCCCCATTCATTGACAGAAACAAACCTAGTCCTTCTCAAGCCTTGAATCACCAGAAGGTCGGTGGAAGATGAAGAGAGAGCAGAGAGCAAGAGGGATAACAGGGATTAGAAGATACACAGTTGAAACCCAACAAGCATAAGAGAGGCAGTCTTAGGGGACGAAGATCATTAGCCAGGCTGCCAAGACCAGGAAAACACACTCCCCAGATCTTTCCAATGTTTGCTCACAACACACACCCTAAAAAAAACCATGTTCCTAGGATATACTAGCCGAGTCCGTATAGGGAACAGGGAGGAAAAAAAAAAAAAGATTGTCACTTTTATTCTCCTCCCCTCCTGCTTAAGTCCACTATGTCTCCAGATGTCTCCCTTTGCTTTTCATTTTCTGTGAACCAGATGGTGAGTTTTTCTGCATCTGGATCAAGGCGGCTATAAAAAAGACACCTAGCTGTCTCTGCTGATAATACAGTGCCGTCATGATGGATCCACATCAGGCCAGCAAGAAGCCAGTGGTGCTCAGCCCTTTCTTCTGAACAATAAGAAATACAGCCTTCGTCCTCTCCCTACACCACCTCCCCTCCTCCAGCCCATGCCGTGAGTGCAGAGCTGCTGTCAGACAGAAAAGTGATTGAAGACTACTATCCAGAAAAAGGAGGAGAAAAAAAAGAAAAAAGGAAGAAAAAACCCAACCTCACCTGACACTTCACCAAGGAGAACAAGAAAAGGCATTTGCACTCTGCTGTTTAGTGAAGGCTGGGGCAAAGTCAGGCAGGAGAACAAGGTGACCTAAATCCCCTTCTCAACGCAGAGGCTGCCTCTCCCTCGAAAGCATGAACCCCCCTGTGGGGGGGGGAGGCAGGCAGAGCTCTCTCCACTCCCAGGAAACCCACCAGCTCACCCTCGACGTGCCACGCTCCTCCATGGTGGCTCCCCACCACGGTGCTCTGCCCATGAGCACGCCTCAGCGCCTCCTCCCCGGGCCAAAGGTCCCCACGACAGGCATACCACATCCTGTGCCATCACTCATAAACCCTGTGTGGCACCCAGAGGCAGACCAAGCACCCAGGCCCACGCCATTCCCGCTCCAGGGTTCCCCACAGCCCACGCATGCCCTGGGTGGGAATGGAGGGGAGAAGCACCTGGCCCTCTCCCGCCCCATGTGAGGGGAGCAAGTGAAATACAGCAAGGCACATTTACTGATTAACTTGGGGAGAATTTAATGCTGAAGTGAAAAGCCATAAATTATTTAGACAGATGGCAACTGCCCAAAGGAAAACATATCTGGCTCCCGAGCGTGGGCTCCGACGTGGACTTTGATAGAGGGGTTGTCCATATTAATACCTTACAGCTCAGCAGCAAGCATTTCTAGATGCTTCACGGCTGCCTTTTTAGTGAAAAGAGGCCTTTCACGAACACCATCCCCTGCGCTCAGGCAGTGGCACGAGGACTCCCACATTGATGGGGTTATTTCACTGTGAAAAGGGGGACTGCAAGCCTGAAGCCAGTGGAAGAGTCATAGCATTGCTGTTTCTTAATGTTTATTATGGCTTTTGATATATTTTGACACAGCATGGGGCAGTAGAGGGGCAGGGTCCTGGCTTTGTGCACCCAGGGAAGCCATCTTGTCAGGCCTAGGGTGGGAAGAGGAAATGGCGCCTCTCCTCAGGGGTCCCACCAGGGCAGACCCTCACCTCCCACAGCATGGCCATGGCCTGGCTCATGGGAGGCCACCTCTGTGGTGACCCAGCCATGGAGGGCCTAGCTATTCCCTTGTTCAAAGCTGTAAGGGACAGTTTTGCGCTTGCTGTCAGGCATTCTTCATGGAGGCAAAACAAGAGACTGCGGACATTGAGAGCATCTCATTGTGCCCAGGGTATTTTTATTTTTTAAGGCTCAGTTAATGTCTTTCTGGAGCAGTGAGATCACTCGCAGGGTTGAGAAGTATCCAGCACCTCTTCCTTGCAAGTCTCCAGTTTTGCTGTCCCGAGGTGTGGGGAACAGAAGAGCACAAGGAAGCTGAAAAGACCAAGTGAACAGAGGCTGCTAGGAGATGTCCCTTGCTGGTACAGTAATGCAGCTCTCTCCAATCAGGTGTCCTGCTCTTTCTCTGAGGTGTTACCTCCAGACATCAGGTTGCTGAGGCTCAGGCAAGATGAAGGGCTGGCCAGCTCCAGGAAGGCAATCCCAGTGGCTGCCAGGTACTGCTGGCTTCACTCCAGTTCTTATGGGACACGCAAATGCATGGCAGCCAGCATCCTCTGTGCTGGGCCAGCTCAGAGGACAAATGCTGAAGGAGTCAAACACGACAGGTTTCCCTCTTCTTCCCAGATGGCTGTGATGCTCTGCGTACCATGACAAATTCCCAGACAGAGGTTGTAACTCCTGACATTTAACAAACTGCTTCACTTTCTGGGATCTGGTGTGCTGTGTCAACATAGCAGGACGCACGGTTTTAGGAAGAAAAGCATGTTTTCCTCACTTGACATTTGCATACATCACTATCTGTCAGGCTCAGCACACGGCTCTGCAGCTCTTCACCCACCGGTGGAACTCAGCCCGTGCACGGCTGCGTTGCCTCTCTGTTATTGCAGTCTGCATCTGGGAGAGCCGGGCTGGCGCGCACAGCCCTCCCCTGCAGCTCTGCCAAAGCAAGCTGGCCCTGCAGTACCCTCTGCTGTTTTGCTGCCGACATTTCCCAGGAGGCAATTTTCACTGCTCAGTTGCCTTCGTTAGGGAGTGGGAACATGAACCCACTTCCTATCCCCTCCTAAAAGGAGGGAAGCAAAGAATAAAGCTGTCTTCTTCAAAACCTCTTCCCTGGGAACCACCTCCATTCTCACATGCCAGGGATTCTTCTGCCAGGGAGTAGAAAGAGCTCATCCACTCTTGGGTGGGCTGAGACACTGACAAACCATCAGTCACGTATCCCTTCCCATATCCTCTGATCAGCACTGCAGTGAAAGATGTGTTTTTGAGTGGTGGCTAATTGGAGACAAAGGCCAGCAGGGGAGGAAAACATTATTACCCACCTTCCCCATCCAGAACATTTATATGTGGCTGAAATGAGAAAGGAGGTACCAGTCAGGGAGACATCTCAGCTTGTCATAAGAAACCCCAGCTGCTTTGCCACAAAGCAGCCATCAGTTACCAGGAACACAGAAAACAGCAAGAAGAGATATTTCCCTTATGACAATTTTGAGTGAGGAGAGGAAAAAAGTGAAGTTGATCTCAGGGAGAGAGATCAAGTTGCTGTCAGGTTAAAAACAACAGGGGAAAAAAAGCTTTAATGTTCGAGTAGAAGAAAAAGCCAGGAGGAGTATGGACAGTCAGTTCCTTTAAGACAAAGCTCTTTAGGGAACCTGCAGTTATAAACAACTTCAGCAACACTCAGTCTTGGCAAGAGAAGGTGAAAGCTTCTCTTTGTAAGGGACCAGCTTGATATTTCCTTGCTTGAAGATATGTCTCTACCATGCAGGGGAATG
Organism: Chauna torquata; assembly: GCA_013399475.1. Classification (NCBI taxonomy): domain Eukaryota; kingdom Metazoa; phylum Chordata; class Aves; order Anseriformes; family Anhimidae; genus Chauna; species Chauna torquata. Next base: position 103,039 of record VXAL01000181.1, on the reverse strand, counting down.
GCTTTCAGAGAAGGAGGAAAGCTAGAAGTGGTACGCATGTGAGTTATCCCCAGGCACCTGTTACAGTTTTATTTTGCCATTATATCAAGTGACCAGTTGATTTATACCATCCTGAAATCATATCCTGATTTCAAGAAGCTGGAGAGAAAGATATGCACAGCTAAGAGCTGGCAATTCACCAGTCCTAATGTTCTCTTCTGGAGGACACTGGATGCATGATATCCCAGCCTCTGGCACGCTAGGGCACAGGACTCAAGACTCCTTATATCTCTCCTGTAGTGACAGGGGAAAAGCTGCTTGTGGAGGACAAGTCAGAGCAGAAGCTGCTGGTTTCTCCCCCTACCACCTCCACCCCCCTCCCAGTACAGAGATGCCTATCCCCTCCGCCTGAAGTTACCCCTTAATACCCATGCGGTATCATATTTGTCCAACACTCAGGCACTTCAACACAAAACAACAATTCAAATTAGAATCACTTCCACACAGCAGAATAAAATCCAGCGTGACCTCAATCCTCCACTCCACACTGAGGGCCAAACTCACTCTCTGCTCTGGCTATAGACAAACACAAACAGGCTCTGCACTTCTTCAGTGCTAGGTCTGCCTTCCATTCACAGGGCACAGGAATCACATCATACATCAGGGTCACAGCATCTCAAAACACTAAAGTCTCAAATTACTTTTGATCTGCAAACACCCACAGAAGTAAGAAGAAACTATATAAACTACTATTTGTTTACAACTGAGATGTAACAAGCTCAAGGACATCAGAACCGTGCTTTGCTTAAGGATAAGAAGAGAAGATTATCCTACAAAGCTGGACAGCAGGGGAAGTGGAGAGAAGCAGGATGTACTAGAACATAGGTAGGGCTCAGCATTTCTCTCACGTGAAGGATGCCATGGTATTTTCAGGGACTGCAAGCTACAAGGATGTTAGCAGGAAGTTCTGGCAGGGTCACAGTACAAGGTGGTTTGAACACAGGCAGGTCCATATCTACTTCCATCCAAATTTCAGGAATGAAATACAACATTCTTCCACCACCTTCATTATGAGCTATGCCCGCAGCGCCAACACAAAACAGGAATACCTCATGCTATGCATTTCCTTTGCAGCTTTGAGGCAATTGACCACAAGGTGCCACTGACTCACTGCCAGCACAACTAGCTGGAGCAAGCCATCTAGCACAGTTACCCTTCAAGTAAGGTCGGGAAAAGGGAGAACTAGGCTCTGTCTTAAGCATCTTCTACCTCTTTCAACAAGGAGGCAAGCAGAGATATAAGGTGACTGCGCTCAACCAGGTGTGACCATAGCATCTAGTCGACTTACAGAACTGCCATCCACTCACCAATGGGTGTCATCAAGCCAGGAAGAAAGCCAGGTGAAGAAAAAGACAACTAAAGGGTGAATCTACACAAGGCCAAGGTAAGGCTGGCCGGAGCACAACTGAGAAACCAAGGCATTGCCTTCCCCTTCCCACTGAAGGGGGCCACATGGCATACATCATGTCAACCACAACCATCAGGTTTGTGTTCAAGGCCCAGCAACGCCCCAGCTGACCAGTAGCATCTGTGGTCAAAGAGGAAAAAAAAAAGGTTTCTTCTCCTATGCACTCTTGTAGGAAACTGAAGTGCTCCAAGCCAGCAGCTATGATCTGCTACATACAGCAACTAAGATGGATGCAATACAGAGACCCCAGCTTTTTTAAGTAATGTGGCTGCACACCTCTTCACCTCCTAGAGGCACAGTACCTTTGGACTCCACACTTTCTATGGAGTTTCACTGTTTTGGCTGTTCTCTCAAGTGTCTTGGCTTGCTCTTCAGTGTACTAAGCCTTCACTATTTTAGATGCTGCATCTCCAACCACAGCAAGATAGCTACATACTCTGTGACAACGCAGCCCTCAACACTCGTTACAGAGCATGGGGGACCTGGAGATGAAGCGGTCTTTGTAAACAGTATTCTGTCTCAAGACTGATCTTCCAGAAGTCACCAGAATAAACATCTGAACACCTTCAGAGTCCATTATCAAACCCTTCACTTGAACAGATTGTTCCTACTGTAACTACCATAATACTAATAGCAGCATGATTATATAATTCTCCAGCCCCCAGTTTAAAAGAAGATCTGCTCAGAGAAGACTAGAAAACTCTACTGAAATCCAATAATGGTCTATGAGACACCAATTTAATTTTATCCGAGAAGTACCTGGACATCACAAGGGTATAGTACTACATGCTAAAGAAACCTTCAAGCTGGATTTCTAACTATTGGAATCTAAAAAATATTCTTCTTAGTGTCCTTCAGCTGTACTGGGCTCCCTTATAACTAATCTTCTCTCCGCAACAAGCTAGTCCCACCATAGGAATTTCCATGGTTCTAGAGAAGCATCAGCACGCTCCGATCCTTCAGATGCTCTCAGAAGCCACAATTTTAATTTCTTAGCACCACTAGGCTAAGCACTCTTTCCACTAAAGGAAAAATAGCACTTCTATCCTCTTCTCTCCTTCACTTACACCTGATATCCTGGAAGGACTCTTCCTTAACCCCGCTTACCATCTGTTCAGAACATCCAGTTTCCTGAAGAGTGCTGTGGTGGCCCTGGAGATTACATCACTACTTGGCCCCAAGACTTTTTTTTTCCACCAAAACTGTTGTATCATGTAGTTACATCCTCAGACGCTCAGAGTGACAGGACATTTTTTAAGCATGGTTCATCTAACTGAGCCTCCAGTTAGGCTCCCACTCAACTGCCATGAGCCTAGCTAACTTCTGGCAGCATCAGGAAAGAAGAACATCTCAAGGAGGGATCTGGAAGAAGTGGCAGCAGATAACTGCTTTCAAAGCAGACCCTGGCAGGCAGTCCACATATGCCGAGCAAGTGGAATACCAGTCAAGAATCCTGAGAACAGCACCAAAATGAGCAGCTAAGATTAAACTCAGAGCTCAGGGTGAGGGCACATGGCAGACATGCACCAGACCATGCACGTAAACCCTGCGCAAGCAAGCAAAGGAAAGCAGGAGAGTTCCTGGGGACTTGGTGACAGCCTGAAGAACGTGGAGGTACAGGTTGAGCAGATCAGAGGAAGGCGATGTAGATGCCCTGTAGGCCAGAGACAGGCAACTAAAGAAGGAACAAAGCAAGAAGCACTTCATGCCACGGCGATGGGCAGAGTGCACAGACCCACAGAGGCAGGCAGAAATGACATTGCCTCCAGCTGTTTTTGAAGCAGGTGGCAGTTGTTTGTGCATCCCTGGGATAAAAGCTCTTCAAGTTAATTCAAGGAGGGGAATAATTAAACCCCAGAAAGACAATAAATAGAGGCCATGGAATATCATGGAGATCCTGGCGGCCACTGAGGAGAACTGCCCCTCCATCTCCACCCTCTTTCCTCCCCCATCCATCACCAACCACTTGGGGTTTGGCAGTGTGCTCACTTTCCCACAGTAGCCAATCTATTACTGTTTGGAAGAGCATTCCCAGACTCCTCCTTCCCCTCCTCCCCTCCTTTCAGGCCACAGGGGTCCCACTTGGCAGCCCCTGGATCCCCCTCTTCTCTCAATGCCTGGTGACCAGCCAATCCCATGCAACAAGCATTAACCCCTCTTCACTGGGAAGAGACGGAGAAACCTGACTCCATGCTGAGAGGTTTCTCTAGGGTCTCTCTCCCTCCTCCTCTCCTTCCCACCCCTGATTTACCCCACACACCTCATTCTCTTCCCTTCTCCTTTCATTTCTCAAAACACAGCTCCAGCCCTGGCAGTGTTGCATCTCCCTGAGAATGTTACACGAACCCATGGGAATTTTTCTTGGACCAAGAACAGACCCTTATTTATTTGTCTCTTCTGCCTTTGTTCTTCATTTCCTCTTTCAGGACTTAGGCAAGACCTCGACACAGTGCCGCCTGGATCCCCCGCTGACACTTCACTTTGTTATTATTTTCGGAAGGAAAGCGCTGATAGGCAGAGAGCTCTTCAATGCCTTCCCCCAAGGCAGAAGTGAATCAGCCCAGACACCCACCTCTGGGCTGGACAAAGGGCACGGGCACAGGGCTCTGCAGAGCACCTCGGGCTCCAGTGTGCAGAGACAACCCCCTGCTTATGTAATCCTTCTGATTGCAGCATCACAGCCCCTTGGATTAAACCCACACGAGTCAAATCTTTGGTAATGGCTCTATGCTGGTAACAGGCATATGGCACCATGAAAAGGGGCAGTTTCCCAGAACTAAATCAAAAGCCTCCTAATGCACTTAACTCAGGGTCACATAAATCTCTCTTCTGCCTCCCACAGATGGCTGGATCTTGTTTACAGGCATTGCAGCAAGCCTGGGTCTCAACAATATGTTTACTTCTTTACAAACATTCCCTTTCACTAAGCAAAGCAGTACCCTGATCTCCAGATTAAGCTGAGCAGAGAGGACTGCGAGCAGGTCCATGGAGAAAGAGGGAGAGAGTTTGTCATCAGTGAACCAAGTGCCATCCTGGACATCACACAGACCTCAATACCATTTCTCTTCCCACTCTTCCCTAACATTGTCTTATTTCTTGGGGAAGGGTGAGGACAAATTTTGCATTTAACCAGCTGCTGACTTCCCTGACAGGAGGTAAAGCTATATAATCAAAGAAAGGGTTTTATTTCAGGCTGAGAACCAGGTGAGGGCCAGGTGGGACAGCACAGCTTGTCCAAGGGACCTCTGGTGATTATCTGGCCAGCTCCTCCCAAATGCAAAAGCCACAAACCAACACCATGCAGACAAAAACAGGGAAGCCAAGCATTTCTGTTCAACAGTAGGATAGACAGTGCAGTTTACTGCCACAGCCTCTTGATTACAGGCCAAGTTCCTTTCCTTTTCCCTCCCCTTTCAGGTCTTCAATAACACAAACATTTATCTTGAACTCTGTTTCTGAGAAATCAACTGCCCAGCCATGCCAGAAAGGAAGGCGAAGAGGAAGGCACTAAGAGCTAGTACGTAAACACCCCATGAGAGTCAGTGGAGAAGAGGAAGGACATGCAATGCAGAGGGGACCACGGCCACATTCAGTCACCAGGACCACCTGAGCAGGACAGCCCACCTGCATGGTACAGCAACCTGCCACCACAAGGCAGAGGGCCAAAGGGGATGAAGTACATGCAGTGCATGCAGCAATTCTTCCTCATGATGCTCCTCTGCTGCAAGAGCCCATAAGAAAACATCCCAATCTCCCTCTACCCTCAACTGATTGCTCTTCAGGGTTTAATAATTGAGAAAGGATGGGAATTTCAGCTGTGCAGTTTGTACAGGTTGCTGCTCAGCCACCTGGTCTTTCAAGTCTGCAGGTCCTGATGATCTCTTGCAAGATCTGATGTACTATGTCACACCAAAACTTAAAAAACACTTTGGCAGGACTACATGGGCCTTCAAAAAAAAATAAAAGCTCTCAAGCATCTGAATATTTTAGAAAGTAGTCCTGATGATCCTGCCCCAGATCCACCACACAACCCTGTAATTGAGTCAGGGACCAAACCCAAGCACTAGATTCACCATCTCCAGCTTGACGTCATCTCTTTACTGCAAAGAGAACACTTTGAACTCAGGAAGCCCAAGCCACAGAGATGCTCCGCAGTGCAACACACCTGAATGATGCAGAAACCAAAACCAAATTTCTTTCAACAGGAGCATCTGCAGAGCAGTTCAGCTGCATAAAGGCACATGCAAACATGGGCAGAAAGGAAACCCACAGCACTTCCTCATCACCAAGTGATAGAACCTGGATGCCTGACAAACTCCCCTTCCCTCCCCCCAGCGCTCACGGGAAGCAAGAAGACTCTGTTCCAGAGCACAACTGCACTATAAATAATTCAAGAGACTGCTAAATTATGCAAAAGCAATCCCATCGTCCCCCTGGCCAGGCTGAATGCAGGTGTGGTCAACCCTTGCTCAAAAAGTTGCTGCTAGATAGGGATTTTGAGGCCACAGAGGCTCTGTGCCAACGGCACATACACGAGAACACAACGGCCACTTGCTTACTGTCAGGCCTGCACCAAACAAGAGCACGACAGGAGGTATCTGGGGACACCGGCCTGATGGGGAAACAGTAATTCCTTTGACCACCTCTTCTCCAGAGAACTCACATGGCCCCGGGGAGAAAAGCAGGAGCTCGCGTCCCCTCCAGGCCAGGCTGCGCGGTACCACTTGCCTGCATCTACCGCAGCCGCAGCTGGCTGGCGAGAGCTGCAGCCGGCAGCGTTGGCACAGCAAGGCAAAGCGGAGAGAGGGCTGCTGGGGCAGGTGGAAAGGGAACCGAACACGCTCTGGAGGCAGCAAAGAGGAAACGGTTTCGTTAGCACAAATAACGCACAGGGAAGGCTGAGCTGAAAGACAGAATCCCCTTCTGCTTTTCAGCCCCACTCTTTTTGCCTTTGGGAGATATTGCCTCTGTGAAAATCAGGGCTGCCGAGGCTTCCCTTGGCAATGGGGTCATTAATAACCGCGCAGCTCACGCTGATCACTCCAGGGCACCGCTCTCCTGATTTACCCCGTGTGCTGCCTGCCTCACGCAGCAAGCTCCATGAGCACAGGACTCCCTCGTACGCAGCACCATCCACTTCCAGCCCCTGTGTGGGCGAGCCCTTCCAAAGCCCCTACCTTCTCCAGCTCCCGCAGGCTCCATGCTGTGTCCGTGCCCAACATGCTCGGTCTGCACGGGCCTCTGTCCTCCTTTTCCCTGGTGCCCAGCTAGAAGCGTTCGTGCTGGCAGCGGAGGAACTGAAAGCGCTGCCATAGCCTTCTCTTCAGCCTCAGCACAACCAGCTTAAAATCTCAGGTCTCTAGCTTACCTTCCCCTTTTTTCTTAAAGGGCTCAGCATCTAGGAGAAAGACTCTTTCCTGTCTGTTTGCCACGCTGTCTCGCTTTCTGTTCAGTTCCAGTATGTGAATGCCGAAACAGGGGATCCTAACGCAGATAAAGTCAGCATAGCAGATACCTGCGTTTAGATCACAGGTTTCACACTTGCTGAAGACGTTACGCAGTGAGTCTAATTTGCATTAGTCTCTCAACGTGCTTCAAACCCACTTGCTGCGGCTTTGGTATCATGCAAAACACACACAGAGCAATACCCCAAGACAAAAATTACCCCAAAGCCTTAAATGGGTAACAGAGTCTGATTATGCTCACTGACCCTGGCCCAACCTGTAAGGATTTACACACCAAGGAAAAATGGCAGGGTGCTGGGATTATAGATTAGGCAGCAGATCAAGAAGGAGCCGATAGCTGTGGTGAGAAGGGCAGCAGGGTGCAAGCAGTGACTGGAAGTTATCGATAACCCCTAGCTCAGCACCCACACCCAGCCCACCGGTGTTCTCCCAGGATTTCTGAGACGGCCGGCAGCAAAGCAAGGACGGGAAGTGCGACGCTTCAGCCACTGCTCTCATACTCAGCCCCTGTCTGTGCCGCTCCAGGCATGCCCCAGCCTTGCTCCTTGCCTCAGTTTCCCGGGGCGGGAAATGGAAGCAACACTTTTCTACCTCCAGATAAGGAGCTTGCTTAATTAAGAGAAACTTCACAGGTTGCTTCAAGGCCCTTGGAAAGAAACCTTGTCATAAAAGGCAAAGCACCGAGATGATCCTCTGAAAAGAGCTGTCCCCACTGCCTCTCTCTCTGGACCATCACATCCACCTCTCCCACTGCTTGCAGCTTTTGCTTTACAGGCTGAAAGAGACTGCTGGCAGAGCTCAGTTTGGTCATACACCACAGTCATGGCCGATTTTTGCAGAAAGCCTATTTAGACACTGGCCCAGGCACTCCCTTAGCTGGGGAAACAGGAAGTGTTAACTGAGCTCATCAAGCTGCGTATTCATTTGTGGGATGGGGGTGTGTGTGTGTTATCTTGGTATGGAAGGCTGAGGCCCCCACAGCAAGCAGCTCAGGTGACTGTTGCTATCCTCAAGCTGAGGATAATCATTTCCTAAATCACGGCTCAAGAACAAGCCCTTGCTTTTTGTAAGGCAGCCAGTTCCCTTCGTGCTTTGTCTTCCCCCAGCCCGCCTGGTGACAGCTCAGAGCGCAGTGCTGCACCCCCTTTCACTAGTCAGCTCTAGCAGAGAAGTTTCTGAGCAGAAAAATATACCTGCCCTGGTCCAGGCGTTTGGAGGTTTGAAGAACAGGAGGCACCTGTTGTGCTTCAGGAGCAGCTTGGGGGAAGTAAAGGGTCTGCACTGCAGAGAGCACAAAAGTCAGAAAAGAAAGGTAGAGAAATTGTGCTTTGTGTTCCCAAGAGCTGCAACCAGAGTCCATTTCAGAGGGATACAGGCACGGAGCGCTCACACACAGCCTGCACCGCTGCTCTGACACACAGCATCTCTTCCTACCTCTTCCAGGAAGAGAGGGAGCTCAGCACCTCTGACTGCAACTCTGCCCTGTGCCCTGGGACGAGCACCTGATCCTGGTACCCTGTGCATCATTGCTACTGCAGCACAGCCCAGTCCCAGCCACACACTCACCTAACTGCCCAAGCACCCCAAACCTGGAACCATCCAGGCTTAGCCCCACCACACAGCTCTGCCCAGGCTCCTCAAGGCCAGCCTGCAGCACGAGCCTGACAGCAAAGTCCACACGTGCACAACAGATGTGTCACCACCTTCCCAAGAGCACCCAGGGTGGAAGACACCAGGCATTCCTAGGATGCACCCCCGTGTCCTTTCGCATTGCACCGCCCCATGCACACACCTTCCCTAGATTTCAGATCCCACTGTTACGCTTTATTGGAGTACCACGAGATGCCGTCCTGTCATCGGAACAAATGCCTGACCTTTTGTTGCAGAACTGATGGGTGACAGTAGGAAAAAGCAGGTGCAGACAGCTGGCCACACTCTTACCTCTACAGTCAGGGCTGATAACTTGAACCAGCCCCTCTAGGCCCCTTACATTGACCTCAGGATGTGAAGACGCCTCCTGTGCCAGTCAGTACCCCCCCGCCATCCTCTCTGCCGGAGTTATTGTCAGCTGTACCAGCCTTCGTTAGCACCACCTCCTCCAGCTACGTCCCACTGATTGGGTCACAGATTCCAACAATGTACAAAGGGCTCATTTTAGAACAAGTAACCCCACCTAAAACCTAATCAGCCTTTAGGCATGAATGCTGGCCCAGCATGCCCCATCTATCCATCACCAAATTCCCCTGCTTCCTTCCTCCACCTTTATGATCCAGTGCATGAAGGGGGAAAAAAGCATCAGTTTTTGATAGCAGGTGCACCTTAAAGATGCTATTTTCAAGACGGGGAAGCTCAGACACAGCAAGCTGAAAACTCAGCTATAAACCCTGCCAGGAGATAGAGTTTATCTCTGCTTGCTGACAGGTCAAAGCAAGGGAGGGACAGAGAGAGAAACTTGTCTGAACTAAGGCGTCCTTCACGCACTGAACATGCACAATAACATCAACATGCACTGTCCTGAACAGCTCCTAACTCCTGTACCCACGACTGCTTACATGTGCCAAATTTATTGCAGCCATAAATCCTACAAGAGGGTATGTGTTCTCTTGTAAATGTACTCAGCAGAACTTGAGTGCATTATTGCATGCACCTAGCAAACACCCACCTAAGCCTGTCACGCAATCATCCCTTAAAGACATGCAATATGCATGTGACACCAATCTGGCAGGCCACAAAGTCACGCCGTACATAACCACTTGTGCGTGGGAATGGGAGGAGAATGATAAACACAAGGAGTATGGGAAACGCATGAGCACACAAACTTCATACGTACATTCCCCAAGCATACACACTGAGGATAGCCGTGCTCCTGGTCTATGTTAAGCAGGCTCTGCAACAGCCAGGCAGCCCCAGCAGCCCTCCAGACCAGCTGTCCCCATCCCCTGTTGGGCACAAGTACTCTAGATAAACAGTTACCATCGTGGGCATCTCCTGAAGTGCAGATACACCCATTATTTTCTACCTCCTCTTCCTGACTGCCTTACTAAGGCAACGCTTGTGTGCCACACAGGCAACTCATTCTTTTTCCAATCTTACCAAGATTTGCAAGGAGGGACGGGGGGATGCCAAGGCTCATCCCCTGAACCCAATCTGGAGATGGCCCCCCCATGCTCTGGGCACCTCCAACACAGACGAGCACCAGCAGCACCTCAGACCAAAGGTGTGCACAGACAGCAGCTGGGCCACTGCATTTGGAGCAAGGCAAGAAAGCTCACCTGTAGCAAATCAGAACCCCTCCCCTCTCCTAAGGATATAATTGCTGTATCCAAGACACTAATAAACAAGCCACGCAGGTACAACAGAGTCCTCACAGGGAGGGAATGTTATACCTTGCAGTTGATTTCTTACCACTACTGCAAAATCACCTGAGGGTGTAAAGGGGCTATAAATCTACGTGGGACTTTTATGACACACAGTGGCAGACTCACAGCTTCACTCCTGTTCGGCAGTTTGCGATGGCTTTCATTCAAAGCCTGCTTTATATCACTACAGGGAGGCTGCGGGCTCCCTGGGAATAGCTCACAGGACTGCTCCTCTCCCTCTCCCACTTGGAGGAGGTGTTCCAGCACTACTGTTGAGGCTGAAAAACAGCACAGGTGCCATGGCCATGCTTGGGGAGCTTCAGAAATTGTAGGGGTGCTGGAGGGTGGGAAGCCCACTGGTTTTCCCTCCCCTCCAAGACAGCTCTTTGCTGCCTAAGGGTCAAGCAATGGTAGGTCCCGCGTGATTTCAGCTCTTCCCAGAGGAGCTGGCAGCAACCAGGCTTCAGCAACAGGGACTTGCAAGTGACTCATAAGCCATGGGCTCCGGCTGGACTCCAACACCACTTTGAGGGTGGGACCTACAGGTCATGGCAGCTGCTCTTTGGGGAGGGGGCCTGAAAAGTCCCTGCTGACTCATATCCTGCAGGTGGGGCAAACAGGGGCAGGAGAAGGTAGCACTTTGAAACTCAGTTTGCACAGGGCTGGGGGTTCCTGGTGACTCAAGTCATACTTGTTAGCAGCGGTGCCACTGAGTGTTTTCACGGGCTTGAACTTCCCACTCAAAGGGAGGGATCTGGAGTTAACTGGAAGGCCATTCTCTGGGAGGGGAGGTGCTCAGCACCCACGCTGAGCTGCCTGTGCAGGCTCTCTCATGACCCAAGCACTGCCCTAGGACAGAGGAGAGCTGCAAGACCCCAGCTTCAGTGCTGGGAAGCGGGCATGGCTCCTGAGTGAGGGTCAAGGAAACACAGCCTGTGGAAACCCCCCGAGGAAAACCCCAGGATGAGGCACAGAGAGGTGCCTCTCTCCATCCTGCTCCGTGCTCACTCCCTTGCTGCACTGTCTGAGCAAGTCTAGAGCTGCAGCAGATGCTGCGTTCCCCATCACCCTTGTCACACTCGCCCAAGGAGCAAAACTCTCACAAGGACAGAGCTGCGCCAGCCTGTGCCACTCCAGCAGGGACATACAGCTATTTCCAGCCCACAAACAACCCGACAGCCCTACACAAGCAGGGAGAACTTGGATGCCCACATCCCTTTGCAGCCAGCGCTCAACCGGGGGCTCGTAGCGGTGATGGAGCAGGGGGAGAGGGGACGTTTGATGATCCCACACATGTATTTGTATGTATGTTTTCCCTCCCACGCACACACTCCTGTTACTCCTTCTCGCTTGCTGCAGGCTTGGCACGCATCCGCAGCCCATGCCCTCCTCGCAAGCCCAGCACGGGCAGCAGATGGGCCTGCGCTGCAGTGCCCCGGCCGGAGGCTGCCTCCATCCCCGGTGAGCCCGCAGCTGCGGGCAGGGGGCTGGCGGCATCGCCTCCCTCCTCCCCATCGCCGCTGCTCCCTAGCAGGGGATGCTGGGATTATGGGGGGGGGG
>VXAL01000181.1:66431-90591 GCA_013399475.1 Chauna torquata | reverse complement strand
CCGGCCGCCCCCCGCCTCCCCGCACAAAGGAGCGCCTTGTGGGAGCCCGGGGGGCGCGGGGCTCCGCGGCGGGGCTTTCTCGGCCGGGCCGGGGCAGGGAGCCAGCCGAGGCCGGGATGCGGGGCCGCCTCGCAGCCCGGTTCCGCCCCCCGGCAGAGCCGGCGGTGCGGCAGCATCCCTCCCCGTGCACCGGAGGGAAGGAGCGCGGTGTTTTGCGGGAGGAGGCAAGGCGGAGCGGAGATGTGCGGGCCGCCTTGCCCGGCGACATGCAGGAAGTTTGCTGCGGTGCCAGAAATAGAGCCTGCGTCTGCTGACTCTCGGTCCTGCACCCGAACCGCAAAAGCTGCCTTTCCTTAATTCAACTTTTCCCTGCCTTTTTCCTCATCGGGCCGAGCTTTGAAAAGGGAAACAAAGCCAAGCCAAACCAAAACAAACCTGGCTGAACCGCACGGCTGCAAACATGCCAAAATGCAAGCGTGGGACCTCACCCCTTGCAACCGAGAGCTAACTAAGGGTCAAAAGGAAGCAGCACCAGAGAACACCCTTCCTCGTGATTTGCTAGGAATTTAGAAAAACAGCGCATTAAAAACAAAGCGGCAGTGCCAACGCCCCTCCGACCTGCCCTTTATCAGATGGGCGAGCCGGGCTGCTTGCTGGGGAGGAGACGGGCAGAGGCAGCTCCCGAACCGCTGCTGCCTGCTATCGTGGGGACCCCATGGGGATCCACAAGACATTGCTAGGAAGAAGAGGCCCGGCGGACCCATCGTCTGCCTGTCCTCATCATCTTACCCAGCCAGCGCCGAGGGGGCTTCTTTGCAAAAGGGCCGTCCTAATGTTGAGGCCAAGATTGAGACGGTCTCAGAGCTCACGCAAAGAGACAGGTTAAGTGAAGGGGAATTTTCCCCTCCTCAAACTCAGCTGGAAGGATGCCTAAAGGCACCCAGAGGTGAGCTGGGTTCAGAAGTGCCACAGGAGCATTGTAGAAGTACTGAAGGAGAGGAACGAGGATGGAGGAGGAAGACAACAATACTACAAGTGAAGATTCACCGTATGAGGGAGGTAATTTTGTGGCAGAACACAATACCACACCGACGCAAGTCCTTGAGGTCGCTGAAAAGCTCCATCTCCATGAGAGGAACAGCATGTTGGTGGGAACATCTCAAAGATGACAACATCCCCATCTCCAGGTCTGGGATGAGGTCTCACATCTGTGGGAGGAGGTTCTCCAGGACAGCCAGGGGTGCCTAGCAGAAAGCTGGGCTTGGAGGGAGCCCTCAGCTCCTGTATCCCCGGGGGAATTTGGCAGCCACGATCCAATTGCATCGGGTCCGTGACGGCTTTTTTGGGGGGGGAGAGCTGGCAAGTGATGGCATTAGCCTTGCTTGTGTGGGCGATTTCAGTCCTGGGAGTACAAAGCCCGTTAGGGATGGGCAGCAATCTCCGATTCATTCCCCCAGCCAGCCAACACCCCTCACAGCAGGGGAGGTTGGCGCTGATGGGAAGCGAGCATTGCTGTTTTGGGCCTCCTTAGCTTGCAGTACACTATCCCTTGCTTCAGATATTATTCTCTGAGCAGTTTGAAGACAGCCAACACTTTTCCATGTTAATGGGATAAAAGTAAAGGGTTCACCCAGAGATTGCAAATATTGAGGACCAGACCACGAACCGGAGGCCAAATAGCATCCCCGTGTAGAGAGAGGCAGCTGCAATACCACAGCTCCCCTGTCCTGTGACAAACAGCGTCTGCCACGCCGAGTACTCCTAACTGCAGAGCCAGGCTCCCTCAGCCTCCCCAGGGCATCTACCCCTCTGTGACACCCTCACGAAGATTTGCGGGGGAATTTGAGCCGTGCCTTTCAATCTTTGTGCGGGGAAAGACAAGGTTTTGCTGCTCTTACCCAGGCTAGACCTGGACCAGAGTGATGCAGAAGTGGTTCAGTGTGGGCTGGTACATCGCCAATGCAGCAGCACGCTGGTACCCTAGTGGGACCTTGTTTCCAAACCCGTGTGGTTCTGGGGTTGTGGATCCAGACAGCAGAAGTCTTTTTTTTTTTTTTTTTTAATGGTCTTAAGTGCTTTGATGGCACCAGGCTGAGGCTGTAGGCTTAGATGTAGCATCCAAGCACCTCATGATTTGTAATTTATGTAGCCATCATACCCTCTCCAAAAGGTAAAAACCCCAAACCTTTGCCTCTCTTTTACATAAAAGGAACTGAGGATTAGAAAAATTATGTGATTTACTGGAGGCCAAACAGAGAGTCTGTGGCAGGGGAGAAATTTGACTGTGGGTCTCGAATTAGCACCCTAACCATTGCTGCCTCTGTAGTGTTTTCTCTCTGCTTTGCATACTTCAGTCTGAGACATGCTGGACAAGCTCCCTTGGGATAAGGAGTCATTTTTAGCCTGATTTCTTACAGAAACGAAGCTCTCACAATCACGTTGTCTATCTGCCTGTCTATCAGCCGCCCACAATACGGTTTGAATCCACCGGCCAATTCCAACCAAACCTGGCAGCGAGGAAGTTATCTTCCAGCAAAGCAATTCAGATGAGCTCTCCAACAAGCGGGAAGAGGGCGAGAAAGCAGAGCGTGCCCTGTGTGCCTGCTGCCTGCCCCCCTCTTGCTGGGGAGCAAGGGATGGAGCTCCAGGCATGATGTTTGGGGCCAGGAAAGGAGCTGAGCACTCTGCAGAGACATCCCGGGGTGCAGCAAGCCTGGCCATGAATGTGGCAGAGACCGCTCGTCCCACACTTGCAGAGCAACTTCTGCTCTTCGTGCTCCCTAACCCCCGGCAGCTGATCCTGGGGGAAGAAACCTATTACCATATTGCAATGAGTTAACCTTAAATGGTCTAAAATCCAAACATCTGCATGCAAATGAATTCTGATGGGATAAGCGAGATAAAATACCACCCAGCCACAACTGAGCCTCGGCTCAGCTCCTTCACTACCCAAGAAACCTGTGTGTTCGCGACTGAAGGCAGAGTGCGCTCCTCAGCGATGCATTCAGACCTGCAAATGTTTTTGCCTCCCCCAACCCCATGCTACGGCCTTGCCAGGTACAAGGCTTTGAAGGAAAAACATTTTAATGTGTGTTTTCAGATTTCGGTGGCCCTGTTTTCTTCCTTTTGGGCATTGCAAACAGTGGGAGGCATGGGCGAGCTGCTCCGGGCAGGGTGTCGGGTGGGCGCTGGGCTCTACCCCCCAGCCCCACTGCTAACCCCCTGCCAGGAACTACCCCTAGGACATGCCAGCCGGAGGCAGGAGGAGCACAGGCGCTTCCCCATCGCTCCTGGGGGAGCCTGGTGCCCCTCCGAGGGGCTGTTCCTAAGGGTTCACTGCTGCAGGCGTAGGTGACTGCACGTCCCTTAGCAAAGAGGAATTATAAACACTTCCCACTCCGCCGCTGTTGTGCGATCTTTTTCCACCATGTGGCCATCGCTGATAAGTGGTTCTTGGGCTCCCTGCGTGCAAGGAGTTTGACATTTGGTTAACTCCTTCACACTGAGCTACACAGCCCGGTTAATGGCCGCAGAGCCCAACTTTCGCTGCTGCCCTTTCTGCAGAAGATCACCAAAAGGTCACCTCGTTTTCCCCCTTGGGGATTCCAGCCCTTTTAACGCCCTTTCGAGCTGGACTCCACAAACAAAGTCCTCCTTTGAGCCAAGAGCTCCTGAAATCTGATGCCCTTGTTCGTTTTGCACTGCTGGTGGCAGGGAGGAAAACAACAAAGTGACATTTCTATCATTGGTCACCAGGCGAGCAGGGTAAGACAAGGATATTTATCTCTTCCTTGAGTGCTCTGAGGCCTCAGATCTGAAAAAATTACAGTCACTGGCAATCACCATTCCTCGCAATCAGGCTATAGTCGAGAAAAGGGGAAGACGAACAAACACCCTGATAAAAAATACTCGGGGACCAATGCTAATAACAGGATCCGCCCAGAAACGATGCCTTGTGTGCAACAGAAACAAAAAAAACGCCTTTACACTTGCGCTGCTGTTAAGTAACGTAAAACTTTGCCAGATAAGAATTGTTTGCTCTCACTTACGGCTTTTGGCAGCTCTGCTCCTTGGATTATTTGCTGAAATGCATTCTTTTTTTTTGTTGTTGTTGTTTGTTTGTTTTGTTTTTCTTTTTCAGTTGACGATCTTAAAGGCAAAGCAATCGAGTTTCAGTGTGGGCTTGTACCACAGGGTCACCCCAGGCAGCACAAAAAATCCCACCCGTAGGGAGGGCAGAGGCAGCGGGGCTGCCCCGGGCTGGGGACAGGGCTGTTGGGGTGGCCGCTGCCGCCAGCCCTGGCAGTGTCACTTGTCCCCTCTCCAGCCTGCAAGCGCTGTGGCAACGCAAGGGCTGCGTTCTCCTGCGCAGTTTGACAGTGCTTGGCGGGCTTCGATCACTTGTGGGCAACGGACAGCAGCTGAAATACAGATGGTATCAAGTCGGTGGTGGCTTGTCAGAAGAAAATTTGAGCGAGAGTTTGGCCTGGCAGCGGCAGACTGTGCTTCCACAAAAATTTGGGGAAAAAAAAAAAACAAACCACCATGCATTCAAGCAACAGCACATGCAAAAGTGGCTTCAGAGAGGCTCTTTGAGAGGGACTGTAAAGCTGCACAGCAATCACAAATGAGTGGCAGAGGGCACAGGGAGTGCTGGTGTCACTGGGTGCTCTTGTCCTGAATCACCTTTTCTGAGCGTGACAGCAAGCCCCTCACCACAACGTAGCGGGGAAAAACCCAAGTGCTTTCTTGCACCGGCTCCTCTGCTTTCATGTTGTCTTCTTGACGGGTTTTTCCCCATCTCCTTCTGTTTGAACTCTCCCTGCCACTTGCTGGGTGAGGAGCACCTCCTTCCTCCAAAGGCCGGTCCAGCACGGTGGCAACTGCGTCCTTGGGGTCACCGAGACGCAGCTCAGAGGCCCCATGCTGGCATGGGAGGGAAGGAGAAGGGCAACTGTCGGGCCAGCGCTTGGTTTGTTTTATCTGGTGGCCACAGCCTAGAGGGGTTTTATTGTCTCGTTTGGTTCTTCACCTCCATCACTTCTGGGGCCATCCCCAAGAGCTGCTGATGCCAGCCAGGTCCGGCGCCCACAGAGGAGGAGAGGCCCCAGGGTCTGGTGCCCACCTCAACGTTGAACTGCATCCTCCCCGGGAAGGCGCGAAGCCCAAATCCCAGCGGATCTCGTGCGTGAGCCTGCCACGGGGCCACGTAGCCACAAACCCGACGAAAGCAGTGCTCTCGGGCGGCTCTCAGCGGGTCTCGGAGGGTGGGTGAGAAAGTGGTGAAGCGAGAAACGTCAAGAAGCTTGTGGTGGCCTCGGCAAGGCACAAGAAGACTTAACTCTTTGGTGCACGCTGCGTGGGCTTGAAGTGCTCACCGGCACCATCAAGGCTTATCTGTCGAAACCACCCCTGTGTGGTCAGCGGCGCGGGGGGGATTTTCAGCCCAACGAGTTAAAACGCTGCTGAGCAAATGCACTTCCACTGGGGTCGGATCGATTTCCTCAGCCTCTGTGACTGATACAAGCACGTCCAGCCAGGGAATTGTAAAGAAAACAGGCTTGAAACCAATTTCATTGCAACTGGTGCCAGCTGTGTGCGTTGATAAGGCCTCTGATAACATTGCAGAGAGGAGTTATTGATGTTGGACGGGGCTGTCTCATAGCTACGGCTCTGGCTGGAGGCAGGTACCACCAGCGAGTGCTTCCAGAGCCCCAAAAGCATCCCTCACAATAGTGACCGGCTGGGGCAGCCCGGGCCTGGGGCAGCGGTCAGGGCGAGGGGGCAACCCCAGCCTGTCCCGCGCCGTGCTGGCGAGGTGCTTGCCATCTTATTTTATTGCTCTTTTCTGAAGTGCCCGTGAGATGCAGGGGCTTATCGGAGCATCCTGGAGATAACCGTTCCGACGGTGAAGGCGCTTTGGGATCACCGTCAACAGCGCAGCCACGAGTCAGGGGTGAGGGGTTTCCTGTGGATGTCTTCGGGACAGGCATGAGAGCCGTCGGCATTCAGCCTCTTCCTTGGCAAAATTTGGCTGCATTAGCTTAACCGCGGTGCTTGCTCCAGCTGCACTGACTGAACTGCCCGGCTGAGGCATGAACCAGCTTGGCTCTCCCAGGCTTATTAAATCTAATGAAGTTATTAAACCCTGCTCGGAGTGACAGCTTATTGCAGGGCCAATGCAGTTATGCTGCGGCGAGCTGCTCACCCTGCCCAGCGTGTGGGCACGCTCCTGGGGGGCTCCAGCTTGCCAGGGAGCTGCGGTGCACACTGAGCCCTCGCCAAGATTTACCCATCTTCGGAGCTGGGAAGGATTCCCAGAAACACAAAATTAGGAAAACACCCTGGAAGCAAACAGAGAGCTGGAAAGGAAATGGTACCTAAAGGTCTGATCGCATCTTATCTGCCTGCAGCTGAGCGGATTTAAAAGGTAACCCTGCCCAGCTACCTGTTGCTACCACACTCCCCACCAGCAGCTTCAGCCTCCTCCTGAGCACTTCCAAAATTATTGGCTCAGCGCTGTGCACATCTTCTCCATCACCTGTTCTGCTCACGGGAGCCGGCTTAACTTTGGCTGTTCCCGTCGCTTGCCCAGCTTGTGCTGCCTGCAACGGTGCCGAACAAGAGTTCTGCCGGTCAGAGGAGAGGGAGGATACACTGACGTTGTGCTGGCAGCAGATCGCGTCCCGTGGGGTCAATTAGCCTTGCAAAAGAGGCTTCAGCAGGTATGCGTGCCCCAAAGTGCAAGGCAAGGAAGCAAAAAGGGGATGAGGCCTCCTGGCCTCGCTGGAGGTGCACGAGGAGGGCACGGAGGGCACAGTGTCCCGACCGGTGCCGGAGCAGAAGAGGGGTCGGTGTCGTCTCCGGATGCAGCACAGTGAAACTTTAGCTCCAGGCCGTTCCTATTTGTCTTTGCTCCTTGCATGTTGTGAATAGATATTAGCTCAAGCTCAATGGGCTCCACGCAGGTCTTGGAGCCGGATGATTCAAGCTGGGATTTGTTCCACATCTCGGGTTTCGCGTGTTTTCTTTAGCTGCATTTTAATTGTGGGGTTTTCCTTTTTGTTTGGTGAGCTGTACTACGCGGCACCGTTCCTTGCAGCTGTAAATATCCCAAATAAATGCTGTTCTCTGCTTACGCGAGGGCAAAGAGGAAGTGCCCTACAACATAACAGGTTAGGTTTTTATCACAGCTCTTTCCCTGGAAAGCCGCTGGGAATGTGTCCACACGAAATGCCTGGCGCTTGTCCGGAAAAACAATGTACAATGTCAGCAGAACCCCAGAGAGAGGAGCGTAACACGGTTAAACAAAGCCAGGCTTGGATTTAGCTCACCTTCGTTTCCACCTTGAACCAACAAACCTCTACTCTGAATGCAGCTGAGCTCAAGGCCTGCTGGGGAAGGGAAACAAAATTCTCCTTGCTTCCATAGCTGCCTGAATTTTTGCAAGTTGGTCCCAACTTGCAGTAACCCACGGGCTGCCCTACACATCCTGAGCCACAGGAGGCCAGGAAGAGGCTGGCGGCGGAAAATGAGGTGGTCTGGTCCCGTGTGGACCCATCAAACCTCGTGCAATCGATCACCATTTCCTGCTGCTCCCTGCCCCGGGAGGGGTTCGACAGCTTTGTGCTGCACCGCTTGTGTTTGGTCATGGAGCAGGAGAGGGGCTGGCGGGTACCTCCAAGGGGGTATTTGGAGAACCCCCCCAAAACCAGTGCTGTAGGACTTCTAGGAGGGACTGCTTTGACCCACCACTCCTGGCTGCGGCTGCCTCCCCCCCTAGATTCATTTGGGGCACCTCGCTGCGGGCAGCCCCATCTCACGGGCACGCCAGAGCTGGGGGGACAGCCCTCCCGAGGAGGGCTCCGCACCCCCCGAGCCTGCCGTGCCCACATCATCCCGCTGGATCTGGTGGATAGCTGCAGGCGGCAAATTTGAGCGGTGTCCCTATGCCAATTTAAATAAATAGGTGGCTCTGAATGCTTTGCCTGGCATCTCATTCAGCTGCTCAAGCATCAAATACCTCTGGGATTCTTTGGGTCTTAATTTGCAGACTATTTCCCTTCTGAGTGCTCTTTTATTTTCCTTTTCGCTTATTTAAACCTGTTTTTCCTGTGGTGAACTGTCCTTGCGGGTGAAAGGAGGCAGGTTTTGGATGGCGGCGGGGCTTGACTCCAGGTTTAAGAGGGATCAGTGGACTCTAGTTAGAAAAGGTCTCTGCTGGCTACTGCTTGCCCGACCGTGACCGGTGGGGACTAGCGTGGGTCCAAAATACTGCGGATGCCTCAAGGACAGAATAAGCTCCGGCCTGATGGAGTTGCCTTTAATGTCAGCATGAGCGGGGAGGGAGGGCGAGGAAGCAATGTGCAGCCCCCTGCTCTGCCCCTTTTGCTTTTCAGGGCACTTTGGACCCTGGGGTCTGCAAAGAGACTCCTGGAGAGGCCAACGAGGCACCTCGGAGCCTGCAAGAGCAGAACACAAACGGAAAGGAGCTGGTGTTATTTTCGTTTTATTTTAAGCCAAAGACAAGAATATTAAGGGATCTGATTCATGGTATTTGAACACCTGGGAACGATACACAGCAGAGCCTTCTCAGATGCACGAGATCGTTGCTGGATGTAATCTAAAACAAATGTCATCCTAGCCAATCACTAATCAAGGCCTTCCGGATCAGTGAATAAATATAGGGGCTTAACTAAATTATTTGCTAATAAGCAGTGGTACTTCAGGGCAGGACACGTGCACAAGCTCAGGCTCCTGCAAGCTCGTCCCGGTCAACCCTAGCTCTTGCAAATAGCTGAGAGCAGTTCTTCAAGCCCCGTTTCCTTTGTCTCGTGGTTGTATCCTCGTGGTTTTGCACCACGTTTTTGCATGCAGCAGCTCCGCTCCTGCAAGGCTGCAGCAGCCTTTGCGCGGGTGCAGGAGCGTGGCAAGCAGAGGCTCTGCGCCAGCCTCCGTTCGAGGGTGCCTAGTCTCTCTCTAGCAGCGTTCGCTGTGGTCAACATTTTGCACATCAGCCAGACCATAAATAAATGGTTTGGCCTCATGCTTTAGACGTGTTTAGTAAACTCAGCGCGAACTCTGCTGCATCCCTTCAGCTCCTCCTTATTCCTGCCAGCCCCGGCAGCCTCCCCTGCGCTGCGGGCAGCAGCGGTGGGAAGGGAGCGCAGCCACCTCCGTGAAGAGATGGTCTCGGGCATGGAGTGATCGGGGTTCAGGCTGTTCGGATAGCCCCGTTCGGTGGGGCCTTCCCAACGGAGGCTGTCAGACATGGGGTGCCCCAGCAAACCCTCTGGTTTCGATGCCCATTATGTTTTCCTAACATTTTGTGGGTTGTCCCCACCGCGTCCACATGGCATAGCTGGTTTTTGTGCTACCTCCTGCCCGCGTCCATATCCCATTCGATGGGGTTTAATGAACAAGCCTTCTAAAGAGGCTGTGGCGACCACGACGTGGCTCTCAGCGCTGCTCTCCAGCATGGGGACTTCACCAGCCCCGGCAGTGAGGCAGCGTGCAGTGGGTCCCTTCGCCATCCCCCTTCGAACTCATCAGTGCCAAGGCTCGACTAGATATTTAGTTCCCTGGCACTTACTTAGGCCCCTGTGCCCCAAATAGCACTCAGCAGTCATTTATCATTGCAGGCCGGGTTCCCCAGGCAGCGTGCTTTTGCGTGACAGTATTTATAGCCATGCCAATTTTAATTTTTTTCAGAAATACTGAAATAGTTATGCTGTCTGCTGAAACTTCCTATTGAAGCTGCCATGCTCTGTGGTTCAATAAACATCAGCCACCTCACGAACGAAGTTTGTCACAGCATATTCTCTTCTCATCCCTTGATCTGCAATAGCTGCGTCTGCTCTTCTTCTGGAAGCCACCCTCATTTCTCTGCTACAAAACGCCTCGGCCAAGCAGCTGGCCTTCTCAGTGGATGTGGAGCTGGGTAACGTCCCCTTCCCTAGGAATCACAGCCCCGCTGTGATGCCTGGATAGAGAAATTGCTCTAATTAGAGGAGAGCAAACCGCTCCTCCTGCTTGGAGAGCCGCAGGTCCCCAGCCTACTTAAAGCTCGGTGTAAGACCATTAGCACGACAGCGTGTCTCCCCAGAACTGCGCACTTGCTCGCGCGCGCTTGGCGGGCTGCCCACCAGATGCAGCCGCGCTGCCGGCAGGTGCCAAGCCTAGCAATTAGCGGCCGTTTTGTGGTGGCGTTGGCAACAAGCTGCAAATGGCAGGCACGTCGGGCTCTGCCCTCCTTCCACCCTTCCACAGGCACCAGTGACAGTGAGGGTCCCTCGGTGCCAAATGGCCTCAGGGCCCTGGTGACCTAAGGAAAACCGATGTCCCCCAGCGAAGGGCACCAGGTGATACGTGTCTCGGCTAAATCACTGAATATTTCACCTTGCTTTGGTCAAGGCGCTGTGTCTGCTTGGCTTTCTTGATGCTGGCTCAAGCTGTGGTTCTGCAGGCAGGCGGTAGCCTCACCCAGGTGAGCCACCGCGCCGGCCTCGGCAGGGATGCTACCACCTCCTTCGTTCACAGAGCGGGCACAGCGGCAGCCGAAAGCTGCTTTATTAGGTCTTAATTACCTCCTTGCTATCCAAAATTCTTAAATTTGCCACTAAAGGCAGATAGAAATAAAAATGTCACACTTTTGCAGCTCAGATATTTTCAGCCATGAATAATACACTCGCACACTCATTTACTAATGGATACACTTCTCTTCTAATTTCTTTTCCCCTCCAGACATTTGCAGAAGCTCTTTTCATTCCCATCACACCTTTAGCTAGCAGTAAGCCATTTTCTGTTTTGTTGCTCTTATCTCTTCCCTGAAAGCTTTTATTGACTGCCTGTTGTTTTTTTCTCCTCACCTTTTCCATTTCTCATACAGCCTTTTTTTGTGTGTGTGTGCTGTTGTTTCAAGGCTTCAGATCTCCAAGAAGTCCCTCGTGGAGCTATTTTGGAGATTTGTCTCTGCAGCAGCTGAGAGCTAATGACAGGAGCAATGAGGAAATGCGGAGTTGGCTCCAGAAACCGGTGGGATTGGGGTCTCAGTAAATTAGCCTTGTTCATGGTGGATGCACCAGTTTTCTGCCATTTCTCTGAGCACATCCACAGCCAGAGCAGGGTTTGGGCACCAAGGAGGACAGGCGAAGACCACGACCGAGAGCAGCTACCTGCTTTGCTTCCACTGCCAGCTGCTGTTGGCTGGAGCAAGGGACTTTCCGAACCGCTCATGCACAAAACCACAAACAGCTCAGCTTTGATCCCTCTGCTTTGAAAGGAGTCTTGAATTTGCCAAAGCGGCCGGCTCCAACCAGAGGTCGGAGGCAGCCGCCTCTGCCTGATTTCGCTCCTGCAGGGAGCTCTATGCTGCGCGTTAGGAAGTGCCTGGCCACCTCTAGGAACCTGGTTTTGGATGGCTGGGCTTGTGGCAGCTTTTGGAAACCAACTACGGAGACCATCCGAGACGTTAGGTGGCTGTTTGCCACCCGAACACCACAATAACCAGCAGGGCTTTTTGCAGCAGCGTTTCTGTGGATCCCAAAAGGAGTTGTGTGGGGTTGGCAGCCCCGCTCCCCAGCTCACACTGGTCGAACCCAGCACATCCTGAAGGTGTTTGGTGACTTGTGTCTGACCTGTCCCACCTGGCAAGGTGCCCCTTCCCCTGGGGCTCGCCTCCCCACCTTGCTGGGCATGGATCCTGCCGCCTTCAGCCAAGCCATGACTGCCCAGCCTTGTCACCCTTTGCTACCAGCCCTCTGCAAATCAAAGCAGCTGCTTCTTGCTCTGCGGAAAGGGGCTGGTGTCACTCCCTACCACCACTTGGTTTTTGCACGGCTCAGAAAAGCTCTTTGCCCGGCTCAGGAAGAAATGTAGTTTCTAGGTCATGCTGTTCTTGGGAGATGAGGCAAAAAGCAGGTTAGGAGACTCTCAAAACACCTCTCAGAGAGGAGGACAGGCCCAAGCATCACGGCCCAGAAGTCAAAGTCCTCTCCTGCATGTCTTGGAACCACCTTGTCAGGCTGCCTCCTGCTGCAGCCAAGTCCCCTCGCGCAGGGCTCCTGCTGCTGGCAGCCCAACCGGCCCACTGTTAAACTGATGCTGGATTTGGGGGAAGCAGGGAGGGGAAGATTTGCCTCTGAGCCAAAAGCCGCGGTGCTGCATCTGCCCTACCCGCCCTGGTTCCCCTCACCGCTCTCCGAAGACTTCCCAGCCTTTTGCTTTCCATGCTCCACTGGCGGCTAATCCTGCGTGCAGGATTCCTCGTGCTTCCTGCGCTTATTCCTCCCAGGCATCTGTTTTCTCTTCCATTCTGCTCGCCTGTTCAGCAGCCTGAACTCGGTTACTCTAATCCCTCCATCTTCAGTCGTGTTCTCAGCTCCACATAATAAATATTAACAGCTTACACGTACCTTGGGGTTCTTATGCAAGGACTCCAAATAGCTTTATGGTTCGGATGCACATGGGGATCACTTTATTCACTAGCAAAATACAGCCACCGATGAGACAGCAGTTGTTTAGCAACCTACAGCAACAACACACAATAGTTAAGATGGGAAGCGAAGATAAATATCGCATCCATTTGAAACTCCAGGAGGGGATTGAAGTTGGCAGAATGTAAGTACTTATGCTGAATTTTAGCCAGAATACTCTGAATAGCATTCCTACACTTACAGAGAGAACTATAGGACTTAAAATACCTAACCCATCCCCAGTGGTTTATTTACAACTCTCATTAACGGCACTGACATTTTAGGATGCCGGAGACGCTCTTAACCGGAGAGAGTTACTCAAGTAATGAACTGTACAGAATTGCTCTAAAGCCCTTCCTCAGAATTTCTATGGAAGGAGCAATCAGATTATTATATACAATCAACAACTACTAGCTATGAAATTAAATATATATATTTTAGGCAGTTTCACCCTTCAGCTATGGCTCTCTCTATCCCGCAACG
Organism: Chauna torquata; assembly: GCA_013399475.1. NCBI lineage: Eukaryota > Metazoa > Chordata > Aves > Anseriformes > Anhimidae > Chauna > Chauna torquata. The sequence goes on along the minus strand of VXAL01000181.1, from coordinate 77,635 downwards.
ACAGAAAGCCAATTGCTACATTTTCTTCAGCACTGCCACAAGCCCTTCTGCTATCTTGTAACACTCGAAAGCTGAATGCGGTGAAAGGAAAAAGAGGAGAGGGGAGAGAACCACATTCCCTCCTCCTCAGCACATGGCAGCTGAGGGGCAGGGGCTCTGGGCAAGGATCCCGCATCCCTCGCATTGGTGGCAGAGTGGCACTTGCTCTCCGAGCCAGAACCGGTGAGANGCCCCCTTCACCACTGCAGAGTGCTCCCCACCAGGCAGCCAAAAAGCTTTGTCAGGAGAGGGGAAGCAAAGAGGGATGGAAAATTGTGAATGGGAGGGATGTAGCAAGGTGACGGGGCATCTGCCATCACCCGCCCCGGCACATCCACCTGGCGAGGCATAACGGCATTTTGGGGAGGAGCACGCATGCAAGCTAAAAGGGGGGGTTTGAGGGATGGCTTTCAGGATAGAGGCATTGCCTTGGCTCCAGAGCAACACGAGCCCCAGCTCCATACTGAAACCAGCCCCTGCCATGACCCCCTCTTTCTGGAGACCTGCAGAAAGCTCCTCATGCTGCATAGCTGCACTGGTTTTGTCCCTTTCTGCCCAGGACTTTATGTTTCTAGCGGTTTTGAATTTCCCCACACTGCAAAAAAGCCCCTGCTCTTGTTTCTCCAGATCACTCTGATCCTGTCCCTTCCATCCATTGCTTCATTTTAAAGGCACAGAGGAGAGCATGTTTTTCCAGTGTCGTTACAGCCTGCATCTTCTCAAAGCTCCCTAAGGACAATATTAAATACTGACATTCACTTACGAGCCTCTTTCCCCTATACACACTATTTCTTTGACCTGGACTCCTAAGCCATGGCATACATAGCACGCACAGAAAACTGATTTTCCTCTTCTTTTTCCAGTGGCTGTACAGACACAGCTTAGTGCGATCCACCCGCTCCTACCCACTTCATTTTTTTGTACTTAGTAAACTAGTAATTATGTCAAAGGAAAAGTTTGTTTTGCGTGATCTGCTTTATATAAGTGTGTTTGGCAATTCTTGAACTTTGTCTGGAGCATCCGCATGCTGGAATATTTCCCATTCGAAGTGTTCTTGGTATAAGTTAGCAAATACCATAGATAAATGGGATGGGGGAATAAGCAAGAAAGACTTGTTTATACAGCTATCAAAATCTGTGCCAGGTCGGGGAACACAGGATAGGCTAAAACCTCTTCAATTCCATTTTAGTCCATGTCAGGATTGCACCATCCTTTTAAACAGCCATGCAACAGTCTGGAGGAGAGGACAAGGAGCCCAGGTCAAACACCATTTTGGAGTGGTCCCTGAAAGGACCAGACTGGGCTCAGGCTTTTCCTACTCCTGGCTGAGCAGAGGCAGGCGCAGAGGACGCGGGCGAGAGATGCCTTCCCCTGCCTCGGCCAGATGCAGGGACAGGGGCACAGCTCTGCTGCCTCTTCCCCCGAGCCCTTGAGCGCTGTGGCAGGTGCCCGTGCCAGCACGCCCAGCCTTCCCGGGAACTGCAGGAGGGCAGAGAAACGAGAGCATCCGCTGGCAGCCCAGCAGCCAAGAGCCCGGCACGATTCACAAGAAGCCCCGCAGGGCAAAGCTGTGCCAGCAGGGCCTGGGAGGGCAGTGGCAGAGAGCCACCCGTGGGTGTGCAAGGGATTCCTTCTGCGCCTTCCCGAGAAGCAAGCACTTCGCACCGCTCTGATCCTGCCCACATATTTCTCAGTAAACTCAGATCTTGCCTCGGGGCACTCACTGCTATTTGATTTATCCGAAGGGATAAATCCCCCTCCACCCCTTTCAAAGCTGGCATGCCACAAGTGCCTTGAACCAGCACACACCAGGGTTTGGCTGCATGCTGGCCTCCACTGCAGCACGCCCTGCTCCCTCCCCACTCCCCTTCTTCCTAAGGTGAAGGACCCCAAAGGCCTCCCCGTGTTGCTTGCGAGAGGCAAGGTCTTTCCCCAGCGAGGCAGGCGGGAAGGCTGCAGCAGGAAGGCTGCAGCAGGCAGGGAAGAGGTGCGCTTGCCGCCTGCCGTCGGAAGTCTGAACTGAAGGGGAAAATTGCCGTGATCGACACCATCCCCAGCTCCTCCAGGCCTCTGCTGACTTGATGCGCAGCAAGCGGCTCAGCAGAAGACCTCCTCTCCTCGCTGCCCACCTCTGCTCCGGCATGAGGACGAACTGCATCTGCAAGGCAGCTGCATCACGACGTAGCTATGGCTTTCAGTTCAATCAACATGTAACTTCTGGGTGTTAACAGAAGCCTGTTCAAGAAAAATGCATTATAAACTCTCCCCTTGCCCTCTATAGCTTTGCAGATAGTCTGAGAGTGAATTGAAGGAAGAGATGTGCATTTTGCCTACCAAAAACAATAACCAGAACTTACATTTTAACTCCACTGCCAAAGCTCTGCAAGTAAGCACGGGACAAAGACCCTATATACTTTGAAGTCACCTACATGGGCTCAGGCCACTTTTACAAGAAGCTTGCTCGCTGCAAGCTGCAACCCCGTGGGCTGGAAGAATAGAGGGTTTCAAAGCTGTCACACCCACACACGTGCGATGTAAGGAAGAGAGCAAGCCACACAGCTGCCAATGAGTGTAGCTATAAGTTATTTATTCTGCAAAATAGAGGTATCTTCTACGGAGTTGAACACTGGAATCACAGCATTATGAATTGAGTTGTGGAAACATTATGACAGCACACACACACGCAGGCACACGCACATACACCTACAGACGCACACACAGCCTTCGTACAGGCCCCTACTCTTGCATTATCCAGAAGGGAGCCCTCTCTGCAACTTTATTTGTAACAACCTGCAGCGAGGGTTGCATTCAAGACCCCTCCCCTTATTCACAGGGCTTCCAAGGGAAAGAGGTCAGTCGGGATCAGGTGCATTGCACAGGCAACACATGTGTCGAGAGTGGAGCACACGCTCCCCAGCCACGTTCAGCACATCCCGCTAGGAGTTAACTCTTGGCAGAACACAGCATTCAGCTGGAGCACTCTCATTCCTGCCTCAGTCTTTGCTCACGCAGCCGAGCACTGGGTGGTTGGAGGAGGCACATTTCCACGTTAAGACACAGTCAGCACTCCCTGCTCGCCATGGTCCATGTTCCAAAGTCGGTAAAACTCTGCAAAGTCCACATAGGGCTCTACACGCCCATCTTCATCTGGCTGGAGCGAGTGGGTGGGTCGGGAGCGGAAGAGACCCCCATCTGAACTTGAGCTGCTGCTCTGCGTGTGAGTATTAGTGGACTGGAGAGTCACAGTGGGGCTTTGGCTATGGAGAGAGAGGGTGGGGGTGGAGAGAGAACACAAGCATCTTTATTTTTCCCCCATCTGCAACTTTGCACAAGAAAGGCACCAGATCAAGTGCCAGTTTCTTCATGAATTAAGCTATCCTTAGCAAACAGGTAAAAGAAGTTGCAGTCCCTTGCTCTGTCAGAGTACTGGATATGTTGAGAACTGCATGGAACTGATGAATGCCAAAGACATCTTCCTCACCTCTAACTGGACAGCCTTAAGTACAACCAGACATCTGAGGAACAAAGGAGATGAGAAAGGGAAAAAAAAAAAAAAAGGAAAAAAGGCACAGCACTCTGCTGGCCTCCTCACACCCATACAGAACAAACTTTACAGGAAGAGTCTGGCAGCAGCAAAGCTATTCTTGCATGACCTGCGTTACAGCCAAAGCAGCTCTGGTGTGTCAGCCTCATTGTTTCTGGAGCTACCAGAACACAATAACCATAGAGCTTCTTCACTTTGCTGTGCGTACACACTCCACCCTGTGCCAGAAGCTGAACTCAAACCAGAGCCACTAGTATGATTCTGCAAAGCAGATCCAAACAGAATCCAGGTCTAACCTTTATCTTTTTTCCTACCCTGGCCTCCTCCTCTGAGGAAGCCAACGTGTGTAGCACAACCTCTCCGACAGCTACACAGGTGACCTACAGAGCCCGTGTTCCCTATCAAAAATGAAGGGCACCCATACTCCTTCCACGCACAGCACCCAACGCACTTAGCACCCAACATCCAAAGAGAAGTGCTGCTCACTGCCAGAGTGCCCTCCGGCGACAGCAGCAGATGCTTCTCCCAAGGCATGTTCCCAGAGCTGGCTTCAGCGCCGCTTGCTTTGCTCATTCCCACTCCTCACACATTGCTTTCCAGCTAACAACTTACGCTGGCTGTCACTACTGCAGTCAGAAGGGCTGTGCTGCAGATAAGGGAATGAGCGACAGGTAACTGACAGGCGTCTCTCTGCTTTGCAACCACTTCACGCAGCGTGAGGTACAGGGGACTGTGGGTACCAAGAGAGCGGGATATTTACTTAGTGAGGGTGGGGGTGGCTTCATCCAGAGTTGAGCTGCTGTGGGCACCATTGACCATCTGGCCTTGGGAAGGCATAACGAGAGACAGTGTGACACTTGTCTTGCTTGTGCTTTGGGAGCTGGAATATGGCACAGAGACTGGGTAGACACGGCCTCCTGAGAAGGGAGAAAACTGAATTATAAATGCAGGTGAGACATAAGTGACTGGGGGTGCACAGCATCAAAGAAAGGTCAAAGGAAGGGCCAAAGATCCCAAGGAAAGAGTTCATATTGAACTGCCTTTCTTAGATGCTGTACTTCATTGTCAAATTATTACAGATTCCAGGTCTCAGAAACCAATAATCCCTTTAGTAACAACATTCCTTCTACAGAGTCTCCTCTCCCAATATCAGGTCAATGCTGGATTAATCCAGGGATCTTATCTTCCACCCTCTATTTTGTTTCCTTCTCTCCGCAGCATACCTTGTGTTGGTGTTAGCGTGGGCTGGCTCATCTCACCCAAGGGGTACCCAAAATTCCTTACGAGCAGCGTCATGTCTTCATGCCGGGGACAGAACTTGGACCGTTCCCCACCACTGGCAAAGGTGTCGCAGTGGATGCGCTTAACCCGGTCCACTACTGCTTGGGCCACGGCATCCAGCGATGTCTGCTTGGCAAACTCTGTGGCTATCATGGCTGCGATTTCCTGAGCAGCAAAGGGAAAAAAAGCAGGTGGATGTTTAGGAGATTCTGGAGGAAGTCTTTTCCAGCCACCTGACCTAAGAGTTTTCATGGCAACTTATGAAGCCATGGTCCTCGCCAGTCTCACTTGCTGATATGTGCCCTGTGCCAAAATCATCCCATTCTCTTTAATGGGCTCCTCCTAAAGAGACAGAAAGCTGCCTGGAAGAACTGGCTCATCAAAGCAGCTCTCCTATTATGACAGGCTGGAATGGGGTGGCACAGGCATCCAGCCCAAGCAGCACTCACAGGACAGATGCGGAGGATGGCCTGTACGAGAGCAGCTGACACCCCTGAAGTCAATAGCTGAGGTAATGCTTCCCATGTAAACACACTCACCTGGTTGGCCTGCCCAGGCCCATGAGCTGCCTCCAGAGCTTTGTAGAGCCCTTCGGACATGAGCACCAAGAAGCCAGTCACCCCATCCAGCGAGTGCCCTCCGTGGATTTCAGGCTCTGCTATGATGGGTTTAGATTTAGCAGCACTGGAAAGAGACCGTGTTTTTAATAATCAATGGTGCCATAGTAGGTGAGAATGGAGGGTCAGGAAGAGAAAAAGGGACTGAGAGCACAAAGTTGAGCTTTTCTGACCTGAGCAGTTCAATATCAGTATAGCCATATTTGACTTTGTAATCTCCAATGCGCCGAGTGCTTTCCTGCCCACGAATAGTTCCCACTTGTTTTATTTTCCCTGCATCCAAACCTGCCAGATTGAAAGAAAAAAAGTTTGAGAAACTTGCAGGACTTCCTGTGGTCGTACTATCAGGAAGGAGAAAAGAAATATCCACAGCTAAAGAGAACAGTAAGACAAAACAAAATGCCAAAGAATCATCCTTCTCTACAGGAGGGAAAGGAAGAGCAGTTTGCTCCGTTCCAAGGGACACCTCATTAGCTATAATCTGGGAATGAGAGAGAAGGAGCAAGATGCACACAGCCCAACATTCACACTCTGAATGCAATGGCTGGCCCTGAGACAAAGCCCACATCCTGGTCCAAAGCCACCAGCGGCAGCTGGCCTGGGTGCACAGGCATTCGCTGGAAAGGCAGTGGAACATCTGCGCCTGTCAGCTCTGAGCTCTGGACTGTGTGATGGGAGGAGGAAGGCAGGAAGGTGGAAAACATATGTGAAAGATTCTGCTTTTTCTTCCACCTATTATTGATCCCTGTTCCTAAATTCCATACAACAATTTCAATAATATGCTAACTTGGAGGGGGAGAAAAGAAGAACTATCTGCAAGAGGCACTGAATTTGCTCAAGTGCTCAGGCTGGTGCTAGCTACTCCTAAAACAAGGACAGTCAGATAACGTATTCAGTTTAAATAAGTTTAAGGGGGTATACCTCTGCTTTGGTATATAACTCAAATCTGGCAGGGGCTAGGAAGGAACCCCATCTTGAAGAAAGTCCTAACATGGACCATCTGGGAGCAGCTACTATTTGAGGCAGGACTCAGAGCAGACGAGCCACTTACCTGGTCTGTTCTGTCAATTCCCCCTTCCTGGTTATACCTAGAGCTAACAGGCAGAAAATGTTATTTTGAGATTTTTATCTAGGGATGACTGTCCTCAGCACAAGGTGAAGGCAGGGGTCCAACTGAAACTCTCCCTCTGAGTCAAACCAAGCCTCACCGCACAGATGGCTCCACACCTACCCCAGCAGTAAGACACAACTCCGCCATCTGTTGCAGACCAAAGCTGACTCATCAGCATGGCCTGGCTCATTTGCCAGCTCCTGGCAGGGGGATACAAGCTATCGATAGACGCAAACACAGGGATGCTCCAAGCACGCCAGAGAGGTTGTGTCTCAATCACAGCGACTCTCCTGGAGCACTGAATAAGCTGCAATGTGCTGGGTGAAGAGCCACGCAGGCATATGACCTCTCTCCCTTCCCCCAGGACAGGTGCGACACAGGCACCATCATGACAAATGCTATCCCCACTACTTTTTACCACAACCCCCACTGGGCCCCCAAAACAGCCTGTGCGCACTGGCTTGTTCCACATGCTCTCCCTTTCATTGGGATTGCCGGTAGGAGAGCCACTGCTGTGCCAGATTAAGAAGGTCAGTATATCCAGCAGATTCCTGTTCCACTACGGACCGCAGCTGAATTCTGCGTAGTGTTTTTGGCAGTAGAAAGGCAGTTGAAGGCTCTTTTTACCCAAATTCCTGTATTCAGTCCTCTGTTTCACAGCACATGCCACTACTGAAGGAGAATGAGCAAGAGACAAAACGGAAGAGAACTGGAATGAAACAAGACCTAGCAGCAGAAGATTACCACAGACAGCCTCACCAGATAAGAATATCTACCAGGCGAACCTAACGGAGAATGCCAAGTTAGATCTTCCTAAACAAAGGCACAGAACATAAGTATCTCAACAAGAAGAGTTTGGTGTTAACAGTCACACAAGTGGTCTGGGCTAGTTCTAGACAAAGAAAGAAAACATGTCAAACATTGTAAAGGAAAAGGGAAATGGCCTGAAGCAAGATGTCAGTATTAGACAGAGTTCAATGGTTACTGATGTGAGAGCAGTAAATGCCAGCATTTGGTCTGGCTCTGTCTGAAGTGTACCTGCTTTTTTTGCAGCAGCAGCTTGTACAAAGGCGTACTGAAACGCACCATCCTGAGGGTGTAGCATCATGCAGAACCTAACCCAGCGTAACTGTGGTTTGCCTCCAAAGGGGCAGTCACACACTGTCCATCCCGCTTCTGCCCTCTGGCTGTGTGCTTCTGCTCCTGCCTTCCTATCGACTCTAGTAATCACACAGCTGGAGGGCAAATCAATGTCAGTTTGGCAGTCAGACATGAAACTAACTCTCAAAACGAACNAAAAAAAAAAAAAAAAGAGAAAAAGTATAGTTTTCTGTAGGTTCAGCAAGCTGAACTTACTCGCTCCACAGCCTCACAGTGGCTAGATATGCAGAAAAAGAAGGCACTGAACTTGCAATTTGAAACCACAGCCCACAGGGAGCTTCTTTTTGTGGTCAGTTATTGTTTCCAGTGGCTTGAGTCATCTCTGGTGTCCCAGATAAACTGAGGCATGAGATGTTCTCAGACAAGAACACAAAATCAAACACTCACCCAGCTGGGAGAAGCGAAAAAGCTCATCCTCATTCTCTGTCGTATGGTCCACGTTGAGCTGAGTCACCTGCAGCCCATCCACCGTGGACTTACACAACAGTGCCCGATTGGTACCTGCAGCGGGAGTAGCGAGATGAGGCACCAGATAGCTCTGCCATTAAGAGGGAGAACATATCCAAATGGAAAAGGAACAGGAGAGGAGAATAAGGACAGAAAAGAAGAGAAAAGCTCATCTACTCTCTCTTCATCATCTCCTAAAAGTAGCCTTGCTCGCGGCACGCTAGGCCTGTTAGGCAGCTCTTCACCTAAGCCTGAGGCAGCACCTCACAAGAAAGCTCTCCACTTCCCAGTGAACCTGCACTACTGCCTCTCAACCCGTTTTTCCTCTGTTCTTTGGTCATACACGTTACATCAGCCAGTATCTGCAAAGATAATGAGCTGGACTGATTTCAATTGGTCCTACAAGTAACAAGCATATCTCTCCTTGGCCACAGATCAGAGAAACTGTCCCCCACGTTCAAATTTCTTTTGATTCCTAGAACTGCAGCCATCCTCAGAAATGCTTAGACTGAGATGCTAGCAAAGAACAACTCACCAACATTGGCGATATAAAGCTTGTTGTTGAGAACAACAGCCACGATAGCCATGGCTCCTCCAGAGATCTCCTGCTCTACAACCTTCAATCTCTCCACAATCTTCTGGTATTGAGGAGGCAGCTGGTGGTGAGGAACACCCTGGAACCCAAGATTACGGGGGAGGCTTAAACACACAGTCCACAACACTGAAACCACAGCTGAAATCAAAATTCTGACAGGAGGGGACTCATCCTGGCATGTCTCAGCCTCAATCCAAGACTGTGTAAGACATACAATTATTTGTTCAATCCTAACAAATCACTTGGGTCTGATAAGGTTCTGGAGATGACAGTCCAGTTCACGTGAAGACCAGAATCCACATCTGCCCAGGTGCCACGCAGATTTGATGCCTTGCCTCTCACCTGTATCATATGTCTTTGTCCTGGAAGAGCCACATCTACTGGGCTGAACACCTTTCCACAATACGTTTAGTTCTTTACTAAGAAAGCCAATGATGGGTTTAAGCAGTGCCAGTATCAACAGCGGGAACTCTGGGAAATGGACCGAGACACTTGCTTCACGTCACACAGGCTCCCAGAAGAGAACTACAGGGACATAATTTTCAATTACAGCCTCCCTTGGACCAGACGGACTAGTGTCCCATCCAGCATCCTGGAAAGTGGGACCTCCAGCAATCTCTGCTCTTAAGGCTACACATTACCTCTGGTAGTTGTGACTGCAGGCTGGCCTTCTCTGCCAAAGCATCATCAATGGACTCCAGGAAACTTCTTTCTACCACATCAAAAGCCTAAAAAATGCCATAAGAGAGACTTTGCTCTTATCCAGTACCTACAGACCTTTGAGGCTACCCATCCCCACCTCCCTAAGACCAGCTCATAAGAGTGGTTGATCAATGTACATACAGACATTCAAGGATCACAGTGTCACACTGAAATGCAATTATTTTAGCGCAACTAGTTAACAGCTTGTAAAAACAACCTGCTACTACTCAAAAGAGGAGACAAAAACATACAAATTACAACCACAGCAATGTCAGAGACCTATCTGATTTTGTATGTTGACTGTAAAAACTTATCTATTGCTCAAGAAAGTGCACTTGCAAATCCATCTCCCCACGCACTAACTTCTCCCTTTCACTCGTTGTCATCTCCTCCATAGGCTGACTTGTTCCTACATGTCCAGTGAAGACTGGCTGTAGCTTCCTGGAGAGCTGTCAGCAGTGTGCTGACAGAGCCAGGGGGACAGATGGGCAGGAGGTGGGAGTGAAACAAAGCACTACAGCTGCTCAGGATGAATGCAATCATAACCATCGGCAGATGTTTCCAAACCCCTCAGAAACCAGATGCTGCTCCCCTGGTGGCAAAAAGAGGAGGCGGGTAGTGTGAGAAGCAGGAGCTGTTCCCAGCCAAAGCTGCTTTACCTGCAGCAGAACTCGACGCACATCAGCATCACTGTGATCTGCATGCAGCTGGCCCAGCAGCAGTTCCGCAGAGAGCCTCTGACCCACGAAGTTGGTGACTCTGTTGCCATCATAGCCATTGAAGACACCATAGAGGTAGCAGTTATTCTCACTCCTATGAGAGAGAGCAGAAGCAAACAGGTCACAGATATATGTGATACAAAGACATATGTAACAAGTCTCTTCAGACACCTCCTGCATGCTCTGAGTCCTCTGAGAGGAGCTAAACATCATCTTCTACCTGCCCTCGTGTCTGCAGGGGTCTGTGACTGAGGCGCAACCCACTTACCTGAATTTTAACCAGTTATCTTCCAAGGGGTGACCCTCTGTCCCCTTGCCATCTGCACTGTAGGAACGGTTTGGTGCTGAGCCCACCCCAGAGAGATGGCAGGATGGTAAGTCATCTGTCCAACTGGGCTGCTGTTCCTGGGAAAGAGGAGAGAGACATGTAAACCCCAAGCAGCCTGAAGCGAGGATGCTGGTTCAGTATAGGTTACAAGTCCATCCCCATCCTCTTCTCAACCCTTTGCTAACAGGGCAGCACACCTCCAGCTAATAACTTCATATTCCCTGCCCCAGCTGCAGAACTAGATCACTTACCACTTTTTTTTCCCTCTGAAGCTGAGCTCTGGCTGCACCCCCGGCTCTTGCTAACAAGAAACCAGAACTGAGGTTTGCACCCGAGTTTTACACTCGATACAGCACAGCACTAGCTATTCCCTCGGCGGACCAGACCCTCGCGGCTGGAGTACACTCACCCAGGAAAAGGGGGCCCTGGGGCCGCGAACAACGACAGGGGGACCCTCGGACCCCCGCCTCCCTGGCGCACGCTCCCTGTGCACGCACGGCCCGCCAACGCCGGCTGCCCCCCGCACCCCGAAGCCCACAGCGCAGACAGGGCCCCCCCCAGTCCCCCAGGGCTGCGGGGCGGCCGGCCGGCCCGGGAAGCTGAGCTGCGAGCACGCGGGGCCTCCCCCTCAGCTGGGACCCCCGCCCTCGGGCAGCGCGG
>VXAL01000181.1:42575-66052 GCA_013399475.1 Chauna torquata | reverse complement strand
GGCGGGCTGAGGCGTCGCGCGGCGCTTCCCGCCTCGGCGCCGTGAGGGGCGGGCTGGGGGCGGTGCCGCGCCCGGCCCCTGGTCCTTAGGCGGCGGGGTCGCGCTGGTGCCTCGGCTTTCGAGGCCGCTGGGAAACGTGGCCTGAGTGATGCGGGTGGCCTTTGGGTCCCCTGTGGTGTTAGTCCAGTGTGCTGCTTGCCTGTGCGGCTGGAGGAGAGAGCGTGGTGCGCTTGCCTCCTCAAGGAGAGAGAGCCCACCGAAGCGAGATATTTTAAGATCTCCCTCTCGTCGCCCCTTCTTTTTAAGGGGGAATTGAGGTGCTTCGGTTACTGACCTTGAGGCCTTCAGTCCTAGAGCAGCATCCTTTGGTCACCGCTGCAAGTGGGTGCGGAGGGGGAAGGGGAGCAGGCAGAGGTACGAGGAATCCCATGAAATGGGCTCACCCTGGGTGCTCTATAGCCCTGAGCAAGCCTGATGTTGAGATGCCCTCAGCACTGCGTCGTGTTCTGTGCAATCTCTGGGGAGGACTGAATTTGGTTAGATAAGATATCTTTGGTTAGCCCAAGATACCGGCTCTTAGCTGCGCTGCAGGTCCGTGGACATCGCGCGAAGCCTCCATTTGTCTCACCTCGGAGTCCATCTCCTGCTGAGGCGGTCCAAGGCCTTTCCCACCCTCTTGCAGGCCGTAACAAGGACAGTGTGACCGTGCCCTCAAGCCAGCAATCACCTGGACTTTGCCAAAGAACCACAGAGTGGCTGAGGTTGGAAGGGACCTCTGGAGGCCACCTCCTCCAACCCCCTGCTCAGGCAGGGCCACCTCGAGCAGGTTGCCCAGGGCCACGTCCAGGCAGCTTTTGAAGATCTCCAAGGAGGAGACTCCACAGCCTCTCTGGGCAACCTGGGCCAGTGCTCCATCACCTGCACAGCACAGGAGTGTTTCCTGGTCTTCAGAGGGAACCTCCTGTGTGCCAGTTTGTGCCCACTGCCTCTTGTCCTGGCCCTGGGCACCATGAACAGAGCCTGGCTCTGTCCTCTTTGCACCCTCCCGTCAGGTATTTAAAGAGCTGGATCCAAACTGCTGGGACCGGGTGGCACATTGCTCTACTGGCATGGAGCAACTGCTGTTCAGGAAAATGCCTGGGGAGCCCTTTGCAGGGGCAGCTGCCGTGTTACTGGCTGTCTTCAGACCCCTGCTCAGCCCTGCCAGCATGCTTGCCTGCATGATACGGGCAAAACCAGAGAGAACTGATTTTGTTCTTCTTCTGGAACCTATCTTTACTTTTCTAGACAGGTGGACTGTGTCAGGAGGGACAGTTTCTGTTTAACCAGCTCTGCTGGAGCAGGGGGAAGTTACACAAATCATTCCCACTGCTTTCTTACATTACAAGTCAGCGGAAGAGCCCTCCAGGTGTGCGACTGGCGCGTCCTGAAGTGTGCAATGACAGGCAGACAGGCTGCAGCACCGGAGTGCTGGGGGAACGACACTTTTCTCCATGTAAACCCAGGCTGAAGGGGCTCCAGCACGAGAGACATGCAGTTTCAGTCACACGTAGCAGCGCAGTTGTGTTGAGGGCATGAGTGTTAAGTAGTGTTGACTTCCAGCAGTCACTTGATACCCTTTTAATGACATCTTTGTGGCAAATATATTAGATTCAGATGCACTTCAGAAATAATTGCCAGTTAATTAACGTCATTCTATGGAATGATGGTTTTTGCTGCAGGGGATCCTGCCAGAGGATTCCAGCTCCGTTTCCTGTAAATCCTTTGTCTATTGTTTTGTTACATCTTTCATCCAAATACACAGAGATTTCAGATCCTTTCCCTTCACACAAGACTCACAGATATTCAGCCATTCAAGCAGACTTAGGTGGGCAGACAGAATTACTTTTTTAAAGGTTATATTGGTGAAAGATAGAAGAAAATGCTACATTTAGAACCTCAGTCTACACACAAGTTTCCACATGTTTAGCTTTATGTTATCAGCTTGGTCTCACGGATGTCATTTGAAGTATTCCTGGAGGTAAAGCTGTGAGTTCGTACAAAAAATTACCAGAATGGGGCTCGAGTCTGCATTAAAATTAAAAGTAAGATGAGTGGATTTAACACTAATAAAGATCTGATTTCTTACCAGTATCGAGAATTCCTGGTGCTCCAGAAATCTGCACAGAACAGCATTGTCTGTGCTGCTAAAAAGCAACAGGCAAGTTTATCTGCTTTAAAACACGATGTCACTTTTTCAGCATTGCAGCAAAAGCTTATGCTTATTTAATGACATTCAAGGCTGCAGTCATGCACCTTGATGAGCACAGGCAGACCCTGTCCTTGCACAGAACACCACTGAAATCAGCAAGGCTTCGGATGTGCTCAGAGGCTGCCAGCACGTATCGCATTGCAGGACTGGGGGCTTAGGAGTCATTTCTGTCTTCTTGTATCTGCAAGCGAGTCCTTCTGAGGCTAGCAAGAGTGGAGTCTGCATGTGTCTGTGGTAGGGCAGAATATGGTCTCAGTGAGTAAAACAACTTTCGTAAAGGTATGAGAGAGAAAAGCTGCCACTCTCCTTGTTTGTACAACTACTCACCTCTTGCAGTTATGTGCCCTGCTCCTAATATAAATTTCTGGCTTCAGCTCATAGTCACTGACCGTTATCATTCTGTTGCTTGTTTGTTTGTTTTCCTTCTAGTTTGGGCTGGAACACAGACCTAGTACAAACATTTTCTGGTGGTGAAGCTATTTGTGCCAGCTTCAGGATATTCCTGTGGCTCTGTCACTGAGCCTCTGCCCTAAGCGTGAGCAAAGCCCTTAAATACTTGGTCTGCAAAAAGTGAGTAGTTAGATTTGCCAAACAAGGCTGCTTGCAATGCAAAATGCGTGTTTGTCCAGCCTTCTGCAGTCTTCCAAAGGAAAGTGCTACTGAAGCTTGTGTGCTGCTTCATGAATACCTGCTCGCAGAGACCAACAGCTTTATGCAGCACTTGCAAAATGGAATACTGCACCAACAGAGTTTCTGTTGCTGTATTGATAGAGCTTATTTTTTCTTTGTTTTCTTTATGCTTCCTACCTTCAATAAATCCTCTCAGAAATTCAGCTACATACCATGCTACATACTCATACAGCAAAAATCTCCCCGGGAATGCAGGATATCGGTCACTGGACCTCATCCATGCACCAATAAATTAATTATCTGATTCAGTAACTACCAGATCTTCAGCTCCCTCTCCTGCGTTAAACTCCCATATTTCTCATTCCTTTCTCTCTCTCTCTCTCTCTGGACTTACTGTTTCTCATGCTTCTCTGTACCCTGCCAGGTTTTATATACACAGTATTTCTGGTGCCAAGCTATACTACTGCCGTGCCGTTTTTACAAATGTTTTCTCTGCAGAAAAGGGAGAAGCATGGTCACTCTGCTGGGCTAGTGGATAAAAGATGAACAACGTTACTGAACACGGTGCTGTGAGCAGCAGGGAGCACGGGGCAGCCTCAGCACCATGCTGCTGCAGGCACTCAGACATCATGCACAGTGGGAGGCAATTACAGGGTCACCAGCAGAAGCCATCACACCAGTTAGTTTCTTTCTGCTGATCACAAGCAAGATATGTTTAGGGAGATTTTTTTTCTTCCCTGTTTTACCATTGATGGAGGCTGGAGCTGGAAAGGAAAGTCATGATTTTTGGCAAGGCTTGCAGGAGGTGCTAAGGAAAAAAAAGAAGGGTCTCTCTGACAGAGCCAGCTTGCCACACTTGCTCCGCTCCTACCATGGACCATTAGAGAATGGGATGGTGGAGGGAGAGGCATGGCAAGCCACCCTGAGCTCACTCCACCTGTCTCCACAAACTGCAGCCTGATGCTTCCCACAGGCACAGATGCACTCATGCACCAGGCTCCTCTGTAGGCCACTGTTTCCAGGCTAAGGCCAAGAAATAGTAATGGACCAATAGAGAGAACGAGCATGAAGGAAGGAAGGAGACTCCTTCCCCTAGCACCTGACAGAGAGCTGGAGAGCCAATGTGGAGAGCTACTACCAGGAGAAAAGGAAATGGTGAGGGAGTGTTGGTCCCAAGAGAGTGAGACAAATACCACTACGAGAGAGATTTTGTACAGAGCTTTAGGCCACTTGGGGTTTTGGGGGAGGGAAATGGGGTTGTTTCAGTTGTGCTGAAGCATGTGATTTTTCTGACTTCTACGATATGCTAAACAAAGCCTCATCTCCTGTAGTCCTGGGATTATGTGAACTTTTTTTTTTAAACTTTATAGTAGAATTGTGTTTCTAGATGTCATGCCTGCAGGGAGAAGCTTCAAAATGTGACTCATAAGAGCTTAAAATACCAGAAATCAATTGAAGATATTTCAAATGATTAGGAAAAAAAAAAAACTCATAATGCTGGAGTCTTACTCATCTTAAATGATTGTTTTTGGCAACATTTGGTCTCATCAGTTTTTAACTCCTCCTGTTGCCAAGACATTTGCTTTTCTGTGGGCATCGTGTCTCTAGAACACTTCCACCCCAAAAGGTAGGACTGTAGGAAGAGTCTTTTTCCAAAGAAAGATTAATCGAGGGACAGGTGGGTGCATCAACACTTTTGGGTATGCTCTTCTGTGAAGCTACAGTGTGCATGTGCTCAACTGTGTACCCAAGAGGGGAGACAGTTTGGAGGACTGGATACAGCCGGCTTACCATCGTGTGTCTGTGCTTACTGTCCTCAAGCTGCATGACAGTAGGCACGTTACATACCCAGGTACTCAGGTGATGGGTTCATTAAAAGGGGATGAGAAGGAAGCTTTATCTCAGCGTCATCACAGGACAGTATTTTGAATTTTATTTTTATCACAGAGCAAGTCGAAATCAGATCCCTTTTAATGGTGGGCTATCTCTGACTGAAACCCAGTCAGCAGTATCTTGAGAGCTCTTGTTTCGCAGTGTTTGATTATGTTTTGGAAATGTGTACTATGCTAGGCACCCAAGCAATGGTCACAGTCACACAATGATGAACAGAAGCAAAGACACATCCAAGTAATAAACAGATCTGCTTCCCTCGGTGTGAAAATACTGATGTTTATCTGATATTCTTGCAATGTCTCCTATCCGCACCTCCTATAACCATATCCCTTTCACAATAAGACTCTACTTCTAACATGGTACTTCAAGCTCCTCATGTTTTCCTGCTGATTGGGTAAGAGACACTTGGTGGATGTGATTTGAAACAGGCCAAGCAAAACAAGCAACTGTTAGCTCCTCCTGAAATGTCTCTCTCAATAAAGGCAGTAATTTAGGTCTCTCTCCACTGATGCCGCCAATTTTCACTAAACCTGTAGGAACGTGATGTCCTGGGCTCCAACGGGAGAAGCGTTGGTGAGAGCAATCCCACTCCTTGAGCTGCCCCAGGTCATGTCCCAGCTGCAGGAACTTCAGGAGCCTTTGGATGCAGATCGGTGCAGCCGCATGGGGGGCAGAGGGTACCCCAGGACACCCCTGCCGCCGGTCTGCACCTCCACTTCCCTCGCAAGGCAAAGACAAACCTGCAGGCTGTCCGTGCGGGGACACACAGGCCTTGCTGTTTTAGCAAACTGAGCTAGAAAAGCCATCCCCTCACAAAGAAAATCCAGAGCTATTTTTCATATAGTTCGGTTATTTTGAATGTCGTAACTTTATTGAGACACCAGTAGTTACCACCTTCACTTTGTTAACCACGAATATATAGGACATTGTAAACACAGGTGCCGATGTGGCGGGGTTCGCTGTAGCTGGGTTTGAGAACGGACTGGGGTGAGGGGAGGAAGAGTGAAGGGACACTCAGGCTTAGACAAGACCACTCAGGGGATCCTGTATGCGGCAGGCCATCCGTGAGTCATCGTATATNGTGTGGATGGTGTTACGGATGCCATGGAGGCAGCGGGGAGTTGCCTGGATGGGTGGTTTGGACTTGCTGCATGAGGTGGCCTTGCTGGGCTCCTTGCCTTGCACCCGCTCTGGAGACTGGAGCTGAGACTCCTGTGGAGACCATCCCACTACGCTGCCTTCCCCGGTCCTCCCAAGTGCTTGCGAGGGTGCGGGGACACAGATGCCCTCCTCCCCTGAGGGAACTGCCAGGAATAACGCGCAGGGGAAGGGTGCGTAATGAGGTGACGAACAAGGTGGCGGGGACACAGGCAAGCAGGGGACAGGGGCACATCCGGAGGCTGAAGCCACAAGTAGAGGTGGGGCAAAGTTTCATCATCCCTTTGCCCTTCACAGCCCCTGCTTTCATAAAAGTCCCTTACTTGGGGGCTTTGCAAGATAAGAAGACATCAAGGGGCCATTGCTCCCAACAGGGGACACATAACCCTCTGTAATTAGCACAAATGGTGGGGGGTTGGGAAGAAAGCCTTCTTATCGTTTTGCATATGCAGCCTTCCCTCTGATCTCCTAATCCCTGGAGTGGGACTGATCTCACCCACGTTCAGGATCTAAAAGGGACATGTTCCAGCCATCTGCCCAGGCCTTGCCTATGATCACCAGAAACAGGCAGCACCTTATCAGAAGTGCATAAGATAAGATAACCAACCCCTTGTGTAGGTCCATCTCCTCAGCCACAGACAGCCATATGCCACTGGAAACTGCATCTTAAAGAGCTACACGGAAACCGGAGGAGTCCCACCCCCAGGTCTTTCACCACCAACCCTCCATTGTGAAGGCTCAAAGTAAGTCAACCCAAGGAGAGTACGCCTTCTCCCATGAGTAAAGGCCACAAGTTGCCCAAATATCTACTGTTACAGTGTCCTCTGCTGCGCAAATGCCTTTGCCATGACACAAAGCAAGGAGGAAAGGGACAAAGAGATGGGAAGCAACGCAGATGAAGCCACCTGGCTCACCTCCCACTAAAGTGCCGGTGCTGAGGGGGAGGCTTGTCCCACCTCAAACCCACTGGAGCCCATCAGATGGTTACGAGGGAAGCAAGCCAAAGAGGATAAAGGAAAGCTTTCTCATGAGTCACCCCCACATGAGGCTTAGCCATCTATGTAGCTCTGATGGGGGAAGGGGCATGGTAGATGATAGATAGTCCCATGCTATGCCCTAAAACAGACCCCCAGGTAGACCACCCCCCGCACATGGCCCATACTTCTCATGCACCTGGTCCCTCACCCCCTCCCAGATGAGATGGGACAGGTGATGGGCAATTCTTCCCAGAAAGTATAACACATTTTCGTGCTGAGGGCTGATTATTTATAGCCTCCTCCTCCTCATGGCTTCTCACAAACACCCAAAATGAAGGCATGAAGGATGACACAGATGACTCTGGGTGAGTACTAGTTTTTCTCCTCCTCCGCCTCATCATTCTTTCTTTCTTCTCCTCCGGTAGAGGAGACAGACTGGAGGGAGCTCCCCCCACAGCCACAGTCATAATGAATCTCTCAATAAAGTAGCCATCCCTCAAGCCTAAATATTAGGCTGATCCCACAGAAAAAGAAGCCTGAGGGGCTTCCCTCTGAAAAATATCCCTCCTATGTACAGTATTGCTTTCGTTCGCAGCCACAAAGCACAGGATGCGTGCCCAGGCCCTCCTGGTGTATCCACAGGGCTGGTCGGTCCCCCTCTCCCACCATCACCAGTGGCCAACCACCAGCAAGGGAGGGCAAGCCATGGGGATGGGGCCATGCCTGCAAGCGACATGCTTGCCTCTCACCCCTGTGGAGGTCTAGCAGCTCCTGAAAGCTGGTAGGAGTAGGTAGAAACTGGCTGCATGCAACGGAGAACAACTGTCCCCTCTTCCCTCTTGGGGTCTGCAACTCTACGTTGTCTACCCCTTCTCCACTGCTGTGGGGCAGCTGGAGAGGAGTAGTTTGAGGAGGACTGGTGACCTGGGTGAAAGAGGACTTGGTGTCCTCCAGATGAGATGTTTGTACTACCACAGGCCATACCTGTGTCCCGTCCTCCTGGCTCCTAAGGATGCTACAGGGAATGGTCTGAATGCTCGGGGGAAGCACCTGTGGAAACTGGATCTGCTTCTCATCTCTGCTTCTTGGGCCAATGTTGCATGGACCATGGTGGCTGCTCAGGGGATGGAGCTCCTCAAGACATACCCCACTGCTTGTGCTTTGAGAGATGTCTGTGCTGGAAGTTGTCCAGCTGACTATCGCTCAATTATTTCCCTTTAGGCATAGGCATTAATTTTAGCGCAGAATAGTGTGCTTCCAGAGCTGTGTCTTCACTTGAAGCAAACCTATGAGGAGTGTGGAGTAATGTCCATACAAGCTCTATCTGAGAGTCACTACTGCCACCTAGGTGAGGCTTTAAAGACATGTCAGATGCTGCAAAAGGAACACTAAGGTACAGTATATGCAAAGTACAGCAGGCCCACCGTTCAGACAGCCCAGTCTGGCCCCAGCTAATTTTGCAAGGATGGAGGAAATTCTCCCCTTTCCGTGCTGACCTCCCCATCCGAGTGGGAGGCGAAGCTCACCTTTGGACTCTCCACTGTCCGGCTGCACCCACGTGATGGCTGGACGGGTGCTGGCCCTCGCAGCAGCCGCATTTTTCTGGGGAGGTCCTGCTCCATTCCCATGTGCTTGAGGTGGTGCCAGCAAAGCCCTGCACTCTGCTGCCAGAGGACGGGAGGAGGGTGCAGCAGCACCTGAGGAGTGAAACTGGCTTTCTTCTCCTCCTCCTGCCCAGGGCGAAACGGCAAACAGGCAAGGGGAAGCACCTCCGCATCAACCCGAAGGGGCCAGGGAAGGAGCGGCTCTCGTGGCGCTGCCCCTCTGCTCTGCTCTCTCAAGCCCCTTGCTTTCACCTACAGCAAAATCTACAAAAAGCTGCGGGTTTTGATTGTACCTGCTAATATTCCTCTTTCCCTTCCCATTTTCTCTCTTTGCACTCCCTCCCCTCTCCCACTTCTCCCCAAACCCTCTCAAAATAAAGCATTCCCCCACTCACAGAGAAGGGCACCCTTGTCCCCCCTGCAGCCCTCCCTCCACCCCTGCACGCCTGCATGACAGCTCTCAGCTCCCCCCTTCCGCCCCCCCTCCCTGAGACATCGGGCCCTCGGGCCCAATTCGGATGCTCCCGCATCTCCCGCAGCATGGAGCAACACCATCTTGCCTAGGAATGCCCCAGACCCTCTCACCTCTTCCCTTCCACCTCTGGCATCCTTCCCCCCTGCCCCACTGAAGGAGGGAGAGGAGGGAAGGGGGAACCTCCCTCGGTGACAGATTTTGGAACAATTTGGTGCTGGCGGGGAAGAGGAGACAATGGGGAACCCTTTTTCTTTTTTTTTAAAAACAATAAATAAAAACAGATGACCCAGAAGGCTGGAGCATAGCTGAGAGCCACCTCTTGTGCCACTACGCCCGTGTCTGGTTTGTGCCTCGGCTTGCTGCCGGCAGTGGGAAAGGGGGCAGAAGGGGAAGGGGACGGGGAAGGGGCATCGGCGGCTCAGTAGTTCTGCGTTTGGTACCCCTGTGTCTCGGTGTCAAAAGCATCTGCCGGAGGGGGCTGCTGGTACGTCCCCACCGTGTCCATAGCATCCTCCTCGTTCGTGTAGGGAGCGTAAGGCATGCCGGAGTCCTGGCTGGGGTCCATGTAGTCCTGGGAGAAGAGGGCCGAGTCGGCGCCCAGTCGGAAGCGCTGATATGCCAGGAACGCCTGGCCCACCTTCAAGGGAGGACGGGAAGAGACGGGAAGCAGAGAGGGGATGGGAGAAAGGGAAAGGGGAACGTACCGAGAGAGAGAAACAAACAAAAGGGGGGTTAGTAGTGGTTACGGGTTAGTGTGCAAAGCCCATCCAGAAGAGGGGCAAGCTGCAGTGGCGTGGTTAGCAGGGAGCCCGGGCATGGGGTTTGGCATCACGGACCCCAGCAGGCATGGCTCGTCTTCCCAGAGCATCCTGGACAGAGGTGAGCAGTCTGGCAGGTCACGAACTGCCCCCATGGGGGAGGATTTGGGGAATGAGGGCTGGGAGGAAGGAAAAGGTACGGTGGTGGGGGCAGAAGGCATCTCCTGGCTGAAATATTAGGTCTGAGCAGTCATCAAAAGAAAGGCACAAGTGTTACGCAGCATTAGTTAGGGTGAGGGAGAGAAGGGGCAGAGGAGGAACACATGGATGCCCGTGATCGGGGCGCTGGAGCTGACTGCTCGACAGCCTCCTCCATCTGCACCCCTCGTCCCTTCCCCAGGCTCGCCGCCAGTGAGGGGCATTACGGCAGCAAGGACGGGGAGCTGGGGAACAGCGTGTTGTATTCTTCCTGAAAAGTAATGTCTCTGAGTCGCCGGAATGCCAGAAAGGTGAGGAAGCCCTGTGAGGAGAGAGAGGGGTGTGGGGAGGAGAATCAGTAAGGAAGACCAAACCAGAGCATCTGATTGAAATTTAAAAAACAAACAAACAAACAAACCAAGGATCTGGGGAAGAGGATGCCTTGAGCCACTCGCAACCCATGCAACGGGGAGGACCCTGCAGGTGGTGGGAACATCTCTCTCCAAAAGGTCACTCTCTGACAGCTTCGTTGCTTTTCGGCACCCTTCCTACCTGCCCTCACCCAACACAGCGCCCGCAGGAGAGAAGATGAAGCTACAGGGACTTAGTGCTTTCAGAGATGGGATGAAATTGCAGGGGGTATTTATACTGCACACCACAGCCTGCCCAGTGAACTGGGAACAAGGGATTGCTGGGAAAGGGAAGTCTAAAGAGCCTACACCGCCTGACCTTCTGAAGAGGTGACTCCGGAGCGGAGCTGCAGTCATGGGTGCAGCCTGCTTCCCCAGGGCCGGGGAGGATGCGACTGCAGCCTCTTGTGGCCACCGAGGACATTTCATGTGATGGGAGCGAAGCAGAGAGAGGGGTGAGCCCCCGGCCTGCAGCTCCCTTCTCTGCGTAGCACTGATGAGCTGAAAGTGCTATTAAAATCTTTTCACGTATGGCTAAATGATGCTTGCAGAGGCTGGTTTGCACAAGGTCATATTGGAGGTTCGTCAAGGACACTCCTGACTGGAGTCTATGTAAAGTCTCCTTCCACATACGTTCTGGTGTCCTCCTTGCTTCCCAGGTGTACTGGGCTTATGTGGCAAGGTTTTGGTAGTGTGGGGCTGCAGAGATCTCCTCTGTGAGCAGAGCCCAGCAGCTGCCCCATGTCAGACAAGAGCCAGCTCCAGCCGGCTCCAAAAGGGACCCGCTGCTGGCCAGAGCTGAGCCAGTGAGCGACGCTGGCTGTGCCTCTGGGAGAGCACACTGAAGAAGGGGAAAATCTGTTGTGTGACAGCAGCTGGGAGAGTGAAGCGGGAAAATGTGAGAGAAACAGCCCTGCAGATACCAAGGTCAGTGAAGAAGGAGGGCAGGAGGTGCTCCAGGTGCCGGAGCAGAAGTTCCCCTGCAGCCCGTGGTGAGGCCCATGGTGGAGCAGGCTGTCCCCCTGCAGCCCATGGGGTACCACATGGAGCAGATCTCCACGCTGCAGCCCGTGGAGAGGAGCCCACGCAGGAGCAGGTGATCCGGTGGGAGCTGCCACCCGTGGGGGACCCGTGCTGGAGCAGTTTGCTCCTGAAGGATGGACCCCGTGGTACGGACCCATGCTGGAGCAGCTCTTGAAGAGCTGCAGCCTGTGGGAAGCCCACGCAGGATCTGTTCGGGAAGGACGGCATCCCGTGGGAGGGACCCCACGCTGGGGCAGGGGCAGAGAGTGACCACGAAGGAGCGGCACAGACGCAGCGATATGGGCTGACTGCAGCCCCCATTCCCCGTTCCCCTGCACCGCTCGGGGGGAGGAGGTAGAAGAGGGTGGATGGGGGGAAGGTGTTTGTAGTTTGCCTTTAGTTCTCATTGCTCTAGTCTGTTAGCAGTTGTCAATAAATTACATTAATCTGCCTATGCTGAGTCTGTTTTGCCCGTAACAGTAATTGGTGAGTGATCTCCCTGTCCTTATCTCAACCTATGAGCTTTTTTTTCCATCGTATTCTCTCCCCCTGTTCTTCTGAGGATGGGGAACGAGAGAGTGGCGTGGTGGAGCTTAGCTGCCCATCAGCGTGAAACCACCACACCAGGTTTCCCTCCTAACCACCTCCCCTCCTGCTTTTCCTTCTCTGAAGCCATGTGAACTGGGATCCCAGAGGGAGTCAGTCTTAGCCAGTCACCTCCCGTTCCCCACAAGCTAATACACTGCAGAGGACACTCGATCCCATGTCATGGCTGCCTTACTCACCCAGGTGAAGATGGAGAAGAACGAGAACGTGATGGCTGCTCGGGCTGCGTCTCCTCCCTCGTTCATTGGGTTGTCCTCTTCTTTTGAAGCTTGCCACTGGTTGGTCAGAAAGCAGAAGCCAACGAACCAGAGGAATGCCCAAAAGGCTGACATGGACCACCACCAGCATGCAAAGGGGAAGGGGAGAGAGATCAAGACGGTATGTATGAGCGCAACATAAACACATCACGTTTCTCTGAAAATTGCAACCCGACGAGACCCACCAGTGTGCCGCAGACTGGGCCAAACTGGCTGTGCAGGCTTTCTAAGCCCAAGTGAGCCGGCAGGTTCACTGACAGCTAAATTGCCAACATGACGATAGGTGCCTGCAGAAATTACTTCACAGGAGTCGGTGTGAGGAGGTTTCGTTTGCTTGTGCTTGGATTGATCACGGGACCTGCCCCTGGCTCTGGAGGGAGCCCAAAGGGCTCCCAGTACAACAGCAATCCCCTAGGCTCTCTGAAACAGCCACTGCTCCGTAACCCCGTCCTGCAAGGACAAGTGAACAGCAGCTCCTTCCAAGCGAGCTGCAGGAGAAGCAGCCAGCCTGCGGCTGCACAGCGACCGGCCTTTGCTGAGATCAGCAGCGACGAACGTCCTTACGCTGAGGAAAAGCGCTGAGACGTCATCAACATCCTGCACCCCCAGGAAAGGGGTCGGGGAGCGGGGAGCTGGAGCTGGGCGTCCAGACTGGCGTCTGGTGGGCAGGAGCAGGACTCGCCCTCTCTCCAGGTGTAACCAGACAGCCAGCAGCCAGGGAAACGGGCACTTGGAAGTGGCAGCCAAGCACAGCTCGGTCCTTCCCTTTCTCTGCACCTGTGTGCGGGACTGCTAGGCTAAATGTGAACAAACTTGCTAGCCCCAAGTCCTCAGCAAGTTCAGATGCTGCGCCTGATGCTGCTCTCGCTCCACTTGTGGCCCCTTCACACCACTGGGGATGGAGAGATCTGGCTAAATTGGAACAGGCCTCAGGGCCGGATAAGGTCCTGCACAGCTATCAGCACGGGGAACACCAGGAAGCTTCGGAGGATGGGTTTAGTCAGCCTGCACGAAATCCTCAACTTCTTTTTATGTTAACATATATATGGTTTGAACACCTGGAGCTGGAGAAGAAGGAAGCACTGTCTCCAGAGACATCCACGCTTGGCCTCGGCAAGCACAAGCATGCAGGGAGACAAGACCTGCTGAGGCTAAAGGGCTCCCTCGTCTACACCCATGGAGAAGAGCAGAGAGGAACCGGCCAGCGCTTCTTTCTTTTGCAGGCTGCGTTGGCAGCAGTCCACCATTAGCAGCAGGACAGCAGTGTGCACGCACGCACTTGTGCCCACCACACCAAGCTGCCGCGGGTCTCCCCACCCCACCACGGGACGAAGATGAGGCATGGACAGGAGGTAGTTCAGAGAAAGGGTGGATGCAAGAAGTGGTGAAGGGGGAGAGAGGAAGAATGGCGTTTTGAAAAAAGGAGGCAAGAAGAAGAGATTGCTTGAGGAGAAAGGAGAGGGAGAAGGTCTGAGAGAGTAACGAACCCAAAGACCTCCCTGCGAGCAGAAGCTTGCAAGATGACAGATGCTCCCGACACCCTGGAGGAGAGCAGCACTGCGCCAGCTGGCCAGGAAGCTCACCCGAGACGCCAATGTCCGAGAGCACTGCCTTCTTGCGGTCCTTGACACTGCTGATCTGCGGGAAGTAGGCATCCA
This sequence comes from Chauna torquata, assembly GCA_013399475.1. Lineage (NCBI taxonomy): Eukaryota > Metazoa > Chordata > Aves > Anseriformes > Anhimidae > Chauna > Chauna torquata. The sequence goes on along the minus strand of VXAL01000181.1, from coordinate 52,154 downwards.
GAGCCAGGTAAAGAAGGCAGCTGAGGAAGGCGAGGACACCCACGGTAATGCCATAGTTGCAGGCGTTGTGGTTGCGGTTGAAAATGCAGTGCTCCTCTGTCTTGTCCGGGGGGTTCACGTACCCTTCATTGACGATGGAGCCAAACACCACGATGGAGAACACCTAGGGGGATGGAGGTAGGAGGCACATCAGGGCAAGCCCCCTCTGGACCGGCACCAGGGAGCTCCTGCCAGCACGGCCGCCCTCCGCCAGCATCTCTCCGTGCCGAGCTCCTGTCCCACTGCCTCGCCTGGACTACGGCCGTGGGGAGTTCTATTTTATTTCAGAGGATTAGCTTAAAATAGGGCACTTCTAGATGGCGTCTCTTCATCCACCTGATCCAAACCGATGTCAGGCAGCCCCAGCCTGGAGGAAGGGTGGCTTCCCGCAGCCGCAGGGGGAGGTGACGTGGAGTGTAAATTCAGATAAGGCTTTTGTGCGGGTGCCTGCATGCAAGAGCTCCCAGCAGCAGCAATCTGCTTAGTCTGCACTTATTCTCCCACCCACTCCTTTCCCTTCTAGGAATTCATTGTTTCCACCACGCATTTCTTCTCCAATTTTATGCACCCAGCTGCTGCACTCTTTTCCCCATTCGCCCTCCCACAGCCTCAGCTCCGCCTGCTGACCTGCCAGGCTCCCGCTCTCCGCACCTCCCTGCACATCAGCCCCCTCTCCCCACTGCTTTGCTTCAGCCCAGCCCATCACACCCTCCAACCCTCCTCACGGGTTTCACGGACCAAGGGTCCACCCCTCCATGCCCACCTGGCAGGACCAAGTGCATCTGCAGCATCCATCGCCTCTGGACCCCCAGGTGGTGGCACAGGCAGTTCTGCACGGCTTCCTTCCCTCGTCCAGATCCTCTGCCCCTCTCCTTGGCCTTTTTTTTTTTTTTAAATATATTTTATCATATATTTTATCACCTCTTCCAGACATTCAGGAGATCTAATGTAATGGGTAGCTTCCCTCCTCCTCTCTCCCCCAGCCAGTCACGTTGCTGTCACTCTGTCTGCTCCCGTGCCCTGGGTGGCTGAGACTGTTCGCTTTTGCCTGCTGGCTCCACATACCTCTCCATCTCTCAGCTCACTGCATCCCCCCTTCCCTGCCCACTTACTGCCAGGATCTGCTTTTGCAAGTCTTCTGACTCCTGCACTCGCTGTCACTGCGGCTAATACCAAAAGTTGATCAAAGTCGCAGGAGAAGGGCCACCATGAGCCCTCCCTACTCCCTACCCGCCACCGCCACTGCAGCTGCGCATTATTTTAAACCAGGTAGAATTAAGGATGAGGCCAGGTAGAAATGCCGTAATCCGCAGTTGCCAGTTTAATCTTCGCTCACCGACTTAGCCTTTGCCGCCTGCCGCAAGGCCAGCCCTCTTTGACACAGCAGGCTCACCACAGCAGAGAGGTATTTACAGCAGCCCCAGCCCTTCATCTCAACTAAACAGCTTCCCCGCGCAGCCGCAGGAGGAAGAGAGGAAGATGAAGGCAGCATGTGCGCGTTTCTCTTTGCAGGGTATCTTGAGACCCTTGGTAGGAACAGCGGGCATCAGACACGGACCTCCCGACCCCTTGTGGTGCCACATCACCCCTGCTTGTGCCCGCTGACCCCAGGCATGGGGTATGATGGGCACAGGGACGTCACCGAGGCACTCTGCTAGCCTGGGAGTTATCTCCACCCCAGGAACCTCCTACAGCTCAAAGCTGACAGCTGAAAGCACTGCCCAATTCCCATGGTGAAGCAGCGGATGAGGTGGCCAGGTCTTCTGCAGGGAGTGGAGGTAGGTCTGAGTCTCCAGCACCACTTAACCCAACCAAGCACCGGGAGAGGACACAGCGGACAACCCAAAAAGCAGAGAAGCAGCTTGATGAGTGCAGGGAAAAATAACTGTTGATTAACACCAAGGTCATACACCATCTATCATCAGTGGGGGTGAATGCCCCAGTCCCACAGTCCAGACCTCTGCTGTTTGAGTGGTGGCATCAAGAACCAAAGGAACCCTCCTCACCGGCTCTGACAGCCCTCAACAGTCACCAAACTTCAGCTGCCAAGCTCTAACAAGCATCTACCGACACCAATATTATTTTTTCACCCAAAGGCTCATATCTGGTTGCTGACATTGGGCGTGTTTTTGACACACTACAGCAATCTAACAAAGCTGGGAGATGGTGCTCCTAACCATTGGGATTGTATGGTTTCTCTGAAAGTTTGCAAGAGATTTTAAGCTAGGAAATAAAACAACTGATTTGTCCTCCTTCTCCTTCTTCTTGAAAATCAAAATTGATCATACTTTGCTCAAATTGCCCGTGAAAAACAGAATACAATAAAAATCTCTTCTGCCTGAAGCAAACGTCTGGTCTTCAAAATTTCAGTCTGAATGGTCCAGAAAGGCAGCAAAACTGCAGACAATTACATACAGGGTCTTTCGGTGGGAAGTCTCACGAACCTTAACCACAGGCTGGGCTGGCAGGTCCTCCTGCCATCATTTGCAGAAAGTGCTGTATTCCTCCGACTTACAGGAGGGCCGACAGACTCCTTGAAGTGCAGTCCGGGTGCTACCAGGGCTGACACTGCCACATGAAGCACCAGCCTCCTGATACCAGGGTTACAAAGTGGGTGCCTCGTTCTCCACAGCATTAGACAGAAAGCGTATCTTTTCTTTGGAAGATGAGAAACAACCTCAAAAGAGGCATAGTCTGGTGTTTGTTTTTGTTTTAGGGCTCAAAAATGGTAAAATGTCGATTCCCTGAGTCAGGCCAGCCCTCGCAACAAGCTGTATTGAGTCTCTGCTTGCTCACTTTGGGATGAGCGAACTTCTGCAACGGACTCTCCCCAGAGGCACTTCTGTTTACCCTGTTCCTACCATGATACTCATCTTCTCTGGGCTCTTATCTCTGGGTTTGCCACCGACCTGGAAGGGCTCTCACTGAGCAAAAGAAGCAGAATAATTCCTTTTGGCATCTGCTCCTTCATACCTATCTACATCAGCACTTCCTGAAGAAACAGTTCAGTGCACGAGACCAGAGGGACACCTCCCTCCCCCTAAATTTCCCACCAGAGGTGACATTTCCAACTTCCAGTCTCCACCCTCGGTCATCCAAGACGCCACCGCTTGGGAAGAGAAACACGTGGAGATGTCTCCTCACCACTGGTGTCTGCTCTGGTGCCGCAGCCCGTCCTCGCTCCCCTGGAGGCCGAACCGCTGCACGCTTGCTCCACAGCAGCTATGTCTTGGCATAGGTGGTGGGTGGAAGCTCGCCGACTTAGCGAGGCATCTTGGAAAGACGAAGTACTTTGTATTTCTTTGATTTCGCAAGCTGCGCGTGTGCCAAGATAATCCAGGCAGCAGGTGCAGTATGAATGCCTGCCTGGATTATAAAAAAAAGCACCGCAAGCCTGCAAGAAGGAAGCGTTTATGTTTCCGCTGTCAGCGCATCTGCACCACTTACAAAGAAATGCCAGCCACCCTCCTTCCCCTGTGCACCGCTGCTCCTTGCTGTTTGTACAGATGAAGCACCCCCATTTTGCACGGCAAGTCCCCACTGCACAAGGCTTTGCGTATAGCGAATAACAAAACGCTCCAAAATTCACGTACAGCTGCGAAGCGACTTGTAGGAGGCTTGCAGGAGGCCGGCCCAAAGCACCGCATCCTGATATCCCCCAAAGCAGCGCAGCACTCTCACGGTGGACCTCTCCTCCGCTCTGCAGAGGGAGATAACCAGCTGCTTTCCTACCCATGGCGATGAAAGCCAGGTGGGCATTTTTCTTTTGTGCACCAGGGTGGCCTCATTTCTTCGGTGAGGCTGTTCAAGTAACGTGACAGTGCTTAACGTAACCAGATTTTTGGGCTGAGCAGGTTTCCTTAGGCCTCCGAGAGCAACACTAAGTGGGCAGGTATGCAATCTCTTTGAAGGTGCACGTTTATGGCATAGGCAGTAATATATTCAGCCATGCTGTTGACTGGAAAAAGGGACAGAAAAGAGCACTTAGAGACGACCTGGCCAGCCCAGCACCGCTGCTGGGACCCTGCTTTCACTGCTCCTCCAACACCGCATCAGCATGGCCTGTTGCAGCTGTTTCCTAGGCTGCTGTTTTAACCAAAGGGCTGCAGGGATGCCCAGAGCCGGGCACTTTGCAAAGCTGACACAGAGGAACTCGCTGAAAGATGCCAAAAAATTAACTTAATGCTAGGGCACCTGCGGGAGGAGACAGGGAGAGGCTGAGAGCTTTCCTGCTCCGGTTTCCCAAGGGGCCTGTGCCCGCTGTTACAAGGGTGTGAGGGCTTGCAACAGGAAAAAAATGCAGAGCAGACACAAGGCTGCATCGCACCATAAAGGACCTTTTTTTTTCTCCCGCTGAACCGGAGGATCTGCTTTGGCCAGGCAGAAACTCCTGAGCATCATGTGAGGTCTCCACCACACTGCCCATCCCCAGCCCCGGGCATCATGTGATGCGTCTCCGGCGCTGCGCTAGGATTTTCCTGCACCTCCTCCCTGGAATTTGTCACGACTTCTTCCCTGAAATCCCCACGAGGGCCCTAGCAGGGATGAGGCTGCTTTGGCTTGCTGCGGTGCCCTCCGGCCATGGGCTCTGCTGCCCTGCACGCTTCCTCTCTCCCTCACCAGCCCCCTGTTTTATTCTATTAGGGAAAGGAAACAGTTTGGTGACATAATATTACTCGCGGGACTTCAAATCAAATCCACCTCGGGCAGAATGAAGCCGTAACCTCTCCTGTGCCTGATCTGGCAATGACCAGGAATAAATCTATTTAAAAATGCGAGGACAAGGGAGAGCACAAATGCCAAACTCGCAGGGATGAGGGGGTTTTCATTCTCATTTAGCCACTCGCAAACGCAGCTTCTGGAAAGCTTTGGCGAGCCCTGCACAGACGTGGATTATTATTATGATTATCATCATCATCATCACTTAGTCTATTTGTATTTAGCTCATTTTGAAGAAAACACATGCAGCTTTTGGTATGCACGGGACTGGCAGCTCGGAAGCAGAAGGCTTCTGTCTATCCCCCACACCTGGCACCGCGTGGGCAGCCAGAGGCTCCTGCCCAGCATCCCGACGAGCCCCAACCCCGGAGCATCACCCCCGTGTCGGCAGCGGGGGGTCAGCCTCCCCGCACGCTTGCCCTCGATTCCTCCGACGTGGGTGGCGTTAACCCCAGCTCCTTTCCCTGGCCGGCAGCCACGTGGAACCGGCTTCCCCGGGCTGAGCTGGAGCAGGTGATGCCGGGGGGAGAGGCTCCGCATCCCTAATTCCTGCCGTGGGATCCGAGCCTTGGGCTCTCCTTGCCAGCCGGCTCTTCTTCACGCACGGCTTGGCAGTGATTAACCCTTCTGCCACCCGCGCTTGGGAGCCCGCCGTCACCTCCCCTCCGTGGATGCCAGGATGCCCCCGGGGATGGGGATGGGGAGGGAGGAAGAGCTTTCCTGGGAGCACCTGCAGGAAGCTCCGTCCCCTTTTACGCTCTTCCCGTGGTCAAACAGCAGCTTCTGTCCCACCGCTCCCAGTGACAGCTCCCTTGGGCCACATCCCGCCTTCTCCATGGTGGCATCCAGGGCCTCCTGTGCTTTCCAGACAGCCAAGCGGCTGCTCAGTGAAGTGACTGCAAATCGCACTGTTTTCCACCAGGAAAGAGTTCGCTTTTATTTAGAGCAACACATTGGCCCCCTCCATGTGCCAGCCCAGGTGCAGGACCACATCTACTGCCACCTGCGCCCGTTCCTCTCACCGTCACGCGAGTCCTCGCTGCTGCTCTGTCTGGCCGAGCCATGCCTCATCACCGGCCAGCTTCCCACCTGGCTGCCTCGCATGGTTTGAAATAGCAGATTGCATATGATTGTCTTTTCTTTCTCTTTTTTTGCTCATATTTCAACACTGCCTTTGGTCCCTGCGTGCTACTTCTCAGACTTTTATCTGCAAATGCCATTAATGGGTGATTTGTTCCTGCTCTAAGACCTTTCCTGAAAATGTTAAGCTGGGAGCAACGCAACCTGCTGTACCCGGCCCCAAAGCACTCCACGGCTCTGCACGTCTACTGCCCTTCTTTTGGCACGGCCTCACACCCAATCCCACCAACAGCGATCCCCGAAAGCCCTGTTGAAGCCGACACAAGAAAGGGGACCTGGTGAGGAACCGTGCCCGGAGCTTGACTCAAAGCAGAAGCCGCGTTTCTTTCATCGCATGCCAATGTATCTCGCCAGCCTGCAACCAGTGACTGTGGTGGCCAAAATCCACCACGGATTTTGAAGGAGGGGAGGCAGAGAGCATGAGCTGCTGCAGAGCCTTGGAGCCAGGAACAACCTTCTCACCAAGCAGACAGGCCAACGAGCGCCTGTTTGCCAGCAGGGACAACCTCACGTACGCGGGTGACGCACCACCGGGAACGTCTCAGCAAAATTTAGCGGTGGCAGAAAGGAGGTGGAGGTTGCAGCTGGTTCCAGACTAACCTGCCCCCGGGTGCTAAAGCAGTGTTTCAATTCACATTTTAATTATTTAGGGAGCAGGTGCTACATTTGAAGGCTGCGGGTTGCATCCTTCCTCGCAGCCCTGTACTCGCTGATGTCGAGTGGCTCCGTTGGCCAGTTCCATGCAAAGCACAAGATGGGAAATTTCTCTTAGCAGAGACTTTTCTGGACAAAGCCAGCCGCAAGCAAAGAGGCACTGCATGGAGCAATGTCTTGAAAAACCCTCCAAAGCACCAAAGTAACCTGGGCTGTCTTGGTGGACGGACGCTCCAGAATTGCTAGCCTCATTCCACAGTTTAGCATCCTCCTTTCCAAACCTATTCCACCTCCTCCTCAGTGAGGAGCAACATAAATAATCCGCTGTCAGCCCATCTGCTCCTGACCCCACAGCCCTTCGTTGCTGCTGCCTAAATTGGGCTGTGAACTCCATGGGCAAGAGCCAGCTGTGCTGCCTGTCGGTAAAATGCCATACACAGCTCGGTGTCGTAACAAACTGCTAAAACGCGGCGCGACCTGAGCACAAGGTCATTGTCTTGGGAAGCAATCATGAGATTTTCTGCTCTTAATTAAAGCTCATCACATGAAACTGGCCAAAAGAAGCCTCCGGCTAGCCCCGGGGAGGGGATGGACCAGCAAGGCATGAGCAGGAGAAAGGCACAAGAGATCTCAGGAGGCATCAGTCAAAACGCTTCCATTAGGTCCTGGAGCGGGAAGGGAGGACTCTTACGGAGACCGCGGAAAGGGAGAGCCCTTCATCGACAGAAGGGTTCGGCTCGTAGAGCCTGGCAATACACAGGCTAAGTGCGGATGCGCTCGCAGTCTATAAATACACCCAGGGGAGAGCACCAGGGAGGGAGAAGCACCATTTAAACTGAAGGACACAGGAGCACGGAAACAAATGGATAAAAAGCCAGCCATGAATAGATTTACAGCGGATGGCCCTGAGCATCCCAGCATCTGAGCTCTCTCCCAGAGGGAGTGAGAAGAGCAAACAACCACAAAACTATTTTTTTCTGCAAAGTTCAGCCCATTTATGGAAGGGGCCATAAAGGCTCTGATGCTTGTGACAGCCTGAGATGAGGCTCCAACACCCATCAGGACCCTTCTGGGTCTCAAGTTTGGAAGAAAAAAAAATCATGACTAAAATTTTTGGGGGGAGCTTGTGGCTCCCTGGCTGTGGGGAAGGAGAGATGCTCAGGAGGAGAGACAAGACCAAGCAGGTGGAAAAGCACAGGGAGGAACCCATCGTTGGGGAGAGAAAAGGTACACGCCAGGTCCCTTGCTGACCTGCAGCAGCTCCAGCTCCTGCAATAGGACGTGAATTCCCACGGCCCTGTGCAGGTCCATCCCACAGCGCCTGGGGTAAACCCAGCCTGTCCTCTGTCAAGGTCAGACCGACAGCGATGGGGAAACACCGCGGGGTGCCTGGGAGACGCTGGTCCCCAGGATATGCTGCTTGCTGGGGGACCTTGGGGAGCACAGGGCTGAGCTCAGAGAGCGACCCGACAGCACCTAGGACACGCTGGAGCAGAGCAGGTGCCCAACAAAAATATATGTATTTCCTGCTCTCTCTCTGCCTCACCTTTGGGAAGCCAGAACCCTGCAGTGCTCGAATGAAATCATGACAGAAAAAAAAAAAAAAAAGAATAAGGCAGAGAGGGACAGAGGGAAAGAGGAAATTCTGTCACAGAGATTAGAAACAGGCGAGCCTTTGTAGGTCACACGGCGTCCATCACCTCGGGCTGGCACGCTGGCTCTGCTTTGCGCGCTCAGGGTCGGGGGTGTGCGTCCCCCTCGCCCAGCAGCAGCCCCGGCACAGCGGTCACAGGCAGGGCTGTAAACAAGCCTGGACGGACGGACGGACCAACTGCCCGCTTTAATCACGTCCTCAGCCATCTCGGGGCTCTCCAGCCACCCTCAAGTCACGTCACCCAGACAGGACCCCCGCAGATGGACGGACGGCACCCCCCATGCCCACCTTCCCTTTAATTCCCTGTTCCCCTCACGATGCTTATTTATTTTATCTTATTTTATCCCTCCCCAGCTGTGCAGCTCGCACCTCCCCTGCGAGCGCCGGTGCGCATGTGTCCCCTGGCTCCCTCTCCCTGCCCTCCCTCCTCCGCTCCCGGCCCAGACCTCAATCTCTCCCGCGCCGGCTCCTGCTGCGGCTCGCTGCCTTAATCCCAATGACCTTCCTGTGGAGACGCACCGGCCCCGCCGGCGCCCACGGCATGGGGGGGAAAGAGTTGCAGGGAAAAGCGGCTGGGGGGGGTGAGAGGAAGAAGAGGAAGCACAGAGCCCCCCAGCTCGCCCAGGCACGGCCAAGCCCCGCACACCCTGCAGCATCGCCTCCAGCCCCCCAGCACCCCACGTCCCAGCACCTGCGACCCGCCACAAGCCCTCCCGCACCGCGGGGGTGACATGTGGGTGTTCCCACTGCCCCCGAAATGGATGGAGAAGGGGGCAGAGCCCACCCTGGCTCACCCCTTCTCTCCCCAGGGACGAAAGCCCAAAGCAGAGCGCGCTCACCCCACGTGGCCCCACATCCACGCGCATGGATGTATATACGTACGTGCGGCCGTACATCCGCGTGCGCGAGCATGCATGTGGATATATGTACGTGGAGGTATGTACACACGGAAATATACACACCTGGAGGTGGATCCAGATATCCAAACACACATGCCTATGTGCAGGTACATCCCTGAACGTCTACAGAGATGTGTGCATACGTGTGTGCACGGATACGTACGCGGGGAGACGCAGCAAAGCGAGCGTGCGTACCCGTGTATGTGCACAGCTGCGCGCACACGCAGGTCATGGACACATTTTGCAGCGCACGTGATGTCTGTAGTTTGAAGCGACACAGCACCGGAATATATCATGCCACACGCGGGGATTTCATTGCGGTGTAACACACGGCAAGCGTACCGCAGAGGCAGAACGCACCTATCTACGTCTGTGCGGGGAGAGGCGAGGACGGGGCCGGCTGCCAGCCCCGCCGCCGTGCCCCCGCGTCCCGCCCGGTCCCGGCCCCCGGTCCCGGCCCCCGGTCCCGGCCCC
>VXAL01000181.1:0-42366 GCA_013399475.1 Chauna torquata | reverse complement strand
GAGTCAGGGCCACGCACGGAGCTAGGAAGCGGAGAGTTTATACAGCAAAATGCGGTCCTTTGGTGGTTTTTTTGTGTTTTGTTTTTTAGTTCTGTTTGTGGCAGAGGGGAGGCGTTGCAGGGAGCGAGGTCGAACCTGCGGAGCGTCCCACGCGTGTTGTAATCAGCTCCCCTCTCGCCTCACCCGCAGATGCAGCCCGCGTGGGCCCCCGTTCCTTGCTGCTCTGTGGCGTTATCCAGCCCGTGGAATCGCTTAGGCAGGAGAGACCTCCAAGATCATCCAGTCCGACCCTTAACCTAGCACTGAATGTTTCGGGTTTGAGGCTCTTTAGGAGGTGCTCTCCGCGGGAAGCGCCAGGCCGGCCCCATCCAGCCCAGGAGCGCTGAGCTCACAGCAGCACCGCAGCCGCCTCCCAGGGGACCAGGGAGAGGTCTGGGCGCTGCGGGGGCATCTGGGAGACATGGCAGCCTCCAGCGAGGCGCCCGCACGCTTGTTTCCATCATGAAGAAGCGGTTAGGTGGGGAACATCACCCCTTCAGAATGGTGGCCGGCCATCGGGGTGACATCCGTGGCTGCCTGGCATTGACTCCGGCCTGAACATATCCAAAGCCCAGCTGCTCAAATACTTTGCTGGGTGAAGATGCTCCACGCCACGTTTCCACCAGGCAAACCACGGGATGCCTCTAGCTCTTTATTGCTGAGAAATTGAGCTCAAAGGCTGACAAAGCAGCGTGACCGGCTGGACCGCTTACGGCCCCGTCACCTCCAGACCGCGCCTGTGCACAGATCCACGTCAGCAGCAAGCGAGCAGATTGCAGACCAGTTCGGTGGCGAACGTGCTCAACTCGCCCCAGCACCACTTCATCCTGCCGGAGGACAAATTTGTTTTATTGGCGGAGTCTATGGCCCAGCCCCGCAGTTCCAGAGCTGCGTGTAGGAGCTAAAGGCCAACGTAGGGGAGATAAAAGATCAATTAAAGCCCAGCCTTTGGTTGCCCATTAGCAGCAGCTGCAAGCAGCTGTTCCTCATGCTTTGCGGGGCACCTTCTGAGGGGCAGGTGGGGGACAGAGGATGGGCAGTCCCCCTTCACATCCAGCCATGCACGGCTCCGTTTGGGAAGATGAGCTGCACGGCCGGACCCTCAGCCCTCCAGTTCATGCTGGAGGTTCATACTGGTGCTCTTCCCAGGCTCAGGCAGGCAATGAAACATCCTCCTCACAAAGCATCCGTAAGGGTCCTCCAAACAAAGCATCCTTCATTCTTTCACGCTAAGTAAGCAGCCTTCCCGCACTGAACGGCTCAGCTCTCAGTTACACCCGCGCAGCCGGCAGCAGGATTTGGCTCTATAGGTAGGTGTTTGCTTCAACTATTTAATTAATGTTTGCAGTAACTTGATATGATCATAATGTGCAGCCCTTCCGCTGCACCGGTCAGCATCCCAGCGGTGGGAATTCAAGTGGCTTTGGCGCGAGGGGGAGACATGTGCTGCAGGGAGGACGCGGCCGGCCCCGGGGACACTGCCAGCCCTGGGGACGTCGCCAGCACAGGGCTTTGCCCTGATCTCCCCGCAGTGTCAGGGGCCTCCTGGATGCTCCCAGCTGAGCTGGGCTGTTAGGTTTTTTGTCCAACTTGATTCCTGATGCCGTGCCAGTTACCTGAAGCCGGGGCTCAGCGCGTGCTAACCCAGCTGAGGCTGTTGGGCTGACCCAGAAGCAACGCGACACCCGGGCACTTTGAGCGAGACCAGCAGCCGTTCCTCCAAGTGACTGCCCTCCGGCTGCTGGAGCACGGGTTGGATGACACCGGAGCCGCGGCCGATGTTTGGATCTGCAGGGAGAATGGGGGCTCAGTGGGACACCCCTGAAGTCCCAGCATCCCAGCCCCAGCCTGTGACAAATCGGTGGGACCTCTGCCGAGCTGCTTTGGGCTCCTACCAGTGAGCTGCCCCTGGAGCTCCCTGCTCCCTTGGCTCTCGCATCCACTGGGTAGGTGTCCTGCATCTCTCAACCATGTAACAAATGCAATACCTACAAACTGACCTTTATTACTTTAATCGGTGCCTTTTACTTTATTACTTTAATCGGTGGTTTTGCTGTCCGTGTAGCCCTCAGGATTAAAAAAGGAGACTCCAGTGGCTGCCAGGACTCTGCTAACTGACACCGAGGGAACGCGCTACAACCCCGGTCTGAGGATCAGAGAGGCTTCAGGGCATTTTTCAGCCAAAGTCATGGGTCAAATCAGGTATCCTGCAATGGCACTCACGCAATTTCAGGTCTAGGGAAGTCTGAGAGAGTTTCTGCAGTCTGGTCCTATCTGAACTCCCTGTGCCGAAGGAGGGAGAGTGAATAATTTATCTCCTGTCCTCCAGCTCCCCCCGTTCAGGTTTCATCTCTGCTTCACCGCTACACTGAAGAGATGCTTCCATGCAAGCTCCTGCGTTTGCAAGCCATGGGCATGAGCAGAGCCAGCGTCACCCAGTGACAGAGCTTGTCTTCGTGGTGCTTGTTGGTATGCCGAGAGCAGTTGTACGTGGAGCAAGAGAAATAATGTGTGAATAGTATGAATGACAAAATCTCCAGACAGGTTCCAAACTAAGTCTTATTTTTAGTTCCTCTTTCACGCATAACTTTAGTGCTTACATTGTTCTTACTGTTTATTATTAATTCAGCAGTAGCACAGAGAGGCCCTAATTGGATTTAGAGCTGTGTTGAACCAAGCACCATGGAAATACACAGTGGGACACAGTTCCTGAAGAACAGGCAATCTGCTTGAGAACATGTCCCTGCAAGAAATAATTTATTTGATGCCTTTTGATGTTTTGACATACGCAAATAAGCAAAACGAGTGCCAATGTTAGCAGTAAAACCTATTTTATCTTATTAATTTTTAAATAATGTTTTCATTCCTTTGTTGTTACTACGTTTATTCACCTTGCCTAATGTCTTTTTTAAGGTATGATGAAGATTTGTCAAGCATTTTTTGAGTTACAGGTCATTACAGACTCCTGTGACTACAGAGCTACTTAATAAAAACAGCTACACATTATGTCAGGATTTTCTGTTGAGGCATGCTTTCACTCACAGCTTTGAGCAAGCACGTTAAATTTTTGTAGAAAAAAAAAAATTAGTCTATTCAAGAAGGCTGACTGCAGCAGTACACACTTTCTAGTGCTAAGTACGTCTGAAAAATGACACTGGGATATTGTTTTGGACAATGTAATAAACGACACATTTAAAGATTTATTTAAGAAGTTGCATGTGTTTTATTATGTACCTCCCTTTAGATTTTTTTGTTTTTGTTTTAAACTAAAATATAGCATTGCCTGTTATTACCTGTAAGTGTATACACTTAAATTTTCAAGAAACTCTACAAGGTATTCAATGTGTAATTATTTTCGTAGTTCCATCTCAGAAACTTCATTTCAGGGAAGACTTATTTGCTTCAAAGCACTTTCTCTTACCTAATGCATTCAGTATTGGCTGGCCAGTATACTCAGTGCATGCCGCTGTGGAAGAAAACCAAGTATGTCCTAAACTAATTCACAAAATTCAGCCAATTCAGATTTCCAAGCTGGCTAGGCAAACTTGGCTGTGTCCTGACAACCGTGGGTAGCTCTGCATAAAGCAGATTACAGCCAGGAGAGCCCGCCTCCGCCTTGGTCCTTCCACTCTGAGGCAAGCTGGTGGCAAGCTGGTGGGCAATTTAAAGACCAGCAACATCCACAAAGCACCCAGTGATACCCGCCTCGCCTCTTCCTGGGCTCGATTACCGCTCAGCTACGAGCCCATCTTGCATCAGTCACACCGGGTCTTGCCGCTTGGCCTCTGACATCGCCTGCAGCTGAGGGCTCCCCTTTCGTAACACAGGGGAGACGCTGACAGCAGCTCGAGGGGGCCTGACGCCGAATGCTTCCCACAGGCTGAGGCTATCGCGGCGCCTCTGGCCGCCTCCTGCTCCTCTCCCTGCCACCCCAAGCGCCAGCAGGGCACCGTGCCAACGCCGTCCTCCTTCCAAACCGCTCCTAGGGCGGGTGGGTGAGCGCACAGGCCGCTTCATGCGGAGCCGCGCTGCCTTCTGAAAAACGCGCAGCTGCGTACCCGGCAGCGGCCAGCGCCGACGACGGAGAAGCCGAGGTGGGCACCGCAGGCCCGGCAGCGCCCTCCCCGGGACAAGACGGCGCTCGCGACCCCCTGAATCTGGCGGGCCGGGGGACGCCCGTGCCCTCCAGGCCCGCACCCGCGCTCGTCCGCCCCAGGCCGTCGGCGGGACGGGGCAGCCCGGAGGGGCCGGCCCGGCAGCGGCCGCTGGGACTCGAGGCGCAGGCAGGGCCCCGGCGGCGACGGCCGCCCGCAGCGCCTTCGCCGCCATTCTGACCCCGCTCACCACCCGTAGCGCCGCTCGCGCGGTGCTCTCGCGAGACCTCCCGCCCTGCGTGTCTCGTCGCTGGGGGCGGGGCGCCTATAAATACCGCGCGGGCGGCGCCCTCCGGCCCTTCCGGCCCGGCGCGGGGACAAGATGGTGGGTGCTGCTGGCGGCGCTGCCGGGGCCCGGCCATGCCATCCCTCGGGTATCGTCTCCATCCCGGCCCCGGCTGCTGCCCGGCCCCGGTCCCGCCGTACGTCTCCCCTGCGGGAGGCGGCGCGGGGCTCATTTTGGGGCTCCGCCGCGGCAGGCGCCGTGGGCGGGCGAGGCTTTGCCTTGGGGACGCGGGCCGGGCCCGGTGCCTGCGGGTGCGGGGTCTCTGTGGCGGGGATGGTGCCAGAAGGGCGCTTGGTCCGTGGCGGGGACTGTGGTCCCTACCTTTTTGAAAGGGATGGGGAGGTGTTTCTTCTTGGTGAGCCGCTGGCAGTAACGTCTGCTTGCCTAGGCAGTCAGGCCGCGGTGTGTTCCAAGGTCGGGAGCTCGGACTTTAGTGTTCAGGGTGAGACTTCGTTTCTCTGTTCGCTCCTGCTAGAACAGCGAGGCCACGGAGGGGCTTCGAGCGTACAGAGTAGTTCGTCTGAAAACGCAGTTCGCCGCCTTTCAGCTATAGAATGAAATTGCGTGGTTGAATGTGTCACTCCCATGCAGAGGTATTGTGCTGGCAGCCCTCAGTTTTATGTAGGTGCCAAAATTAAGTTTTGCTGGGCCCTGCCGCAAGATTTGCAATCTTAACAAAAACAGTTTTTTTGATGCGGCTAAACTTACTTTGCCTAATGCAACTTCTGTAGTGTGTTTTTTTTAAGACATTTTTTTGGTTACTGTTTGTTGCTCCATCTTTAGCTATGCTATTTTTCTTAAATTTGCGTGTGAGATTGGATGGGCAATTCTTTATTGGGCTGAGCATCCTCAGGACAGAACCCAACATTACTTGGCTCTTAGGTTGTGGAGGGAGACTGCAGGGCTGGTAGGGGACTGCATTTCTACCCAAAACAACTGGCTCAAAGATGGACATTAAAACGTTTCCTATCACCACCTCAACTTGGAATTGTTTTTACAATGCTTATTTTTATAGTTTCATCAAAACATTGTAAAATTATTAGTGCCTCTCCATTGTTAGGTTTCTGGGGCGCACTGAAATTCTGGTGGTGTGCTGTAACCACGTTACAGCTTGTGTGCTTCTGTAATTAGAGTGGTGATTGGCGATTTCTTAAAATGAGCTTGAAAGTGAGGGGACATTCAGGAAACCTAGGAAGAATGTAGTTGAGGCATAAGAATTATGTTGTTAAAACATTATAATGAACTTTAGAAGCCAAGCAGCTGATACTGTCAAAAATTTTGAGAAGGTAAGATGTCTTTTGGTATATGCATAGTATGTATACACATTAAAGATGAGAACTGGCAGCTGGCCATCAGATGGGCATAAGTGAATCTCTGAAGCAAGCATTAAATATTTATTTTCCCTTTCTAGTCTCACCGCAAGTTCTCAGCTCCCAGGCACGGGTCTCTGGGCTTCCTGCCCCGCAAGCGCAGCAGCAGACACAGGGGCAAGGTGAAGAGCTTCCCCAAAGATGACCCCAGCAAGCCTGTCCATCTCACTGCCTTCTTGGGGTACAAAGCTGGGATGACCCACATTGTCCGTGAAGTCGACAGACCTGGATCCAGTACGTATTAATGTTCCTGTTAGCAGAGGAGGAGGTTTGCTCGTTTTATGAACGGTGAAAGATGACCTGTTTATAGGTAGCCCTGGATTTTAGTCCTAGCTTGACTGTGCTGGATTGAAAGCCCTTCTTGAGTGGGTGTCTCTGAGTGGGTGGGGCATACAGCCCCCCAGCCCCCTCCTACTTACGATGTCCCAGCAGCAAGACTTTGTGTCTAGCAGCGTTCGTATTCTTAAGTCCTCTTTCTGATGCACATAGTGACTTGCACAGGAGCCTGACGTTTTGGTTCAGCTGTACTCTACCAGGCTGCTTACGATGACTTCTTGATGGTCAGACAAGTAAATCGCTTTTGGTGTTTTTTGCTGATAACAGAGACTTGAATGTAGTTCTGTTACTACCATCCACTTTGCTTATGAGGCTTTCTCTGCTTCCCACTGAGCCAGCCTCAAGTTTCTTCAAGGCTCTAAGTTATTGCTTGTAGCAGTATCACTTGTTCCATTTTGTCATACATCTTCTTTGCCTTTGTGAAAAGAATTTGAGTCACGTAACCTTTCTCATGAAGGATTTGAGAGTGAGGAAGAGCAGAAGGTGCTTAACAGCTGGTGCTAGTGTTAACTGTTGCATTGTATTTGTTTTAATCCAGAGGTGAACAAGAAGGAGGTGGTTGAGGCAGTCACTATAGTAGAGACTCCTCCCATGGTCATTGTGGGCATCGTTGGCTATGTGCAGACTCCCCGTGGTCTCCGCAGCTTCAAGACCATCTTTGCTGAGCACATCAGTGATGAGTGTAAACGTCGCTTCTACAAGAACTGGTAAGAGCAGGATTTTTTGCTCATTGACTTAAACTGTTTTTTTTTCCTGGGTTGCAAGTTATTCTAGTACAGCTTCTTGAGGCAGCTTTTTGCAGTTAGTGTTTGGCTTTGATATCCTGGCCTAATAACATGGCTTCTTGATAAGGGGTTGACAGTGTTGGCTTTTGCCTGAGAGCTCCTTAGCAGGCTACACATGATGATATTTCGACGGGCGGACATAAGGAAATCGCCTCTGGCGCTTGTTGTTGAGTGTCGAGTCCTGACTGTAGCCCTGTTTTCTCAGGAAAGGGAAAGATGAGTGTTACTTCTGATTACTGTTCCAGGCACTGTTGTTGTGATTCAAAGTATGCACATTTGCCTGAGTATGGCTCCAGCGTGTCTCGAGCTTACAGCCTGTTTATGAACTTTGCAGGCAGAGAAGATGTCAGAGTAGTGCAATAGTTCTCATGGGTGTCACAGTAATGACCTAACTGTCAGGTATAGCTCAGGCTTACAAGGGGGAAGATGGTGTTCTGCAGCAGGTAGCAGTCATCTGACACGATTGCTCTAAAGATCTGTTTTTCTGTTGTTGTTCAACGTCTCTCTACAGTCTTTTGTCTTCTGTACTGTGAATGTTAATGTGCTTTGGGATTCATGGCAGCTCCGCTCAGCTTTGGCAATCTTGCCTTTGTCTGATGAGCTCCAGGCTCCGCTTGCCAGTGGAAAAGATTCCTTAGAAGCTGGCAATGAGCCGAAACCAGCTAAGGTGGCAGCTCCTTCCGCTCGTCCCCCCCCTTCCCAGGGGGATTGATGAAGGGCTTAGCCAAACCTTGTCTCTGCTCTGCTCCTGAAGGCACAAGTCCAAGAAGAAGGCCTTCACCAAATACTGCAAGAAATGGCAAGATGAGGAGGGCAAAAAGCAGTTGGAGAAAGATTTCAATAGCATGAAGAAATACTGCCAGGTTATTAGAGTCATGGCTCACACTCAGGTAAGTGTCTACAGGACTCAGAGGAAACAACTAAGGTTGCAAGCACAAAGCTTGCTCTGTTTCAGTAGTGAGATTTCTGCCTACCCTGTAGTCTGGTGATAACTGCTAAGCATGTGATAAACACCAGTGGTCTTCATTCTGTACAAAGTGTACGCTCACAGTATGTGTGAGTAGCCTTGAGGGCAACCGTGGACGGTCTTCTGAAGCAGCGCTCAGAAGAGACTGAACCATAACGCTACTACCTGGACTCCGTCCTCTGCTGGTACCAGGTGCACCTGGGCTCTCAGTTCCAGCTACAAATGAAAATCGGCCAGATTCTTAACACTAGGGTTTGCGTGGTTGAGTAACTTCAAGCTGTTCTGTAGGGCCTGCAAACACTCAGAGGCGTTCAGTGGCTTCTGCTGCTCAGAGGAGGTGCATTGCTGAGCAGTGGTGTCTCCCTAGCTGTCAGTGCTCTGCCAGGCTTTCTTGGGAGATGTAATTAAACCTTTGAGTTGGCTGTAAGTGCAGTAAGATGTCTAGTCATGACTTTGCTGATTTTAATAGAACTAGCTTCCGGTACCTAGACAGCAAAGACAACATAGCAGCTGCTGTTGATACCTGTATCAAGCCCGCTGTGCTAAATATAATAGAAGTAACTGTAAATAGGACCCTGCCCAAAGTGTACTGCAGTGCCGTGGGCTTTGTCTCCTGTTGTTGCTGGATGGTACCCGACTGGTAGCTGTGGGGTTAGAGGCACTTACTAATCCTGTGTTCCCATGGGTGGCATCTAACTTCCAGATGCTGTGAGTTGTTGTTTAAGCCACAACACAACCTTTCCCTTTAGCATAGGGTCTTTTACTTCTGTACTTTGAAGTTTGTATCTTGGAAACAGTGTGTTCAGTTACAAAAAAGATCAGGCCAGGACTAGAATGAAACTGGGGTAGTTGATACAAGGTCAGTCTTGGATGAAATCTAGTTCCTGTTTTTCTTCTAGATGCGCTTGCTTCCCCTGAGACAGAAGAAGTCTCACCTGATGGAGATCCAGGTGAATGGTGGCACTGTTGCTGAGAAAGTGGATTGGGCTCGGGAGAAGCTGGAACAGCAGGTGCCTGTGTCAACTGTCTTTGGCCAGGATGAGATGATAGATGTCATTGGAGTCACCAAGGGCAAGGGATATAAAGGTAACCGTGTGGAAGTTTTGTCATTGGGGTACAACTTTAAATGAAGTCTTGGCCTTGAGTTTTCACCAATGTGTAGGCTAAGAGCTGAGGAGGTACTGTTACAGTTCGGTGATGAGACCATGGAATAAGCGCTGGGCACAGCGCCTGACATCCATGAGGAGTCATTCCATGCTGCCTTCCTTCTGAGAACACAACCCAGGGACAGCTGGGGAGGAGGGAGTGTGGGCAGTTCTGGGACAAGGTGCTTCAAGAAGAGCAGTTAATTCCTTGGGTGCTGGGTCTGGGTTTCCTGCAGTTCAAAAAGTGTCTCAAACTTTAGTTGAACAATTAACAACATCACAGCTTGAGAAGAGTTAGTATACTGTTCTGGTTTCTTGTTCCAGGTGTTACCAGCCGTTGGCACACCAAGAAGCTGCCCCGCAAGACTCACAGGGGTCTGCGCAAAGTGGCCTGTATTGGCGCATGGCATCCTGCTCGTGTGGCTTTCTCTGTGGCCCGTGCTGGACAGAAGGGCTATCACCATCGAACTGAGATCAATAAGAAGGTGTGTGCCTCTGAACCACTGGGAAGGAACTAGAGCTGGCCAGGGTCACTTGCTTCGTGAGAGTGAATAGGGCAGGGTTTTGTTCCAGTAGCTTAGCTCTGAATGTAATTTTGGGGACTCCAACCATAGTCTGATATGTCGGATAACCAGAAAATTCTTGTATGGCCGTATGTTTTCAAGTACAACAGATATTTTTTTCTCCAGCCCAAAGCAGAAGTGTTTGCATTTTGACAGGTGCCTCGCCCTTTCTCCTACTGCTTGCTTAAGTAGAAATTCATGTCATTTTAGATCTACAAGATTGGCCAAGGTTACCAAATCAAGGATGGAAAGCTGATCAAAAACAATGCATCGACTGATTATGACTTGTCTGACAAGAGCATTAACCCTCTGGTGAGTTGTTGGAGCTGTGTGGAGAGAGTTGCAGTCTTGTGAGGCAAATGGGTGTGGTGCAGGATGTGAAATGATTCAATGAAGAGCTCTTGAGGAAAAAGCTGCTGTGGGAGATGGTGCTGCTGCTGAGTCATTCTCAGTATTGACTTGTGTAACTTTTGCTTACTGCATTTAATATTTGGCAGCAGTGTAGAGGGATATTACAAGCCTAGGAATGGTACTCATGTAAATAAGGAATACTTCAGCCAGGAAAGCAGTTTCTGCTGTTTTGTCAGCCTCTTAATGTTGCTGCTGTTCTTAGCAGAAGTCATACAGCAGCGAGTAAATTGCTGTAGCAAGAAACTTGATCAGTGAAAGGTAATACAAGAAATGGGATTTCAGTGAATGTAGGAATGGCCAAGACCCAGAAGTGGTGCAGGAACATCAGGCAGTAGGCGTGCGTGTGATTGCTGATCTTGCCTCACAGTGAGCACTAACTGTTCTCTCCCTGCTCAGGGAGGCTTTGTCCACTACGGTGAGGTGACCAATGACTTCATCATGTTGAAAGGCTGTGTTGTTGGGACCAAGAAGAGGGTCCTAACCCTGCGCAAGGTGAGTAGTACAGACACCTGTCAGATGGCTTGGAACAACTCAGATCAGCTGCACTGTCTCTGATACAGGTGTCTTCGTTGCTGTGGGGATTCATTTAGGCAGCTAGAAAGACCTAAAAGACTACTGCTGAGCACATGCACACAAAACCACCTGGTATTAATGTCCTCTGGAATAGCATGGAGGTCCTTTCCCCAGTTGTTTCAGTCCAGGTCTGTTTGTAAGGAAGGATGCACTTCCTTGTGGATTACAAGGACGCTGGCAGGCAGATTTGGGCTTGCCTGCTGATGCTGGTGTGGGCTGAGCAGTCTTCAACCTTACAGACTGAAGGTGTGGGCTGGCTTATTAGTAAATACTGCTCACGTAATGGCAGCTGAACCATGAGGTCAGAGCAACTTAAGAGGTGTTACCCATGGAGGTGATGAGTCACCGGTGTGCTGCCATGTTGAAAGGGCGCTGCTGCTGTACTCACCTGGCGTCTCTTGTAGTCCCTGCTTGTGCAGACCAAGCGTCGGGCCCTGGAGAAGATCGACTTGAAGTTCATTGACACAACCTCCAAATTTGGTCATGGCCGCTTCCAGACAGCTGAGGAAAAGAAGTCTTTCATGGTACGGTCACTTTCAGAATCTTGCAGGTTTATCAGTGTTGCATGTATCTTGTGTTATCTTCTGGCTAATGGCAGTTTATAGCTTGGCTGTTGGGCTGCCACAGGGCCAAAATATGCTGTTCTGTGACACCCGTGGGGACTTGTTTGGCACTGCATTTTGTCTGAGAACAGCTCCGGGCACTGGTGCTTGCAGTGGGCTGTGGGTGGCATTTTCAGTTTGTCACTTGAAAAAGCAGATCTGTAGTCACTATGTGCTTTCTCAGTGTCAGGCCTGTGCAAGAGCAGGGTGCTGGTCAGCTGCTTGGTGGATGCGCAGGAGCTTCCCCACTAGGTGGCACTCCAATTGTTCTCCACTAAATGGGAAGTCTAGTTTGGTGCAGTGTGGCTGCACCAAGTTCAGCTTTCCTCTGAAGCCTTTAGCTGTGGGGTTGGGACTTGGGATTTCCAGCAGATGGCATCGTTGAAGACTTGCTTGTAGCGAGATGAGAAAAATTAAGTTTAAAAAAAAAAAAGCAACATTGTGATTGGGATGTGATGTGGTCATCAGTGTGGAATAGACAGACTGCTGTTAACTTTTTTTTTCCTCCAGGGACCACTCAAGAAAGATCGTATTGCAAAAGAGGAAACAGCTTAATGTGTGGAATTCTCTTGTGTTCTGTGGCCTTTGTGCTCTCAGACCAAAAAATAAAGATTTTAAAGAACTTAAGTTTGTCTGTTGGTTTATATATAGCCACATTGAGCCTGGTACTCTGGCTGCAGGCTCTGTGCATGGGATCAGCCAAACCAAAGAATCAGATCTCGTTCATGAGCACCCAAATCATAACAGGGTTCTTGCAGTGACAGCTGCTTTCTCATTTACTTTTTCCAGACAGCAAAGATTTTGGGGCAGAGCAAGGCTCTTACACATGGTTGTATGAACGTGTTTGCAATTAACTGAGGCATTCCACATGCTAGTTCTCTCCTTTGAGCTCCTTTGAATTGAACTGATTTTGAAATTAATGAATGAAACTACCTCAGATAGTTGAAACAGTAAGTTTTGTGTAGCTGCCTGGGTTAGGTGGCTGATGCTGCCTGTTGTAATGGGAGTTTTCCAGCTTCCATGTGATAGGAGATGTAACCTGCACTGTGGCCTCAAATGCGGTTTGTTGGCTGTTGATGAGAGGAGTAGAAGGCAGCAGGTAGCACGACAATTCCTAGCTCCCATCAGCTTGGTTCACTTGAATCTGTTCCCCATCCCTGCTGAAAGGCTCCGTCTGCTGGTGTGGGGTAATTGCCTGGAGATAGGAAATGGGCTTGCCTAGGAGGAGAGGAGGGTGACATTTTCATCCTGGTACCAACAGTAAGTGCAATTTGAGGAGGGAGGGCTGCATGTGCTGCTGGTGTTGCATTACTGGCTGACTGAAAATATTGCCCCTGTCCCAGGGAGACGTTTTGGCCAGTGTTCCCAGCTCAGTCTGCCAGTGAAGGGCAGAGGAGATGGTGCCTGTGCACAGATCAGCTCTGATCTGCGTGAGTCCCAGCTGAAGTGCATTGTATTTATGGGAGCGGTGGTGTTATACCAAGAAAGGCAGCACAGTCCTGAGCCCTCGGGTGCCTCCAGCCACAATAGTGAGATCACTCGTGCTTCGGGCCATAGCCTGACTGAAGGCTCATGTAAATTTAGATAACTGCGCTGGTGTAGCCTTTGCTGACCATAATTGGAGAGGAGGCAGTGATTAAGGCAATAACCCTCTGGATTTACACACCAAATGAACTGACACGTGGAGCTGCTCTGAGACAAACCCAGACTGATGTTATTTGCTCTCATTGAAATGGGAAACAATAGATGTAGAAAATATTTTTTGTGGTGATGTGTAAGAACCTTTTAAGAGTTAAAAGGTGGCCAGAAGGAGGAAAAACATTTACCTTGTTTCCCTAGAAACCAGACTCCATGACTGCACAATCTGGCTGGCTCCCTGTCAGCCTCATTTAACACATGAACCTGTTGGCTGATTTCAGCCAAGTGTAACAAGAGAGGTCTCGACCACCAATTTTTTTTTTTCCTTCACAAGTCTCCCTCAAATTGGCAGGTAGGTAGAGCAGATCCCTAAATTAGCATTCCCCCAATGCAGGAAAGTGGAATTTCCAATCTCTGTCCATTTTGAGGCAAGAGCTTCATGAGTAGCTCTGAAGATGGAGGTTTTCTTGCCTGTTAGGGAGCCTTGATCTCTTTGCTTGGCTGTGAGTTGACCATTTTAAAGCGCGTATGCGCTAGTTGGCCAGCCAGTGCATGGCTCTAAGCCAGCTGTATCTGCTACTTTGATCAAACTGGTCAGGGATGGTGGAGGGAACTGGGATTATCAGGCTAAGCAGTGAGGTGTTGGGGATGAAAATTTATGGCAAATTATGCACTGCTAATTTTGCCTGGCTGAAAATCTTTCAAGCCTTCTTGTTTTACCAAATGGCACCTTGTGGCAGGGTCTCCAGTGGTGGCTGGGGAGCTGGTGAATTTATTTCCAAGTGGTAATGACAGCGGAGGGAATTTTTAGTCAGATTAGCAGCTAATTAAAAGGAAGCAATCTTGAAGAAATGCTCTCCGTGTTGGGGATCCTCAGTGCCCATCTAGCGGGAGGAGCCGTTTCAGCTGGGGACCTGATGCCGGGGTTTTGTTTGTTTGCTCTTGAAGGGGTGGTTGTTTGCTGATATTGGCTGGGGACGATGACACAGAATTGTGTATTTATCCTTTTTCCTCCTGAAAACCTGGGGACAAGAGGACACCCGGCATCAGGAGGTGGCGCTCCTCCCTCTGTAGATGCTGGTGGCAGAAGGTGAGCAGGACACTTGTCCCCAAGGCCAGCAGAGCTGGCCTGGAGAAAATTCCCACTTGGCTGAGGCTTGGTCACCCAGGGCTCCTTGAAATGTTCTGATACCACCCAGGCACCGAGCACTGGGCTTTGGTGCGAAGCCACCCAGATCCATGGGAGGCACCCAGCAGAGCCACGTGGGTGGGAGAAGCTGTGGGATGCGGAGCTGGGGCAAGTGTTGCGCTCCCGACGCGTGGGTCCGGCTGGCAGCCTCTTGCCCTGAGCCTGCCTTCCGCGGAGCCTCCGTCCATCCAGAGTGGCAGGGACAGCCCCCATCGCAACAGGCAGCAGTCGATGCAGGTCACACATTGGTCCCTGCAGCCCAGGGACAAAAATGGGCTTCTCTGCCCTAGAGCCAAGGTTTTAATTTTTTTTTTTTTTAGTATTATCATTTTTTAATGACTTAACTTCACATTGAGCTTTTTCTGTCCGGCACGGTTGTCTCATCACCAACCACAACCGTATCTCCAGCGCAGCAGCTTGGAAAGGGTCCTGCGCCCCAACGATGCTCGGAGCAGACCCCTTCTCCCGCAAGCTGTGGGGGACAGGCACAGCCCGGCCCCCGCTGCTCGGCTCACGCAGCACCGTGGGAACGCGCCCCGTCCCAGCTGGAGCGCTGCGGCTGGGAAGTGGGGCCGGCTTTCACCCCCGGCATCTGGAAACCCTGGCCTCAAACCCGGTGCTCCCCAGCTGCCGGCAGCGCAGGGGCTGGGACCGGCGCTCCCGGGGGGGCTGCTTTCACAGCCTTCCCGCGGCACATCTGTCTCCGGCGCTGCCTCTTCCCAGCTCCTTCCCTCGCCGGAGATGAAACAAGACGCAGCTGCGATGCTCGAGCGGAGACATTAAAAGTGCGTGAGGCTGCCCGGGGGGAAGGAGCGGGTTCAAGTCGGGGGTCTTGGCTCTTGCAATTAGCTTCACAAGTGGCCCAGCTGACACCGCCGCCTCGCACCCCGGCCCCTGCCTTTGATCTGGGTGACAGGCAGGGAGCTTCATGTACGCTTGACATGGAAGAGGAGCTTATTAACGTGCCCCGGGGGAGGCGCGGCCGGGTTCACGCGGCACGCAGCGCGCGCCGAACCCAGAAGGTCTCTGCACATGTCTGCGGGTTGGCTCGGGCAGGTTGGAGGCTGCTGCTCCGCCGTCCCGGTGCTGGCGGAGCAGCCGCGCCGGCCTTTCTCGAGCTTTCGTTTGATTTGCAGGGCCCCTGCGCGGTTCCCTGCGGAAGCGCAAAGCGGCTTGGTGCCCGAGGAGCGTCTGGCCGCTCACCAGCCCTCAGAAGCGCCCGCGGGACCCGGTGGCTGCAAACAGCAGAGCCAGGGCCCAGCGGAGGTCGGGTCCTCCCCGTGCAGAACAAGGGGGGTGCCCTCGGCTGCACCCCTATTGAGACCCCGCAGGCGCTGCAGGGACCTGGGACGGTGGCACATCCATGCACGGGTGCTCTGGGTCCAGCAGCACTGGTGTTTCTAAAGTCCCGGGTTCAGTGCTGCTCGCCGGGACAGCACGGAGCTTACGGGAGGCCACGTGGCTTTTGGGAAGCCCTTTCATCCCCCCCACCAGCACAGCGCTGGGGAATCATGTGTTTTTGTGGCAGCCGCTGCACAAAGCGGGGAGGACTAAATATATCTCCTGCCACCTCCTGACTTCCCCAAAACGTGGGCGCGGGGCTGGGACGGATGCTGTGCCGGGGTCCCCAGGGACACTCGGTGCCATTTAGGAGGCAGAGCTGGGGCTTGGTCCCCTGCTGGTCCCACAGCACCACGATGCCAGGGGAAGCTCTTTGTAGCCCCCAAATTCAAGCCCAAGGATGTAAGCAGTAAAAGCTGTATGCCTGGACCCAGCCCGGTGCCCAAAGGGACGCTCTCTCAGAGACCGGTTCAGGCATCGCTTCACACCCATGTTCACAGCCACATTGAAGGGTTTGTATTATTTTTTTTTAATTTCCTTCTTGACTCCAGCAGCAGTGGAGACTGAATTAAAGCAGCTGTGCACAGTCGCGGACACGGCTGGTGAGCATCCTCCTGCCAAGCACTGCAGGGAGAAATCCCCCCCAGTTTTACTGATGCTGGTGGCAGGGCACGTCCACAGCGCACATCGCTCTTATCTGCCACCGTAGTCTGGGTCTGGATTGAACCCAAAGTCCATTTGTCCCCTTGGGAATCGGCCAGAAACTGGGGGCCGGGGAGATGTTGCGGGCGGGAGGTGTTTATAATCTTTGTTTAGTTACAGAGAGGCTGGACGCCCACTCCGCTTCCCTACATACAAAGGGATCAAACAGCTCCAGGACGTTTCCTCACTCCTTGCAGATGAAATCCCTGCATCTGCCACTCTGCTGCACCCCTGGCTCCCGACTGGTTTTGTTGGGTGCAGGGGCAGTGGTCCCACACCCCAGGGCTCCTCCAATTTCCACATCATTTCTCAGCCTCCCGGCTCCATCGGACAGAGCGGCCGGGCCCCCGCTCCAGAACGGCTTTCAAGGGGCTGCAGGGGATTTCGTGTCGCTGCCCTCTCTGCCTCGAAATGGAGGATTTCCTCATTTCCCACGCCCCCATCTCTGTTTTTCAGGACCCATGGGCGAGGGGAAGTGGGATTGCTCATGGGGAAGAAATTGAATGTCATCACCTGCCCCCAGGGCAGAAGATAAAACACAAACCAGCGGTGCCCTGCCCTTCTTTTTGGAAGGCTGGAAATCTTCCAACCCTGTCCCACGCCTCCCTCCTCTTCATGGGTGCCCAGCCCTGGTGCAGAGCAGGGGTAAGGGGAAGGAAGGTCCCTGCCTCTGTGCTGCCGCGCTGGGTGTCTGTGCAGATCTGTTCTCGGGGTGGAGTGGGAGCATCCCCACGGCACCCCCAGCTGCTTTGCCATCCCACCCTGACCTCCTCCTCCTCCAAAGGATGCCCTCATTTTCTTCCCTGGGCAGCCACGGAGTCCGAAACCCAGCCCCATCCGCCGGCGCGGGGCGAGCTGCGCATGTCCCCGCAGCTCTCCCAGGGCTTTCCCCATCACTGCCGCGCCGTCTCCCAAGCAGTTCCCACTCCCCTCTCCCACCAGGCGCCTTCCCCAGGTGTCCCCGGTGCCGGGGGCCATGGCTGCTTTTCATGTCCCCCACCCCAGCCTTGCTCACACGGCTGTCAGCAGGGCCCGTGGGCTGTGGGGGGAATTACAGGAGTCACGTCCGGGGCAGCCAGGAGGGGATTTTGGAGCGGGGGTGGCAGGGAGCAGACGGGGTGCCTCGGAGATGTTCCTTGGGCAGGGGGACATTTTCCCCGCGCCAGCTTTGATGATGCTGGGAATAACAAAAATGCAAATGGCTTTGGCTGAGGAGCCCCTCTCCTTGTTGGCAGCTTTCCCTCTTCCATCTCCACAAAGGGTTAAATCTCCCTGTTCACAGCAGTGCTTTTCCCCTCCCTCCTGGCCCCGGGGATAATGTTTAACTGAGCCTATTGCTAATTAAATATCGATGACCTCAGGCAGGTTTTGTTATCGCCTGCGAACACCTGATGCATGTGTCACCAGCAAGTTTTGCTTGTCTCAAGTTCACTGGCAACCCTTGAACTCCCGATGGCTTCTCCCTTCCCGCCCCGCTGCTGGCATCCCAGCAGCAAAGCCCCAGGAGATGGGGGACCCCCTGGGAGGCATCACCAGGATGAGCAGGATGGAGCCAAACCCCCTCCAGGCCGCTGCCTGCTGAGACAGAGAAAAAAGGGAAAGGGGAGCGTGGAAGCGGAGGGGACTCCTCAGGAACCGCGCGGCAGCTTGGGCTTCCCGCTGGCTCTGCCGGCCCCGTAGGCAGCCTCCGCGCCTTGCTGCTGGAGGACGTCTCTCAGCCCTGCAAAAGGCCTTGGGGCTGGTTTTCTCTGCAGCGAGCGGCAGAGGCTTGGTTGACATCATTTTCACACTCCAAGGTATAAATAGCCAACCTGAAAAACAAAGGAAACTCCCCACGAAGACCATGTAAGGCAGAGCCACAGTTGCACCATTTATTTATTAGCTCACCGTAGCTATTTCCTGCCTCTGTTGGTCAGAGACCTCCTATGTTGGCCAAAAGTCAGCTTTTCCTCCCTCGCCATGAATTCACGGATCAGCCGCACCGCTGGTAACCTGGGGTTGCAGCCCTGGCCTCCGCAGGACACACCAGCACGTGGTCCTGGTCCCACCGGTTGCTCCAAGGTCCTGTGCATCTTCTGGACACCCAGAGCCGCTGCCTGGGGCAGGGACCATCGCCCTTTGGAGCAGCAGGACCAGGGCTAAGGCTGGAGGGACCGGCCTTGTAGAAGCAAGGATGGAGACACCTCGACACCTCGCTGCTCCAGCTCCGGTCTGCACGGCCGGCATTTGCTGGGCGTTGCAGCCTGCAGGACATCTCTGAGGTTCTCCATCTCCAGGGCATCTCTTGTGTTGTGCTGCCCTGGTGGGAGGCAGGCACTGCGACGCTCCCTACTCAAGTGGGGCACGGTGGAGCAGCCATAAAGCCAGGGGGACATCACTCGGGTGGTTTTAGTCTTCCAGAGGCAGTGCTTGCTGGCCCCAAGCTGCAGGTCTTGGCTGCGGGAGGCGAAGGGAGCACTCGGTTAAGGGTGAGCAAGCACCTGCGAGGGGGCTGGGCGGCGGAGGCACCCGCGCCTGCACGAAGCCGGCTTGTTCGGCAAGCCGGAGCGGGGCGACGGACGCATCCTCCTCGGGACCCAGCTGTGCTCCCGCTCCGCAGCTTGTCACTGCCTCCAGATCTGCCAGCAGATCGGTCCGTGCATGTGCTTCCTAACTCGCTGCAGGCGAAATCAGCCGCTTGGGCCTCTTCTTCCCTTGCATCAGCTGCGCCGGCTGGTTCTGTGGAGCGGAGCAGGCGATGCTTCCGCCAGCATGCTGGGAGGGATGGCGGGGAGCGGTGAGGAGCACCCGGGGGTGGGAGCTTCTCCAGAACCACAGCTCGATCCAGGTGAGGATTTTGAGCCACGGGTGAGGGTTCCCCAAATTTCAGATCTCCGCTTGGGGTGCTGAGCAACTGCAGCTCTCCTTTGGGCATGCGGGGGTGGCGGGACAGAGGTGCAGGCCCGGGACTGGGAGCACATCTGCAGGCACTCATATCCCTCAGTCCTGCCCGCGGTCCAGAGCTGCCTCGAGCTCTGCGCAGGGATGAAGCTGGATTGCAATCGCTCTTGGCCGCTCCTTCCCCTGCGAGATGGAGCCGGGTCGGAAAGGAACGGCTTGGTCCCTGCTGCTCTGCTGGCTGCTGATGGGTGTGGGAGCCACCGTGGGGACGGTGCCTTTGCCTTGCCACCGTGACCAAGGCATGGGGATGGGCAGACCAGCCTCTGGGCTCAGGGACGCCCTGGATTTCCCCTTTCTGGCTGCTCATTCCCTGCTCTAAATCCCTGCTATGCAAGCGGCCCCAGGGCTGTCTGGGAGCGGGGAGCCAGTGGCTGGCGTTCGCCCCATCCAGCGCTGTCTCCTCGGTCATTGTTATCGGGGCAATTCTCAAGCAGCTCGGATCCTGTTTTTGTGCTGATGCTGCCTGGCTCTACAGGAGAGAGAAACACAGGAAACGGCCGCGACGGAAGCAGAATCATCTCCTGGAGAGAGCGAGGAGAGGCTGACGCTGCTGAGGGAACAAAGAGGGGGATTCAGAGGGGCTTGTGCCGTGGTCAGCCCCAGTGCCAGCCCACGGCTCCCCTCCACCACCCTCCGCCCTGAGCTCCAGGGACGAGCTCAAGGACACTGGGCAGGGCAAAACACTGCCTTCGTGGATGGTGCGGCGGTCGTGCCCTTTCCCTGTGGTTAAATAAACCAGGATTTTGCTAGAGGTCCGCACCAGGATCTTCGGCAGCGTGCCGCGGCAGCGTGGGCGCGGGTCTCGCTGCCGCCTCGGAGCTCTGCCCCTCCACCCTGAAATGCCCCCACGCGCACAACGGGCCCTCTGTCCCCCAGGCACAAAAGGAAACTTTGAGTGAAAAGGCCGGCGGGAGCGTGCGAGCCGCTGCCTTGCAGCGTCACAAGCCACCCCTGCCCCTGTCCCCACCGGGTCCCAGCACCCTCGCGCGCTTCCTCTCCTACAGGTGCTGTGCAGCGGTGCCACATCCCCAGGGACAAGGATGCCTCCTTGTCCCCCGCACTGTATCCCAAAAGAAGACCATCCTCAATGGGACATCTGTCCACATGGCTCCGGTGTGGGAAACCTGTGCTCCTGCGTGGGGTGAAGTGGCCGCGCCCTGGGGTGTCCCAGCCCTGGGAGAGCACCAGGGACCACAGACCCGTGAAGGTACCCATGGGGTGGCACTGCTGGGGGAAGCTCACAGCACCCCTGCCCCGCTGCATCCAGCAAGGGCAGCAGTCAAGGGGCTTCTGCGGGGAGTGCTGCTGTTCCCAGGGTCTTCCTTTGTGCGTGGTGCTTGTGGCTGCAACACAAGTGCCAAAATGTCATCGGCCCCTTATCTACAATGTATCCGTGTCCTTTTGGTACCCACTCAGCCTCCAGAAATAGCCCCAGCAGAGGGAAAGAATACGTCACTAAAATAGCACTGCCACTCAGGCTCACCAGCGCTGGAGTTCACCCCTGGTCCAGTGCCCGTCGTGGCTCTGCGAGGGGATGGCAGCTCTGTTCCCCTGTGCTTTCCCACCCTAAAACAGCAGCCAGCACCGCACCGCATGGGAGGCGAGCAGGTGCTGCGCTACCTTTGCCCAAACCAGCACTGGGAGCTCCAGGACGTCCCGGAACACCACCACCGATTGTCCCACGCGCTGGTCCCACGCAGCCGGGGCCAGGTGATCCTCCCCACGGGATGCTGACAGTGATGCAGGAGGAGCAGTCTGGCCGGCCACCTCTCCCGAAAAGGAGTGCTAGCGAGGAGGAGGAAGCCGGGAGGAAGGAAGGCCTTGTTTGCCTGTTCCCAGAGCACTGCAGGAACTGCTATATGAGGCATTACCTGACCTCACTTACAACTCCGGATGCTCTTCACCCCCGTCCCCATTGGAGCCTCCCCCAGCTCCCACCATCCTGCCCTCCGCAGTGCCAAGGCCGCCTCTCCTCCGAGCCACCCCGCCATCAGCAGCTGCTTTCCGTCAAGCTGCAAGTCCTTTTCTGGCTCGTTACGCTCCAAATTTGTCTGCACCTGCTGTTCTTCCTGGACGGACCATGTGCAGTCCCTGTGCATGGGCGCAGGAGCATCTGATGTCCCAGAGCAGCAAGGAAAGCCATGGTGATGTGGTGGTCCACGCAACCTGGGCTTCCAGTTATGGGGAGGATGCTGTGTAAGGTGGTTGTGGGATGCTCTGAGTGCTTGTCATAAACCCTGCTTGGAAACTAGAGGCTCAGAAAGAAGGAAAATGGAGGTGGGCATCTATCACTGACACAATTTGGCTTCAGCAGCACATTCAGCCCCTGCGTACCTCGATTTGCTTCCTGCCTCACGCAGTGTTGCACAGCCGAACTTGTCAGTGTCCGTGGAGGACTAACGGACAAGACCATGACACAAAGGTTTCATGCTCTTTGTAGACTGTTCCTTCCTCTGACGCCCTTTAGCAGAGCCGGGCGAAGATGTTTATGCAGAGTACAAAAGGTTTGAGGATGTGAGTTGGATGCTGAGGGATGGAGCCCAGCATGAGATAAATGCTCTGGGAGCTGGATGCTCCCATAGAACAGCAGCTCCTGGGGCAAAACCTCTCCGCTCTGTGTAAATGGTTGCTTTCCTCCAGGGAGGACCTGTTCAACTGGGGACTGCTCCAGTTCCTTGCAACCTCCTAGCACCCCACCAGCCCCTGGTTAAATTAGGGGCTGAGACCCCTCCAGGCTGGGGGAGGAGGAGGAAGGGGATGCACGAGTCAAAGCAGCAAACACAGCACCCTCGAGGAGGCTAATTTCAGGATTGGGAAGGATCTTCTGAAATAACAGGTTATTTCCAGACTTAGGAAATGAACCAAGTAGCCCACTGGCCCAGAAGGGACCATGGGGAGGTCTCGCATCCCTGAAATCAACAACCCATTGAGCAAGTTGAGGTCACCACTCATTCCAGAGGACAGGAACTCAGGGAGAGGAAGAGGGGACCGGATGCTTGGCCAAAATACCTTAAGAAGTGATGTTAAGGATATCCCCTCTCCTCCAGAGCCAAGATATGACGGTGCCTCCCTGGGGCTCTACGGGGAGCAGCGGTGAGCGGGTGGCTTGCAGCAGGTGCTCCCAGGAGGGGTTGCCCCACACCTCTTCCCACCTCCTCCATTTCTATAGCCTTCTTCTGCCCACACTGCTTGTTCCCCTCTACCTCAGTTCTTCATTCTGAAAGGAGAACCAGTGACGGAAAGCTTCCAAGCCCATGCGAACAGGATATACGTGGGTTGGGACCTAGTGGGCAGCGGCGTAGGGCAGAGGGGCAAGACTGCTGACCCAGGGAAAGCCGTGGGAATGATGGGATAGGCTTTGGGGGGTTTGGAAGAGCAGGGTACTATTACAGCAAGAGGCCAGCGTGAACATCGTAGTGGGCCTTGCTTGTCTTCAAGGGTCCGTACAAGCAGTAGCCCATTCATTCTCACTGCCTTTCTCACAGCAGTTAGCCATTGCTCGAGTCAGCTGCAAACCCCAGCGGTGCTTTCCCAGGGTGGCATGGGGAAGTCCTGCCAGCGTGGGCATGAGTGCTCCTGAGCAGCCACGCTCGCACTGCTTCATCCTCTGCCTTGCAGACAAGTCACTGCTCCAAGCTGAAGGACTCAGGCTACCTCACGCACGTGTCACCCTCGGGGTCCCTCTGCCCTCCTGACTGACAAATGTGAATGTCTGAACTTTAAAATACTCAATAAAGCTTCTTGCCGATGGTTGTCCAGAAAGGGTATGTGTGTGGTCGTGAGTGGGGATGCGGCAGGACAAGAGGAGAAATGCACAGCTGTCCCAGTTCCCAGGAAAGAAAACCATCTGCTAGAAGGAAGAGGAATGCAAATGGAAGAGCAATTTAATTAGATAACCTATCTAATTAAGACAGGTGACAGGTTGCAAACCTCCCCCTTGGAGATACCTGTGGACTCCGAGAGGAGTCCTCAAGCAAAGCTGCTCCTGACCTTGTCCTTTCAGCGTTTGCCCACCCATGCCAAGGCTGGCGGCCAAGTGCCGCGGCAGGAAGGGGGCTGCAGGTCCCCCGCACCCTCCTCGCTGCTCCCCGGCGCTGCCAGCCAGCCCTGCGGTGCTCAACGCTGCAGAGAAGCGGCTGCTCCCATGGTCCCTGCTCCTTCTCCTCCCCAGCACCTGGATTTCCAGCCCTCCCCTCTGCCGGGATGGAGCCACGGAGGTTGCGGACCGAGACGTGGACCGCAGCCCGCTGTGGACACCTCTGCGGGCCTGGCCGATCTTCTGCAGCTGGGGTCTGTCTCCCGCAGGACCGCGGGAACCAGGTGGTTCAGGCAGGCGGATCACCCCCCCGAAACAAAGCACCCCTTGCTGAGCTGCAAGGGGTCCCACAGCAATCGGCCAGGCTCCGCGCAGCCCCGCTTTCCTCTGCAAGCTGACATCTGATGAAGGCCCAGCTTACTCAGGCTGTGCTCAGCCCCGGCGGCTGCGTCATCCTTCCCCTCTCCCCACCCCCTTTTTCCCCTGAAGAAATTTCTAAGAGATTTTTTTTAATTGGCATTGTCTGTTTGATCCCTAGTTCCTAGCCAGGCAAAACAAGGCATGCATCTTACTGGAGACAGGATAGAGGACTCTTGGAGTTAATCGCTTTCTCCATTGTCTTTCAAATGTGTGCCGAGATGTCCGTAGCTGGGGGACCCATTGTGCTGCCTTCCTGCTTGTTTTTCCAGCGGTCTCCAGTGAATAAAAGCAATGCAAGGCTCGTAATACACTTTCCATGACCTCTAATCTTGCTGTACGATCTACTTCAATTGCTAGGTCGCATACAGTGTTCATTAACTGCGGTTCCACCTCCATCTCACCTACTTCTCCAAAACCCAGCCCCAGCTTTCCCTGGCTTGCTCCAGCTTCCCTTGTCTGGAGCACCACCTCCTCTGCTTTCACCCGCACCTTCCTCTCCCTCCTCCCTGCTTTCTGCCCTCCCAAATGCTCTCTCTCCCCCTTTCCCCTACGCACTTGGTCTCTGGGGTGTTGGCACCAGGCTGTGGTGACTCTGACAGTGGCTCCAATGCCATCGCAGGTACACCTGCACAGGCGGAGTGCGCTGGCCAAGGACCATCCTACCTCCTCGCCGCCCCACGAGCAGGCCAGGGTGATGCTGCGGTGGTACCTCAGCTACCAGCATCGGCAGCACCGCAAGGAGCCAAAGGCTGGAGGCAGCTTCAGGGCAGACAAAGCCTGCGGGTTTGCCTTTCCACCCTGGCTATGAGCTCACCCCGCCGCGTGGGCTTGATGAGATTCCCAGATGCGGAGGCACACAATGAGGCAGGGAAACCCTTGCTATTCGGCGGTTATTCCGCACGGCTCCTCTGGGAACGTTTGCCTTTCCTACCGCTTTCCTGCCACGCCAGAAGCCCTCAGGTGTCCCTGGGCTAGGACAGCCACCTGGGCTTTGAGCCTGAGTCACCCCCTCTTCCATCAGCCCTCTCTTTGGCCGGGACAAACAGCAGGAATGAATCAGAGGAGGGGATGGCTAAGGCACCAGCAGCCCATCTCCAGGTGTCCTGGCACACGTGTCCCAGCCTTGGCACCACAGGGGACCGGGGGTCTGGGCACCGTGCATCACCACGTGACACAAGCTGGGGACTCCAGGGGACAAGGAAATCTCTGAGTCATCTCACTGGAAGCTGTGCTCATGAGTCCCTTCCTAAAAGGACTGAATTCAGTCTTTTCCAGCTCTAAAAGGCCATTCCCAGAGCCTGCTCTGGCCAGAGCAAGAATCTCGCTCCAAGGTTTTGTGCCCAGACCCTGCTCCAGCCAAGGATAAAACACCAGCTCTGTGCCTTGGTCTTCTTGATCCATCATCTAGCCTTTTCCCCTTGTTTTTCCTCTCCTTTGCTTCTTCACACCAAGCAATCTTGGGCAACCCTGGCCTGGGTGTTTGTGCCCACCTTGAAGAGCTTGCCCATTATTTCTCTTGAATTGCCAAGGCGAACGGCCCATCTCCCCGGTGTTGGCAAGTGGGCGCAGGCAGCACTGGGAAGGTGTGGGGCTGGGGCACCACCGCAGCCCACATCTCCAGCCAAACGAATGCTCCGTGTTCATCAGTCACATCTGCTGAGGAGGCAACCAGCAAGCCCAGTCATGCTCTGGGATTCCCGAGCGCTGCGCAGCTGAGCCTCTCTTGAGAAAATTGGCAACAGCCTGAGCCCCGCTGGGTCCGACTGCTTGCAGCTTCTGTGTCTTCTTCCCATGTCCCAGAGAGCTGGCCCAGTTTGGCCGTTGAGCAGATAGTGTGCTTGTACCTCACTGTGTCACGTTGCTAGAATCAGTCCCTGGAGCCCCCACAACCACAGTAATACCGGCTTGGAGCCTGTGCTGAGGTCCTCCAGTTAGCCACCACCACCACGGGTATCGGTCCTACTGCTCTCCCTTGTCCATCACCTTGAATATGGCCCGTCACCATTACGGGAAGGTGTCCCACAGCCTCGCAGTGCCCCGCTGGTGGGCTGGGAGACCTGGAGGGGCCAGGGCAGACGGGGCGGTGGAAAACGGAAAGACCATCAGCGTGCTGCGCGGTTGGAGGACTCAGAGACTTTGAGGGTCAGCAGGGGTTAGCTCTCCTGACCACGTGTCCAACCCAGGCCAGAGACAGCTCCCTCCACGACTGGCCCACGGTGAAATGCTACCCAAATATTCTGCCGTCGTTATCGGTCTTGGCTGTACCGCCCATAATCTCATTTCTCTTTTCCGAGCTGCTCCTCAGGTTACGGCTCCTGGCGATGTCCAGCAGGGTGTCACGCACAGGGACGCGGGGACGCGGGACAGCTGTGGGGGCAAGGAGAGGGGGCCGTGGCCAGGCTGCTCCCCTCGGCGAGCCCGCAGCAGGCGTGGGTGCTGCCGGGGGCGGGCGCGGGGGCAGCTGGGGCTGCCCCTTCTCTCGCTGGCCTCCATGTGAGCTGCCCGAGACTGGCGTTATCTCCGATGAAAAGCAAACAGAAAATGGAAAGTGAGAAGGAATTCCTCATCCGAGAGGGCTCTTATCGCCTTTCCGCTTCCCGTGCCCCAGAGAGATACGGCGGGCTCAATGCTCCCTTGTTCCCCAGGGAGCCTCTCCTCCCCTGTCCCCGGCTGTGCGGGGACGCGATGGGGGTCCCGCTGCTCTCCTGTCACCCCCCAGCACACGCTCCCCATCATGCCTACGTACATCAGCCCTCACCTGTAGGTGAGGCACTGGGGGGGCCCTCCTCGCCTTCGGGGAGCCCCCCCCAGGAGATGAAAGCCATCTGCTTTGCCTTGGGCGTACCACAGTCTTGTGCCAGACCCAGCAGACACTGCCGCAGGTAGCCAGCACAGGCTGGGCATGGTGGCCCCGGCCACGTGACGGTGACAGAGCTCGCCGCAACCTTGAGCAGCGTCATGTAATTGAGGCCAAGAAATAAAAACTCGAGCTCTTATCGGCAGCGCAGCGAGTCACAGCACGCTCGCACAGCGACCAAAGTCAATCGGTAGATGCCAAGCGAGCTGAGCCTGCTGGCCGAAGGCGGGAGGAGGTAGCTGGAGGAGGTTAGATGTCCCTAAAGCAGCGAGGTGGCAGGCAGAAGAGATGAAATAGTCCATGTGGCCACCTGTGGTAGTGGCAGAGATGGTGGAAACCAATACTTCACGCTGATGGCAGCAGGAGGAAACTGCTGGTCAACATCATTGTGAAATTTCAAGGTTCCTTCCACCCCACCCATGTAAGAAGAGTGCTTGGGAACGATTTTACGCGGCATACCAGCTGCCAGAAATGGCGAAGCTATTGATCATCAGGTTACAGAGCTACGGAGTAAAATCATGTGAATCTGAAGAGTGAACAGATGGCCAGCCTGAGCAGGGAGGAAATTATTTTGTCGCAAAACTGATAAGCAGCTCGACTGAGTGCTAGTGCCGGCACCGGGTTGGATTTGGCAGAGAAGACGGGGTGCTTGCACGGTTTGGTAGTGCCATGTTTGTTCAGCGCTCAGATTTTTATTCATCCTGGAGTTGTTTCGCTTGAATTGGGGATGCACTCACAACTCAGTCAGCTGTGGTTTGGTGCAGTTGCCCAAACATTGGTATCCAGTTTCTTTTCAGATGCGGTGGCATATCCTGCCTGGCCTCCAGCTGCTGCTCCAGGGGGTGCTGGTCTCCAGTAAGTCCCGTGGCAGATCTGCCAGCACCCTTCCTGTGTCTCAGATACTCTCAGGCATCTCAAATGGCTCTAGACAACTCTCAGGATGCCAGCCTGGATTCTGAATATATTGAAGAAAATTTTGGTGCTTGGTCCTTTTCTGACAGCACTTTTAGGCAGCACAGACAAACCTCTGAAGAGGTGGTCATGAGGCAATTGATGTAAAAGGGTCTGCTCAGCATGGGGATGGGGGACAAAATCTTTGTAGAGCCAAAGGCAAGGGAAGTGCAAATATCTCCAGTCTCATGTCATGTTGGAGGTTGAGGCGCAGGACTCTCCTCTTGAAACCTGAGGTCTCTCACAGCAGCACGTCTCTGAAGGTCTTGAGAACGTAGAAATGCCTGTGTCCAACCTGCAGGGTTGGAACAGAATGGAGCAGAAATCATAACCGGAGTCTGAAGAAGAAACCTGCCAAAGAGAGGAACTTTGACCCAAATAGCAGCAGACACCAGATCCCTGCAGCGTCAAGCCCAGAGAAGGCAGAGAGATGTCGGTAGCTCAGAACAGTCCGTTCTTGGAGATGTCTCATTTTGGTACCACTACAGCAGGGTGCCTGGGAAAGTCCCCTTATTTTTTTCGTTGAAGAGGAGCCGGTGCCAACGTAAAGAAGCCTGGCAGAAAGCAAGGGCAGGTTCAAGCAGGTTCAGCCAGGGGAAGTCAGGCTCCGGAGGCTTTACCAGCTCAGTGCAAGCAGCACGGCCCAGCCTGCTCTCCTGGGGTCTCCTGCTGGCAGCGTGCTTCGGTGGGCCTCCTTTTGCAGGCAGCTGGGAAAAGCAG
Source organism: Chauna torquata (assembly GCA_013399475.1). Taxonomy (NCBI): domain Eukaryota; kingdom Metazoa; phylum Chordata; class Aves; order Anseriformes; family Anhimidae; genus Chauna; species Chauna torquata. The sequence continues at coordinate 14,341 of VXAL01000181.1, read as the reverse complement.
CTCTGTCTTCTCCCCGCTGAGTCCTCGGCTTGCAGAAGGGCAGGAAGAAGGCTGGGATGCAACGGAACAGAGGAGCCTCCTGGAGACCTGCAGACATATCCAGGGGCAGAGCGAGGTTCCGCAGGGTCTGGGGCAAAACCCAGGTCTGTGATCTTTCCTGAATGAGGATGGCTCATAACGTAATGAGCCAGGCCTCTCTCAGCAGGTACCCGGGGGCAAACTGCTCTCACTTTTCTTTCTCCCCTGCCGCCCTGCCCACCCTCAGCTCATCCTGGGCATGTTAAATGAATTACAATTAAATGCATCTCTAATTTATCTCCATTCTATTCTCCCTCAAGAATGATTGTCCCAGGGTGATCCCTCCGATAACGAGAAGGGAACTGCTTTTGAAAATTGAAATACTTGTTACAGAAACCCCAAAACCAAGCGCCCTGAGATTAACAGAGGCTGAAAACCTGGGTGGATGCAAATTTGCAGAGATTAGCAGCTGTTCAAATGCAAGATGATCACCCAACAGCGTATGTTTCCAGAGCATTGACTAAAGCCCTACAGAACTATGAATAGATTAGGAAAAAATGCTGGCAATTGCTCTCCTTTGTGAGCGGTTTCATGGCTATAGTGGCAGGCAGAAGCTGGTGGAGGCAGACGCCCACCCTGGGCTGGTAGGGGCCGCATTACAGAAACCGGCCCAGACATCTGATGGTGAAATCGGAGGAATATTTATTACTGAAATTCCAGTGTGTCTTCCAGAGAGAGGGGATGAGGGAAAAGGAGGCGATTGCCAGAACAGCCCCGGTGTTGCTTCTTTGTGAAGCCGCAGTAAGAAGCGCAACGTGACCCAATGCTAACTGGCTGGAGAGCGAAGCTCCAGCTGAGCAGGCAGGAGAAAAACCAGCCTTGCGAGCACAGCACCTCGCCAGCACCGTAAAGGCGACGGGGTCCTGCGCAGAGGACGTTACTTCACTTCGCCGCACAGACGTAGTAAATCACAGCGCGTCTGGGGGCTGAGGAGTGTAAGAAGAGACCGGGTGATGCCTGCTAGGTGTGGTGCTAAAGCCATTAAAGCCCTGCGAGCGCTGCGCTGAAGACAGGAGGAAAAGCAAAGCACGGCCGGTTATGGGAAAAGCAGATTGCCTAGGGAAGCCTTCGGCTTTCTCGTGCTAGACATTTCCCACCGAGGGTCTGGGTGCTGCCCACGCAAACGCAAGCTCCAGCCTGCGGAAACCGGCCGGTTCCTCCCCGTGGTCTGCACGGACCCACCCCAGGCCTCCTCCAACCCCCTCGCCCCTTCTGTCCCCGCGGCCACCTCTGCCCTCGGCCCCCGCGTCCCTTCCCCGTGCCCAGCCGCTCCAGCAGCAGCCCGCACGCTCGCTGCCGTCTGCTCGGCTGACCTTTCCCGGGGACAAAGCCTGCCATTGAAGCCGGGCGGGCACGCCGGCGGTGACACGGAGCTGCAGGCGTGGCGGTCCCCTGGCCGCAGCGAGGGTCCTGCCCAGCCCCGGCACAGCTGGCCGCGGGGGAGGCTGCCCTGGGAAAAGGGCTTCAGCCACCAGCGCGTCGCCGCGCCCGGCGGCTTCGTGCGTCACGCGGGTGGCTCCGCGTTTAGACGCGCGGCTTAGCCGGGTTAGTCCCGCTGCAAGGTGCCAGAGCCCCAGCACTGACAGTTGAAGCCCAGAACATGACCTCAGGAGCTTATGGCGGTGGTAAATACCTTCCCACGTGCCCACGCACCATAAATGCCGTGGGAGGGAAAAAAACCATCTCAAATAGTTTTGGACAGACAGTTACCCGATGTGCCGAGTCCGGCTGTACTGGCATAGCTAACCTGCAGCAACTTACCGCAGCCGTGACAGGGTTGTCTTCTTTTGGGAGACATCTATCACGCTGAGTCTTCTGAACATGAAGTTAGAAGACAGGAACCAATTTGTCGACCAAACCCCACTACCAGCCCTCTCTGGAGGGCTTGGGATATCTGCTTCCCCACATCTGCCATGGGCTAACAATTCCTCCCTGTCTCACCAGGGAAAATAAATGAGTAAGTGCACATGCAGAAACAGCAAGATGGAAATTGATATCTGAATGCTGTGATGATGATGAATATTACTATTGTTGTGATTTTTGCTAGTTCCAGACGGGACTAAAGGGCCTGCTCTGTACAACTTGTGCTCCCTCCCCCCGGCCCCTTCCCACTTGCCTGCATTTTTGCTGAAACAGAAGTCAAAGTCTGGTATTTCTACCCAGCACCGTCTCTAAGCAAAATCACAGGTATCTACGATTCAGAGCGCATCGCTGCATCCCTGCCCAGAGCTGGAAGAGGACCAGTGAATGCCCCGATGCCACTGGCTCCCAGTGAACCCAGTGCCCCTGCAGAATGATGGCAGCATCACTCCAGATCCAGGATGTGGTAAAGGAGCCTGGTACAAGTGAAGGGGAAGCCTCCTTCAGCTTGGGCATAACAGGCACGGGGAAGGACTCTTCTACCCCACCTTGAGCTAAGCTGCAGCCCCTCGATTCAAAAGCACAGCCAGGGAAATAAACACATTATTAATATACTGAAGCCTTCAGATTGGTAATTTCCATCAGTGCTAAAGGCAAAAAAAAAAACGTCTCTCGGAACATGTAGAGTCAGGCAGCAACCTCAGGGCCAGGCAATGTGAGGACAGGCACCGCGTTAGAAGATGCACCCGTTACTCCAGCATCGACGGGTCTGACCCAGCCACGCAACCCCATCCCTCCCGGCACAGCTTCCCGCTGCCCGCGGCGGGGACGCCGTGCGGGGGGCGAAAGGTCCGTACCAGCCTGCCCTCTCCCCGCAGGCCACCCTAGCCAGGTTCCCACACGCGTCCTTGGAAATGTGCCTCCCTCGGAGCAGATAACAGATACCCGGCATTTGCTTTGCCTGCTGGGATGGTTTCCTTGCAGAGGGGGGAGGAAAGGGGGGGGCTAACTCAGGGTTTCATTAACCTAGCAGTTGATTGCAACAGCAACCTGTCCTACATAGGAACGGTGTCAGGGAATAGGCTGGGGAGGGGGCAGAAGACAGTGGGTTACAGCAGTGCTGCTGCTTCTTCCAGCCTCGCTTCCCCCAGCCCCAGTCCACGAGAAACGCGTGGCTTGTGTGGCTTTGACATCCAGCTCTGGGCTGGGGGAAAGAGGGCTCCTCAAACCCAGCCTGGGGCGAGGAAAAGGCTCCCTCCCATCAGAAACACGGCTGATCCCACAGGCACGTGTGTGGGGACACGCGCGCGTCTATGGAGAATCTGTGAGCCACTTGCACCGCGTCCGTTCCCACACAGGAAACTATACAGCAACAATCTCCCCAATCTCCCGTGGCCGCCTGGAGATGCACGGAGCATCCCTCGCACGGAGGCAGAGACACAGACGCGTACATCCCGCATAGCTCTGGGGACGCTGCCCAGCATGAAGAGAGGGGGACGTGGGGTGGGTAGTTTCAGGGTTGCTTTCTGCTGGTCTAAGCTTCTGCTGCCAGCAAAAGAGCCGGTGCCTCCGTGCTGGCCATGCCTGCCCCAGCTTTCTGCGCCAGCGGGAGTGAGATGGCAAGCTGGAGCTGATCCGGCTGAAAACCATCCCAGCAAAAGGAACAAACCAAAAAAAACAAAGGGAGCACGCAGCTGGAGGGAGAGGGGCGCAGGCAGGAGAGCCGCTTTCTCCAGAAGCTTTTTTCCGAGTGTCTTGCGCCAATTTTGAAACCACACCCTCGGTCACAGACAGAGATGTAAATACGCCTGTTCCCAAGCAGAGCCACAGCGCCAGTGCACCCCTCCTCCCCCAAAGCCCCCATTTGGCTGCTCTGCAAGGCTGGAACGGGAGGACAGGAGAGGATTCCTGCTCAGGGCTTTCTGGAAGACCTCAGGTGCAGCTCTGGGAGCGTGTGAGAGCTGCGGAGGTGAAAGGAGGGACGTGGGGAGGAAGGAAGGAGCTATTGTCACCGCAGGAGGCTTTGTGTGACCGGCGTTCCTGAAATTCCCGGGGCTCGGGGGCTCCCCTGGCAGGGGGAAGGAGAAGGAGAGGCCAGCAGGTTGGCCAGAGGGGTTGCACCGTTCCTGGAGCTGTGTTTTCTTGAGATAAGTCTGACCTATTTGTAGTCCCGCCGGAGCAGCGGCAGGAGCTGGCCTTTACGTCTGACTTGACCTTCTATTGTGGCTCAGACAGTGATCAAGCAGCTCCCAAACTTGGAGGCGCACACAGTGTGGGGACAGGGTGACGCAGGGCAGCCCAGACTTGCCAGTGGTTGCCAGGTCCAAAGCAGTCAGTCTGGCACGGTCTGTCCCGGAGCGATGTTAAGCAGATTGACTGAGGAGGCTGGGGGGCCCCAGATGTGTCTAACCCACAGCACAGGCATCCAGTGAGCGTTGATCCAAAAATCCTGTAGGATGCCACTCAAAGCAAGAGCCAACCACCTAGGATGATGGCTTGGAGTCAAGTCCAAGGCGCTGTGGCAGATGAGCATGTCAGGAGCATCCAGCACGCTGTTATTTTCTGCTTAGTTAAGATCCAGGCCACAAATAATTGGGGTGAGGGAGGAGAATGAGAAGAATGGCAGAAAGATTGCTCTGAGACATGACAAAGGGACCAAAATCCCAAATTCCTGTGTCAGGTGTCCCCGGGTGGCTGTTTCAGTGGAAAGGAGAAGGTCTGGTCGCACCTTGGAGCACAAGCGCCTTCTCAGACCCTGGAGCAGTGGTTGCTCTGGCACGTGTGCGCGAGGAACCGTCCGCTGCCGCCCACAGAAATGTTGCAAAAACAAAAAAGGGTATGTGGGCTCCTTTATCACTTCTGAACCCTGGGCCAGGGCTGCACGCACTGCTAGAAAACCCCACCGTGGCAATGACGGTGCCCTGGCAGAGCTGGCAGCCCCACACGGGCTGCGGGACCTGCGGGACCTGCGTCAGGTCGGGAGGGTTGCCCTGGATGGGCACTTGGCCACCGCATGGGGAAGATGCAGTCTTTGGGCACAGGAGGTAAAGATCTGCAGGCTGGGCTGGACATCAAGTCCAGAGAGAACTTGAGAGGGCTGATGTTTTCCAAAAACCTGTTGTTTTTTAGTAGCAGAAAAGGATCATTCGATGCAGGCTGGATCCAGGGGCTTGTGCTATGAGAGGGTAATATCTGTGCCACTCTCCCCTCCTTTATCTGGATTTTTCCATTCTCTGAGGTACCTCAGCCCTCCCTCTGCCCAAGATAATGGAGAGGCAGCCGAAATGGCATTTTAAACTCTTGGCTCCATCTACCAACAATTGGACAAAGCAAAGAGGCAGGATGGGAGAAGCTGGCTTTCTGGAAACTTCTGTTTGATGGAGAGGGGTCACACCCCCTCAATAGAGATCGGAGTCGGGGGTCATTTTACATCTGCCTTTAATGAAGAATGGTGGGAAGGGAAATTTAGCTCCGATGAGCTAATTAAATATATATATATAATTTCCACTCTGTTACCAAGAAAAAAAAAAAAGCCTTGGAGCAGCTACTAGGTCATTGTTTGTGAATTTAAAAATAAAAGTTTCTTGGCTAGGTTGCCGAGATGGAGGCAGTGTCTTGCGCTGTCATTCCAGAAAGGGAGAGCGAGCGAAAGAAGGAGGAGGCCAGGTGAGGATAGCTCAGCCCAGCTACGTGTTGCTCAGGTGTGTCTTGGCTTTCGAGCCTCTTTTCCCTCTGGCTGGCTTAGGTAATCCACATCCTGCCCAGATGGTGAGCCTCACCAGGGACAGATTTACAGGCCCCACGCCCTGAAGAGTCGGGAATGTCCTGCCAGGGGACGGCGAATGGTTGTCAGCACCCCGAGGGCACCAGCGGGGCTCGGTGGCCCCCACAAGGCTCTCCTGGGACCTCTGCGCAGGGACCAAGGGGCTCCGGGTAAGCTCAGGTCCAGGTGCCTGCTGCTGGCCTGAGCCACGCTGTAGGTGTATCTCTGCCTGGCCTTGCCCCCTGCTGTCCCGGTTTCCTCACTGGTTGTCCTGGACGGACTCCAGACCAGAGCTGCTGGTGGCTTTGTCCCCAGGATGCACCCTGTACCTATGCTGCATCTCCTGCCAGGGCCTGGGCCGGATCCATCACCCACCACCAGCAGGCAGGGCATTCCCTGAGGAGCTGTCCTGTGAGGCCAGGCCTCTGTACGCTGTGAGACGCACCCTGACGGCTGTCAGGACCCCGGGTGCGTCACCGGGCCCTGCCTGTCCCACCAGCCTCACCTGGGGCTTGCCCTCTCGCCTCTGCTGCTCACAGCCCAGGGGCTCGTTTAACCCGAGCTATGCTTTAGGTGCACCCAAGGCCAGGGTGCGCGCTGTCTCCTGCTCTCCCGGCTTACCAGCTAGCTTTCCTAGATGGGCTCTAGACTCTCTTTGTAGGTGGCTTCGTCGCCGCTCCTGTCTCTGTCTCTGTTCAGATGCTGGGGGATTGCACCCTGATCAGCGGGGTTGCCTCCTGGGATGGTGTCATCTCCTGGGCTGGGGTCACCACCTGGGCTGGGGTCATCTCCTGGGCTGGGGTGACCCCAGCTCCCAGCTTGCCCTCTCTCATGTAGCAGCCCTGTTCTTGCTCCTGGTGACAAGCCAGCCCATGGCAGGAGGCCTCATCTCCAGCAGCCTTGATGCTGATTTTTCCCTCCCCGCCCTGCTGCATCCATTAGCCTGATGCTTTCTGGCAGCGGCTGCACGTGGGACGGGAGACCTGGACTTTTCCATTCCCCTCTGCCCCGGCAGGTCCAGCCCCGCTCCACTGCTCTACCCACTCACATGGTGTTGGCTGGGGCTGCGGTGGCTGTCCCCGTCCCCACGAGCACCAAGTGCTGCTGCTTCCCCCTCCTGTCCTGCACCTGGCATGATGTCCTTGGCACACGCAAGCATCACTTCAAAGAGCCTGCCCCTATATTCTTGGCAAAAGGGAAATAATAATAAGAAAAAAAAAAGACTTGGAAAGGGAGCGAAGCGTGGGAGAGCCTGGCTGTCTTCAAAGCCCTGCTCCACCTGCTCGCCGGCCCCGTCACCCAGCCAGGAGGTTGCAGGAGATGCTGCACCGGGCAGGAGGGCTGGAGGGGTTTCCCGTGGCATCCCCCAGCCCACCTGCCGGCGTCCCGCTATGGGAAAGGACCTCTGCACCTCCAGACACCACACCGACGCGCTGGCGAGCTCCAGCTAGCTGATGGTGCCCTTCCCCTTGCTGCTGGCTCGTGCTCCCCTTCCACTGGCACCGCGTGGAGTTGTCTGTACTCACAGCCCAGGCTTTTTTCCTCTCCGGGAGCAGGACAGAAAGGCTTCCCGCGTGTGCACTTAAGACAAGTCTGTTTGTCAAGAGCTGTTGGCTCCCTCCTCACCGTGCTTATGGGAAGGCCTTTTTGTTTAAAGAGGAAAACAGATGAATAGATTCCCCTGACACCCAGCCTTATCAAGCATGAACCCAAGGGAGTCCCTTGTTTAAACTTTGGGAGTATGTTGCTGGATAACACCCCCCTCTCCCTCCCCTCCTGTGGGTTTTTTTTTGTTTTTTTTGTTTTTTTTGAGGTTTTTTTTTCTGCCTCTATTTGCTCTTTCTGAGCTGTTTTCTTCTGTGCCAGACCTGCTTGGGGGAAGCAGGACAAGGCAAGGGTCCTACAAGCGTGGGCATTGGGGCTGGATCAGCCCTCTGCAAGGGGAGAGCCTGGGGCCGAGGGTGGGAGCAGGCGGAGATGCTGGGATGGAGCATGGGGTCAAGGCCAGCACATGAGGACACTGAAGCGGGAGAGAGGGTTCCCTCCCTCCTGACCTTAAGCTTCCCTCCTCTCCTCACATATCTAAACCTTCGAGGCAAAAAATAGTCTGCTCCCCCCTCCTTTCCCTGCAGAAATAGAGGGTAGAGTCAAACTTGGAATTCCCCTCTGTCTCATTGCTGGGGAGACAGGGTCTTGCTGGTGATCTCACCCCACCAGAAACCTTTCTGTGCACAGGGCTAGCGAGCCGTGGAGAGGGAGGCCGGGAAGGAGGAGGGGAGTCATGGCAGGAAACCAAGAACACATCAGACACTCTAAATTTAGATCTTTTTATTCAGCTCGGACAATATTCCTTGATTTGTCATTGTTCAGGAGAGGGCAGAGGGCAGGGGATCTATTGAAAGGCTTTGTCCTGAGAGATGCCACTTTGTCTGGGCATACGGGGGCGGCGGAGCTGCGCATTGGGTCGGTCAGGGGCACGTGTCCCGCTGCTCCAGCCAGGGCGATGCTTGAGCATCTGCGCAGCCCTGGTACCCGCAGGGCAAAGCCCGGGGCTCCCCTTCACCCTCTGCACCTGCCCCATCCGCGGCGGGGAGCACCAGCTCCAGGGCCCTTTGGCAAGCGCCAGTGACCGGTCCCCGTGCCAGCGGGGCGTCAGGCGCAGGGCGTGTAGGATAAATACACACCCGCTCTATACGTCTCGCTGCCTTTCCGGCACTGCAGCTCAAAGTCTATTTTTAAACTCCCTCCTTTATTACACACGCAGGCAGATAGCGACGGCCTGCCCGCCCCCGTACCGAGGGTGCTGCTCTCCTGCGCGTCCCGGCGAGCACCCAGTACGGGCACGGGGCACGGGGTGGGCTGTGGGCACCAACCTTCTCCGCTCCCCATCACCGGCGGGCAAGCCGGGGTGTCCAGCTGTGTTTGTGCCGCTGCAAAGCAGCTGCTGCAGGGTGTTTCTTCTCGCTGTGTCTATGGGATTGCAGCTGCTCTCTGAGACCGTGGTTTGCAGGAGGTTAAAGAGCAGAGGGCGCAGCATCACCAAATCCACCTGCCGTTGGTGTCGGCACAACCAAGCCGGCGTAGGCGGGAGGACCAGAAGTTGCGGGGCTTTCCATCCCCGGCTCGCTCCCTGCCCTGACCCCCAGCAAGCAGTGTTTAGAGCACGTTTTGCTCTGCCACATGAGCAACAACAGCAGGTGGGGGGGGAGGAAGAGCTACTTGCTTTTGGTTTTCGGCCCTCATCTTCATTTCACATCATGAGTCATGTTACGTTCTGAGCTAAGTAACTGCTGGGGCTATTTTTACTCCAGCTCAGCAAGCTTCCTTCTCACTGCTGCCGCTGCCGCCGCTTGCTGCGGACCCAGGNCTGCAGGCAGGGAGCGCTGCTTGGGGTGGGGTGGGGGGGAAGGGGGAACGCTGCCCACCTCCCGATCTGGAACTGAAAATAGTCTATGCCTAGTCAAAAACAACAGCTGACCTGCGATGCGTGGTGCATTCACACACATGTACATGTATATTTATTATACTGGGAGAGGGGAAGGGGGGAGAGAGAGAAATTCCTTTTGAGTGCTATTCACCAGTCTGGAAAAATAAAGAAGGAAAGCAGAACATTTTTTCCTTTCATCAAAACAGGAAAGAGAGGGGGAATGGGGTGGGGAGCAGATCCATAGACATAATGGATGGTTGCCAGAGTAAGGAAATTGTTCCCTTCTACCCTAAACTTGGGGGTGGGGGGGGAGAAATATCTGGTGGTGTGAGCAGAGAAGGCTGCATCCCCTCCTCCCCACTGTATGCCTACAGAAAAGCGCTGGGCAAACAGTCCCCCCAGCTTCGCCTTCTCTCTTTGAATCCTGCTCCAGCCGCGCATCCGTGGGGATGGTGGTGCCTTTGCCTTCTCCCTCACCCCAAAGCGCAGCAGCCACGGCTGGCACAAGCCCTCTCCCCCTCTCCTGTTGCCAGGGTCCGTGCTCTGCCCGACGGATGCACTACGCGCTCATCCCCCTTCGTCTTTACCAGGTTTCTGTTGAGAAGGGGTAAGATGACAGATGAGGTGAGGGACAGGGGGAATTCCTCCACCATGGAGAAGGAGAGCTCCTGGAGGAAGCCTGGGCAGGTCTGTCAAAAGCCTGCTCACCCGGTGACACCTTCCCCTGAGGTCAGCTGCTCTGCAAGGGCTTTACTCATCCTTGGAAAGCACTTTCCCTGCCAGTGCCAGGGGCGAGGAGGCAAATTATGCAAGCCCTGGATGCCCAGGGGCTCTGCCTTTCTCCAGCACCAGATATAAACAGCAGGCTGCCCGCCTGTCTCTGTCTCCTTCCTTCGCTCCTCTTCCCCCTTCCTCCTGTCTTCCTCCGATAGACTAAACTCAGCCGCCAGGAAGCCGGTGCAGCTCCCACGGCAGCCCCTGGGCCGTGCGGTGCAGCTGCCCCCATGCTGATTGCTCTCCTTGGGACAAACCTGACGGAAGCAGGCCCCGTGGTGTAAAACTGATGCACCCTGAGAACCTCCTGGTGTCAACCAGGAGTAAAGCTTACTCTAGGTGCTCGGCGTCGGCGTCACAGCTGCTCTCCTCCATTGACGGCTGCGGCAGCCCCAAGGAGGAGGTGTAGGGATTGCTCATCCTTCTCTTGAACTCGGAGCAGGCGCAACACCTAAGCTAGGTACCTCGAGTGGGCGGGCTGACTACACGTTGGCTGTCAACACCTCCTAATTTCTTTCCATTGATTGTTTTTCAAAGTAAGATTCATCATGGAGAGGCTGAGACATCTCAGCTGTTCAGACTGAGTCTTGCTTTCCATTGTAAGCCCTGTTTTTCTTCCTGCTGTTTCACAATGCTGAAAAGAAAAGAAAAAAAGAAAAAAAAAGAAGATACTGCCCCTCGCATCGTGCCTCTGTGGAGGGCATCAACTTGAGGTGAGGGGATGGCAGCCTTGCAGCAAGGAGCCGTGTGTTGACCTAGGACACGTGCTGCCCTCCTCCCTCCTCCCTCATGATAAGAAAATAACCGAGGAGATGAGTTCAGCCGTTCACAGGTTAGGGAGCTGTAGTGGCAGTGAAAGCATTTTAATAAGAAATCCTGCTACAGGCTCTTACGAAATCTCTGTTTTTGTTGTGGTTTGCCTGAGGGGCCGTTGCCAGCTACCACAGTTGCAACTGGACCTTGTCAAGTTGTGATGCTCCAAGGAGACGTTTTTATGGTCCAGCCACTTCACGTAGCCTTGAACCTTCTTCCCACCGTAACGCAATGGCACCAGGCTTCAAACCCTTGTCCTGTGACGTCTGTGACACTGATGACCTCCATCAGTGGACATGCAGGCCTCCGCTCCACCCCACAGGCCCCATGACGGACGATGGAGTAGCCCCATTAGATTTAGGGGCTCATAGGGTAGATCATAAGCTAATCGCAAAAAAGCAAGAGAATAAAAGGAACACCCAGCTCAGGGCACAGTGGTTTTGAGTGTGTGCAACCCTGCTGAGCTCAACACCAGCAAACTCAGTGGGGTGAGATCAGCACAGTTTGAATCTCAGTACCTCACTGGAGGAAAATCTGCCCCTGTCTTAAAAGCAGAAAGAGTAAGGCAAAGCGGCTGAAGCCTGAGCAGCTCGCATATCGTCTGGCTCTATTTCCAGGCGGGGTCATAGGTAGATGATTAGTCAAATTCCAAACATCCTCTTCCTTGCTGTCTGGAGATTCAACGGGGATTAGCTTTTTGTTTCTGATGTCGAGCTTCTAAAAACTGCTCAGCATCATCCACATGAAAATAAATAAGTCTATTTCTATCCCAGCTCACATGTAACGTAGCCGGATATTAAAAAAAAAAAGCACCTAGCCCCCCAAAAGCAGGCCCTGTGGCAGCTCTCATTCCTACCAAGCAAGAAAACTAGCAGCAGTCCCTGCTAGCTTGCTGCTGCATCCTTCTCTCCGATGGTGACAGATCTCCCTGCTGAGGAGTTTGCTCAGCACTCCCACACACAGGCTGTTCTGCCCTGGAAGGCAGCCACTGTGGCATGGGGGACCCCCTGCACAGCCTGGACGAGGTGGTGGGGAGGCAGCGGGGCTGCACCAGCTTGTCCCAGGGCAGAGCTCCTCGAAGGGCACCTCAGCCTCCCTTTGCCCCTTATGAACTTTAAGCATGTAATGGGGTCATCCAGAAGCTGGCTTGGCAGTCCCAAATCACCAGCATTCTCCCCGCTGACTGCTGAGGAGCCTATGGCTATGGCGTTCCTTCAGCTGGTGCCACCTGGAGCAAGGTGAGATGGACCCAGACCCTTCTAAAACCCTATTTTTGGAGCCTCCTGCAGATTTCAGAGGAGCTTCAGCACCCAGATAGACGTTAGGGCAGCAGCTCCACCCTGCTGGGGGCTCAGAGAAACGGCTGGTACGCTGCTGGCGGGCCAGGATGGAGAATGAGGGGAATTCTAAGAGCGTCCTGAGGAATTTGGGCTGGGACTGGGCTAGCATGGCTGGAGCATCTAAGGTGAAGTCCTTGCTAAGGTCTGTGGCGGTGGAAACGAGAGCACAGGTATGCGTTGCATTTCCACTTCCTCCCACTTGAGCTTCAAAATTGGGACGGAGCCACCTCAGGCTCGGTTTGAGGGACTCCCAGGGAAGTTTGAGGGACTCTCCCCACTCATGCACCTCAGATGGCCCGAGCTTTGGAGCTGGCAGGGCTCTGACGAACGCCCTGCCAGTGGGGAAATCTGTCCTGTCATCTTCTGGGTCAGGGTGAATTGCTGATAATCCCTTGCGGCCCAAGAGCATCCTGACACACTGCCCTACCGTAGGTTCTTCCATTTTGTGTTAGACTTGCCTGTCTCTGTGATGGGAGGTGCAGAGGAGCCATACTATTACCAAAAAGAAAGCTATGGAGGATCCCCATCCTCTGCTGTGTCCTTCCTGACCGACATCCACACCCTTGAGACCGCAGTCAGGTTTGGGGGCATAACTAGCGAAGCTGGGAGGTGTTGTGAGATGCCTACTACACAAGGACGTTCAGTGGGCTGCCTGCTGCTCGGTTCTGGCAGCTGTTCCTCATCCCCGGACACCTTGCATGGTGCACAGGCGAGTGCTGGTGCGAGACCGTGTGTTTCAGGGAGGGCTGGCTGCATGAGACTCGCAGGCACCCGGATAGTCTGAGAGAGCATGTGTGATGCCGCGAGATGAGGCCGCTGGCGTGCCGGTGGGTGTACGCGTGTGAGAAAGGAAGAGAGAGGGGGAGAGTGAAGGAGAACACATGGATGCCCAGGGATGTGTGAATGAGACAAAATCTGCACGTAGCCGAGCATGCAAGCGGCTCGAACAGGAGCCTGTGCGTAGCGCAGAGGAAGCGGGGAAGAAGCTTGGGATTCAGAGCGATCGCCTGCTGAGTGCTTGCGGTGCATGACAGTGCAGGAATGTGTCGGTGGAGACGAGGCTGCACACAAGACAGCGCAGAAACCCCTCCTGGCTTTGCCCGGAGAGTGCTTTGCAAGCGTGCAACTCCACACCAGGAGATCGCCCGTACGTACATGAGGGGGTGCGTGTGTGTGTGTTTTTGCAATAGGATATGACTCTTTCTTGAACTCACCTGTTAGCCTTCATCTCCCTAGCCCCCCCCCACGCCCCCCAGCAAATATCTGCTTGCTTAATTTCCCTTCAGATGTTTATTACATTGTGGAGATAATCACGCAGCAAAACACCTCCCGGTGCTGCGTGTAATGCCAGATTGCCTTGTGGCAACGTTTAAATTTCTCTGGTTTTTTATTTTTATTTATTATTTTTTTTTTCCCTGCACACAGAGAGATGCGAGCTGTTAAAGCCGGATCTCTCCCCGGAGCAAGTGTTGCAAGGGAAGGACACGAGCCGAGCTGAGGAAAACGGGCTCCCGACTGCAACAGCGAGAACCCGGGGCGAAAAAAATAACAAACTCCCGTGCTGGGAATTCCTCTCTTCTTATCTCTGGCTGAGGAGGCAGGAATTTCTGTCCCCATTCCTCATGCGATATTCAAGCCACATTATACAGGATATTGTAGCGTTAGTCATTTTTAATTAATTAATCATTCAAATTAACACACTTTCATTTTGCCAGCGAGGAGCTGCTACTCCCTCGCTAGATTTTTTGCCTTGATACCCAGCCAAGAGGAGGATGGCAAGTTATGCTCCACCCATCTCCTTTCCTTTATAAAAGCAGCAGCCCCGGGTGCCACTTTAGTCTCTCTTTCGGCTCGCAGACTGAAATAAAGATCCAGCCGCTTGCTCTCCTCCCATTACATTTTACCTTGTCGGCTTTTTCCTCTCTTGCTGCAGCAGGGTGCGGGAGGCGGCTGGGCTCTGAGGCTTGTCAAGGCTCAGCGCACGCACGCACACACGCGCAGTCCGGAGGAAAAAAAAAAAAAAACCATTTGCTCTCACCTGTCTCCAAAATCAAAGCAAAACCTCACGGCCAAGCCGACTGCCAGCGTTGCGAAAGAGAAGGCACCAAAGCCAGCGCTTAACGTAAGGGGAAGAAATCCAATTTACAGTAACAACTTTTCTCTAAGAAAACAAGAAGGCGTGAGGAAGAAAAAGAGCATTTAAAAAAAAAAAGAGGCGTCAAGGAAGATTTTATTTTTGGATTTCGCACCAAACTTTGGAAAAGTTTTTTTATATTATTATTATTG